>JAKLLX010000095.1:0-85288 GCA_022813745.1 Naganishia kalamii
CCACTGTGTAGAATCTGGGAAAAGTCGTTGCTTGCCGCGACGTATCAAAAATCCAAGTTCCGACTTTGTGTGACTTGCGAAATTTAATCGAAGGATCGAAGTGATATTCGTCATCACAGCGGAACTTAGAAAGAGAATCGTTGGCACCCAACACGACCGCGCTGCAAGGTTCAGCTAGCCAGGAAGGTGACTTCAGCTGTGAGGAGCTGTCGAAGGGCCAGAATGTTGATAGAGGAGCCCATAACGTTGGAGTGTTGGAAGATGGCAAAGGCATCGGTGTTGATGGCCCATTCGATTTGTTCAATGCGCTCAGACCAGTACCATATCCAATACAATGGCACATTCGAAACACATTCCTGATTCCTCTTCCTGTGCCTGCGATTGGGTTCGTAGTCCGGAATGACGAAGCTCTACAAAGTCAAGTTCTTCTGACCGGCGTAGACAAGTCGTTGCAAACATTTCGGAAAAAGGGGTGTCAGCATTTCTCGAAAGAATCCGGAACAGCCAGTGTCTTGAGGTGGGCAATGAGTCGGGCGTAAGGAATACGTCCGGCCTTCTTGTCGTGCCAGTAGTGCAAAGAGAAGACTTGACGCCGCCGAACCGTTCGGCCAAGCCTTCCGCACTCATGTAGTACGTCCTGCTTTCAAAAACGACACTGGATAAGCGAAGGGGATTCAGTAAAGGTCGATGATGATAACGTCGAGCTATACGTACGTGTACCTGATGTCATCGTGGCGGTACCAGTAGTGCCTAATGATGTCTTCAGGTTCGAGGTAGTCCTCGTGTGTTATGCACGAGGTGGTAACTGAACCCCGGATTGTACCAAACGAGCAATGATACGAATGACTAAACGATAGTGGTCTGGAGACCACTATCACACTATAGCATACAAGTGATGGACACTCTTAAGACCAGTAGGGGAATGCCCATCCTGTGTCCAGAGTCTGTCCCAACGGGATCATCACAACAAACCCCTTGAAACGCGAAGCCCATTGCTTCCGCGCCTTCGCTCTGTCTCTCGTTCATGACATACAGTCCGGGGTTCAGTTACCACCTCGTGCATAACATCGTGGTAGAGACACGCCCCCTTGTACCTAGATAGCCTTCATGGTTGATACATAGTGACAGTCCCAACTATGCTCACAGCTAGACAGATGCTGGCAAATGCAAGCTACAGGGGTTGCATGCCAACTCTCGACACTTGAACTGTCCAGCGACACTTCAACTGTCCAGCAACACTTCAGTTGTGCAGCGACACTTCTGCTGTCCAGCGACACTTTGCTGTCCAGTGACAGTTAGCTGACCAGCGACACTTACGCTGTCCAGCGGCAGCTGCTAAAGCCCATCCTCTCCACTGTTCAGAAGCCATTTCTGACAGGTATATATAGAGCATCTCGGAGCATTGTTATAGCTCTCATACCTATTGATCACCCATTGATTCAGCTTATTTCACGGAGCTATCTTGAGTGCAAGACTTCTCGAGAACTTGCTACCCTCGTCTTCCCCTCAGGTATATAACATCAGCCCATTCGATAACTCAAGTAATGCAAACGTGTGCTAAGATCCCTCATACAACAGTCGTGCTATCTAACCTCTGGTAAGATAGACCATTGGCCCGCGTATGTCCGATGTCGTTAAGGTCCGAGTTATCGATGGCAGGAGTCAACGGATGCCTGCTCCCAACTGGAAAAGGGTCGACAAGGCTCGACTGACAGACAAAGTGGATCAGTGACCTGTAACACGGCGACAAGAGGATACGACATAACACAACGATGTTGGCGTCAGGGTGATTCTCAGCAGCATCGGCAAGCTCGTTGCCAGCGGCGATGGTCTCCCACCACAGGGCAGTGTCGATGCAAGGCACATCGAAAGGTCAAACAGAGGGGATCGTTATCGAGGAGGGGTTCCTCCGATCCTGACGTTGTCCCAGTGCTAGTAAGGGACGAGTTGTAGAGAGACGGACATTCTCTACCGCCTCCGCTCCAGCTCCGCCGCATGACTCACGCCGTTAGGCATAGGCGGCATAAATTCGAGACTTCAAAACTTCAAAACTTCAAAACTTCAAAACTTCAGAACTTCAGAACTTCAGGACTTCAGAACTTCAAAACTTCAGAACTTCAGAACTTCAGAACTTCACCTGTCCATGGGGAAGTGATCCCTCAAGGACAGCCTACGTCCTGAACAGGTATATATAGCTGGCCTCCGGTCCTTGTAATAGCCCTCATGACTTATGAAGCACCCTTTGATATACGATAATTCCGAAGCTACTGAGTGCAAGACTTTCTCAGGATTAGCTACCCTTCGTCTTCCACTTCAGTAACCATCATTAGCTCTGTCTTGAGTAACAAGAGTACATCGCTTGTGCTAGATCCCTTAACAACGGCGGTGCTATCAGGCGTAGCCGGATAGACCACTTGCCCGCGCGACACGAGTGATCAACAGCAAGTTACCATGCATACGCTAAGTACTCACGCCTTCGGCCAGGGATCCCTTGTGCCAAATCAACAACTCTTCGAACGTAAGCACACGATACTCCTCGGTGATGTGGTTGTACGATACAACGTTGCCGGTATTGGCGTGGACGGTGATGACGATGTCCGGGCGAATGGAGCTGACGACAGCGTTAACGTTGGTACTGAGGGTGAAGTCATGGTCATCGTTGAACTGGCGGAGTCTGCAGCCGTCAGGATCGGTCCATGCGTGAACGGGAACGGGACAAACCATCTCCGTATTGCAGTAATTCTCCCGACCACCATCGTACACGAAGCTTCCTTGAGTGGGGCTGGCAACGTTGCTCAACCCATATCAGATGGTTCGGTTGTAGTTGCTCCCTTTCTGCGCAGAAGGAAGACAAAAGTAGTAAGGGAGCCGACGGGAGTGACGACCGGAGTGGTAGTGGGAGTGGTTGTGGGAGTGGTAGTGGGAGTGGTAGTGGTGGGTTTGGTCATCTTGTACGTTGAGTAAGGAGTTTGGGATTGCTGGGAGCTGGTGTGTTGGGACAATGTAGTTTGCCAGGTGAAAGGGTTGAGACTTGAGAGGATGGGGAGACAGGTGATGTCATGAATGACTTGGGTCCTCGCAGACATGACCTGACTTCTAGGTATCAGCTGATGTCAGGTCATCCGCTGAGAAAGCCCCTTCGGCTCACTCGGCTGGCCGTGATGTCCGCCATCAGCTCCGTTAGCTTCCATCAGAGATTTGATAGGGCGCGTGATTAGTGTCACGCGTCAATCAAAGCATTTGCAATCGAAATACTCGTACGAGTATTGTTTACAGCAACTTGGATTAGCCTGTTCTATATATATAGCAAGCCTCCAGACTCGATTCCCCTTATGTATTTCGTTTTGCTCTCGAGAGCTAGTTCGTATATCGAAGCTATAAATCGCGCGCGGTTGAATTATGGCCAAGGGGTTCAAGTCCTCACCTTCTTCCATCAGCCTTAGTCATCATCCCGTCTCGTCTCTGAATTCCGTGTCAACTACAAGCTTCGACTCTCAGGTCGACACCACACTCGTCCGTGACAGGTGAACTGACCGGAAAGAGTGAAGCTCGACCCGTATATACCCCTCTCCAATTGTTTGTCTGCATCTGGACATGCCCTTATAATTTGAGTGAGCACCTCGAATCAGCCGGACAGGCCTCTCACGGTAGCGCCTGCGTTGTATGGTCCCGCGAGTGACCAGTTAGACGATGAATAAAGCGATCCCACGCAGGGGTACTTGGGTAAGTTAACGTGTCATGCGTGTTATCCCATGAGAAGGATCTGGAATGTAGCTTGGAGGGACGACGTTACCTTCTCGTTCACTCGCTCAAGTGTGAGGAGTCAGATATCAGAATAGTCCGAGCAAAGGTTTTCAGTCGATTTGTGGATAAAGCCAAAACAATTCCTCATCTCAATGACGGTACATTGAAATTCGATATACCGAACGTCACTATTACATACTTCTAGGCCGTGGCCCATGGAAGCCACGGCTCTAAAACTCTCATCCAAATTCGAAACTGGGTTAATCGTATCAGCTTCAGCGCTGAAGTCGATCAGTTCGAGCTTTGAGAGGTGCGGCAATCTGTCATAGTCGACGCGTTGGTGCCGGCGGTGAAGGCTTCACTTGTCCGACAGATCGACGCATCTGACTTGTCCAAATAACTGAGCTGTTTCGTAACCATGCTCAGCTTTGCTTTCAGGTCCGTTACTAATTGGTCGTGGCGAAGCATGTGCGCGTTCAAATCCTTCGGGATGGTGAGTAAATCTTTTCGGTAGCCATCGGCAGAAGTTCTAGCGCCATCTATCTCCTTGTTAGCAGCTGCGATTCTACTCCGTAGTACTGCCTCTTGATTCTTGAGTTTCTCCTGTCCCGTTAGTCTTGTACTGATCTTCTTTCCCCAGGAGAGCTGGAGTTTATCGTTGAATTCTGCGGGCTAGACATACTTGTTGGTGAAACAGTTGGATGTGAAGGTTTGGACGATAAAATTTGAGGACGATGCGAATACAAGTTATGATCTGTATCTAGGAGCTCGTCGAACAAGATAGTAGGCTTGGCTTTTGTATCTCGCTCCCATCCTTGCCCCTGCTTTCATGACAGCCTTCCCTTGTCTTCTCCCTCATCACCGACTTTCTAGTGCAGACGACGCTGATCTTATGTTCTTCCTTGGAGTTCAGGAGTCTGAAATTTGAGGGTAACACTTTAGACCAGCTCCTTGACATGGCCCTGCAGTCTTGGAGTGAGGTAAATGAGCTACAGTACACAGGAGATGTAAGATGGCGACACCGCGATGACATTCGCTCGAATGTCGATCAATAACGTATTTTGTATCCGCTGTCTTTCGCTGAATTCTTGTTTTTTGGGCGATATCGGTTTGAAATGTCACTTCATCCTCCTCATAACCTCCAGCTTATATCCCTGACAGGCACCATTCTGCCAACCATGTCCGCCCCTACACCACCCACCAACACCCGCCAACCAACCCACGCTCCCAAATCATCAATGCACACCGCCCTCCACTCCAAAGCCCGTCGTCAAGCCGCCTCGGCGCCGGAAACCCTGCAGTCTGTGCGGGAGAGCATGATGCGTCCGATCGACGTGATCAGGGAGGGAGATACCGTGATGCTCCGGCTGCCGAGCGAGGCTATCAAGAGCGTTGTTGTCACGTCCACGGGGTGAGTCGGGGTTTTCCGTTGTAAAGGTTTACGCTGATCGGTTATGATAGGTTGACGTCGTTGGGCAAGTACGGAACGTTCCCCACGGCCGAACTCATCGGCAAGCACTATGACATCACGTACGAAGTCGTTTCCCCGAAATCGACCGACTCGTCAGACGCAGCGGAAGCGGCAATGCTTTTGGACGAGGATACGCCTGTTCCCGAGGTCGAGGTGGACGCAGGGAAGAAGGGCAAGAAGGAAAAGGGGAAAAAGGAAAAGGGACGGAATGCGGTTGCGAGCACGTCGACGGAGGGTGCAGGGAATATCTTGGTGCCTCGACGTCCTGCAAAGATCGAAGAACTCGGTGAGTAGCGTGTCCTTGCGCGAGGATTTCGCTGACAGTCGGTACAGAGGAGACCGACGCAACCAACGAATTAATCGACGATATCTCGGGCCAGGAGGTCGAGTCGAATCTCCTCACGGCGGAAGAGATTCACGGGCTTCGTGCGCAGGGCGTGGATGGCGCCGAGATCATCCGTATACAGGAGGAACGGCATGATCGGTTCAAGTTGAAGACCGAGTTTAGTAAAGAGAAATGGCGAAAGCGAAAGGAGAAGAAGTGAGTCGTCCGACTTTTACCTTCCATGTTTTCTGACTCGTCCCGCAGGTATTCCATGACCGTCACCCCGCTCGCGCCAACACCCAACAACCTCATGGAATACTACCACGCCCGCACACCGGCCACGATCCTCTCCCTCCGGCGGGACACCCTCTCCCAACTCCTCAACCTGGCCAACATCCGCCCTGACGGACGCTACCTCGTCATCGACGACTGCGGCGGCCTCCTGATCGGCTCCATCCTCGAACGCCTAGGAGGGCACGGCCGGATCTTTATCATGACCGATTCCGACAGCCCGCCCGGGTGGCCGGTCCTGGAAGCGATGAATTTCGAGCGGAAGATCCTGGATCGGTGCTTGACGTGGCTGAACTGGAGCTTGGCGGCGGAAGAGTATACCTCGGTCGAGGGCGTCGATGGTGGGGAGGACGAGGATGATGAAGTGCCCGAGGGGGAGACCGAGGCGGAGCGGGAAAAGAGGGAACGCAAGGTGCAGGCCAAGGCGCGGAGGAAGAACAAGCAGGTGGCGGATCTGGAACGCACGAGGGATGAGCTGCATCGCGGTGGATGGGATGGGTGAGTCCTCCGCCTCTTGACGATGTAACATACTGACTCCTGTCGTCCAGCCTGATAAGCGCCAGTCTGGTATCCCCACCCTCCTTCCTCTCGCGCTTGACGCCCTACCTCGCCGGCTCCGCCCCAATCGTCGTCTATTCGCAATTCCAACCCGTGCTCGCTCAAACGCTGAACGGGATGCGTTCACGACCGGAATACCTCGCGCCGAGCTTGACGGAGAGCTTTATGCGGCGGTACCAGGTCTTGCCGGGACGCACGCATCCGACGATGTCGACGAGCGGGACGGGAGGGTACCTGTTACATACCTTGCGCGTGTGAGTGAAACGTGATTTTGGCTCGAAATATGCTGACATGTCACAGCATCCCGAGCACGGAGACCGTCGTCAACCGCGCCGCCGCACGCCGTCTGAACCGAAACAACGCAAAAGCGAAAAAGCTAGCCGCGTCGACCGAGGCGACGCCCGAACGATCACTCGAGACGGGCAAGCGGATTGCAGCTGGCGATGCGGGCCTGGTCGTGCCGGATCATCCGGCGAAAAAGGCTCGGCTGGACAGCACGCTGCACCTGCAAGAGGCAACGGCGGCGGCAGATTCTACACCGGCGGATACCGAGATGGACTCCGAGGACCGGGACGAGGTGATCGAGACGGTGGCGATGATGGACGCCGATTCGAGCGAGAACTCGGTCATCGGTGCGGAAGTGGCGGATGCCGTGCTCGCTGCTGAAGAGGCAGGTCTGCAGGCAGCGTTAGAGGAAGTGACGCACGATGCGAGCATGGAGTAGGCGTCGGTGTATGGTCGGTAGCACATACATTATATTTGGAGCCGTGTACACGGCTTGTGCTTTGATGGCCCTCGTACAACCTACGGCCTGGCGTGCCATCTAGCATACGGACCGCGCTCCTCCATCCAAGCAGAAGCCTTTCTCCATCCTGGTCCACCCTTGATCTTCACCTCCCCTTCCAACGGCCCCAACGCCTCTTCAAAATCTCTCACCATCCCTTCAAACTCGTCCCACATCCTCCCCCTCGCCACTCTCGCAACACTATTGTCACCCCATTCCTTGGTCCTTTTGTCCCTCGTCACGCCGCTCAGGCGACCATTCGGGCCTATTGCCTGTGGCATCGAGTGCGCATGCCATGCGAGCGCGACGGGGAACGGGCTCGCTCCTGTCTGTGGCGGGAGAAGGATATCCCGGAGAAGCGGCAGTGGGAGGTGTCGGATCTCGGCCAAATTGATGTCTTCTGGTATGCGGGGCGTCGTTGATGTTCCGGGTGTCGCTGCTTCCCGTCCGTTTCGGAAGCGCCGTGTCGTCTCCCGGATTCGGCACGGTTCGTTCTTCTCCAACCCCTCCAACCAGCGTCGTCCACTCCCTTGTTTTCCCTCAAGCACCCGCGCCACCTCTTGCACCCTCGAATACCCCTCTGCCCTTCCAAAAATCTTGCGCAAACACGCCTCCCCATAGTCCTCGCCGACGACCAGCTCACCCAGTCTCACAGGTCGGCGCATGAACCGTGCCAAACGACCGCCCTGGAACCCGAGCCACTGGGCCCGGCCGAGCTTGTCGGAACAGCTGTACGCTTCCGTCGGCGGGGCGTCCGCACGGGAAGGTTTCTTCACGACGGGCGGGATATCTCGTGTCTTGCCGAGGCGGAACGCGGAGACTTGCTCTTCGCTTGTCGACGATAGGTCATCTGAGGGGCGTACTTGATTCCCGTTTTCGCCGAGGTCATTTTCCGAATCGTCGTCCTGCGCGGCCGTGTGGCCCCGATTCATGTTCCATTGGGCCAGCGTCTCTCGGATCATCGCATCCTCCGCATCTAGCCGCCGGACATGCGCAGCGTCCGACGCAGCGCCACACGGCGCATGCGAGGTATACAGCACGAGTTGCGTGCCCTCCTGCAGGCGGAAATACGGTCTTTGTGTTTCGTTGAGGAGCGGGTCGGCGGGGTTGGTGAGTGGTATCACAAGCTCGAGAAGCATCGGTTCCGGCTGTGGGTCCCGCTCTTCGCCGTCGTCCTTGTTTCCCCCGTGTTCGAGGGCCTCTCCCCGATATCGCGCAATGAGCACACGCATCTCCCGCAGGAGAAGACACTCGAGTTCCCGCCGTGCCAGGGTCTCGGCGTGCATGTCGACCACCTGTCCGTCCCTTTCCGACCATCTCGTTCCGGGAGTGTTACGTGTTGCCAGGTCTTGCGACCCTTGGAAATCTGGTGTCGTTCCGACAGGCATTGTTGGACCGTCGGAGAAGGAGCCGCCGAGACACTTGACGCCGCTCGCGAGGGAACAGAGGGTCATATCGACCCACCTCCCTCCCTTTTCATCCTTGGTGCTGAGGGAACGACCATCTCCGTCCACGGTCGAAGACGCCCTTGAATCCCGGCATCCATCCGCCGCTCTAGTGTCCGTCGTAACCGTCCGTGCGTCCTTCGCATCTCTGAGCAGCACGAATCCCGCTACGACCGTCCATTGTCCGCCTCCAGGTCTTGCAGCGGTCACGCCTCCCCCTCCGTGTCCCTTCGAGCTCGTCAAATAGTCAAAGAACGCGTGCACGGCATCCGCGACTTCGTCTGGAAGTTTCTCGTCTGGCGGGGTCGCTCGTGCGGGGATCCAAATTCGTCGGGCGTCGGGAGGGGGAATGCCTTTGCTTTGTGATTTCCGTTTGGGCATGGGTGTGAAGATGAATCGAGGAAGGTTGACGCCTTGTCGAGGAAATAAAAGTGATCCCGTATCCTTAACGCAAGTCAATGTTTCACTTCAGCCCGCGGATGGAAATCCATGATATGACGCAAGCCAGCTGCGTAAGCTCTAGAGATTGCAGGCACGAAAGTTATATATACTCCCCCTTCCAACGACGCAAGAACAAGTCCAACACCGTCATTACAACCAGCTCGTCGGCATGTCACAAAGAGTCAAGATCGCACTCCGGGGCGAGGCGCTGCTGCGTTCGCCTATCTGGAACAAGGGCTCGGCGTTCACGGAACGGGAGAGGGAGGAGTTTGGGCTGAGGGGGAGGTTGCCTTTTACGTGAGTCCGAGGGGCGAGGAGGAAGATCACAAGATGAGTATAATGGATGCCTGGAGTGATAAGCGTGAAGAGAAAGAAAGACGAATTCGTTGTGCGACAAGGGACGCGAGTGAGCAAGAGAACGCGAGAAGCGTCGTCCGAATTCAAAGTCCTGGACGGGATCTCTCAAGTCCTTCGGCAAGGCCGAAAGTAATCCTGCTTCTTCGTCTCCCGTGAATGTACGCACATGCTGATGCCTCTCCCCCAGCGTCAATACCCTAGACCAACAGCTTGACCGAGCTTACGACCAATACAAAAGCCGGGAAAGCGACTTGCGGAAAAACAGCTTTCTCCAGAGCTTGAAAGGTGAGCTCGTCCCAGACCTGCCCGACCGATACTGATGTACTCTCAGGACAGAACCAGGTACTCTTCTATAACCTGTTGACAAAACACCTCGAAGAAATGGTACGCCTCGTTTCCATCGCATTGATTAATCTAAAGTTGTCATAGTTCCCCATCATCTACACCCCGACGGAAGCCGACGCCATCGCAGGCTACTCGCACCTCTTTCGGCAGCCCGAGGGGCTGTACATCTCGCCTCCGTCCGCGGACAAGATGGAGGAGGATTTCTTGGATGCTTGCCAGGGGAGGGAATTGGATCTGGTGCGTTACCTGAAAAGGCACAAGGCGTGAGGCTGAAGTGGAGAGTGGGTAGATCGTCGTTTCGGACGGTGAACAGATTCTCGGGATCGGAGATCAGGTACGTTCCCTTTCGTCGGGCCACGGGTCGATCTGACCATCGTGAGGCCAGGGCTCCGGCGGGATCGGCATCTCCTCGGCAAAAGCCGTCATCTACTCCCTCGTCGCTGGTATCGACCCCTCCCGAACGCTCTCCGTCGTCCTCGACGTCGGGACGAACAACCCCGACCTGCGCCGGGACCCGCTGTACCTTGGCTGGAACGCGGATCGGGTCCGCGGGGACGCCTACCGCGCGTTCACGGACAGATTTGTCGGTCTGGTGGTCACGCACCAGCCGCAGTGTTTGCTCCATTTCGAGGATTTCGGGGTGACCAATGCGCAAGTCCTGTTGGAACGGCATCGGGGGAAGCAGGCCGTGTTCAATGATGATATTCAAGGGACGGGGGCGGTCACGTTGGCGACCTTGACCGCAGCTCTGCAAGTCACGGGCGAGAAGCTGTCGGAGCAGCGGATTATCCAGTTTGGCGCGGGGAGTGCCGGGTTGGGGATCGCACGGCAGATCAGGGACGCGATGGTCCTCGTGGATGGGACGGAGAAGAAGGAAGCCGCGGCCAACTTTTGGCTCGTGGACAAGTACGGCCTGGTCAAACGCGGGCTGGGGGACAAGATCCGGCCGGAAATCGAGGACGATTTTATCCGCCACGAAGACTTTTGGGGGGACGACGAGACGCACCTGCTCGACGTCGTCAAGCGGGTCAAGCCGACCGTCTTGATCGGCACCAGTACCGCACACGGCGCATTCACCGAAGACGTCGTCCGCGAAATGGCAAAGCACACGGAACGACCCATCATTTTCCCGCTCAGCAACCCGACCCGTCTGGCGGAATGCACGCCGGAAGACGCGCAACGCTGGACGAACGGCAAAGCGCTCATCTCGACCGGAAGCCCGTTCCCGCCCGTCGACATCGGTGACGAGGAGAAGTACACCGTGGCAGAGTGTAACAATGCGCTCGTCTACCCGGGCATTGGGCTAGGGGCGATCCTCGCGCGGGCAAAGAGAGTAACGGATAAGATGATCATCCGTGCGGCGCAGTGTTTAGGAGATTTGGCGCCGGCGTCAAAGGACAAGCCGAACGCCAGTCTGTTGCCTGATTTCGCAGGTATGTCCTTCCCTCTATCTTGCTGATTCGGAGCTCACCCATGTGCCTCGATTGTAGATTCGCAAAAAGTCGCTGAAGCCATCGCGCTCGAGGTCATGGACCAAGCCATCGACGAAGGGGTCTCAGAGCTCAAAGACGAGACGCTGCTGCGGGACAAGGAGGCAAGGAAGCGGTATTTGGAGGAAAAGCTGTGGAGGCCGGTGTATAGCGAGTACGAGTACGATCCGGACGGGCAGACGTAAGGGCTGTATATTTGCGGATGCTTGGTTGAGGGTGAGGGATGCGCAATGCCGATATTGGATGAACGGATTCGCAGCCCTTCGAGTCAGATCTGTTCCGTGAGATCTGCTTCCCCGTCGATCCGTATTCGTATAGCTATGGGGGGCAAGAAGCAGAGTTGTTCCCGTCCGACTCCGCTTAGCATCCGTCGAGCGGAAACACTTCGATACATGTCTGGACTCGCAGAGCCTGCATATGAAGCAGTCGACGTTCAGCTGACCATCGCTCCACTTGCTTCGAGAATTCTACCAAAGGTATATAGGAGGATGGCATCGTCGTTTCCCGGCCCTGGAGCCTTCAATCTTTATCGAAACGTTTAAATCAATGCACCAATGGCAAGCCAAGATCAAGCCCCCTTTATCCTAGGCAAGTCCCCCTCGGCGCTCATCTTGACAGCATTCCAGCTGATGCTTGTATTCTCCAGTCTCCGGGGCGACCCGAGGCATCGGCCTGCACCTCATCCACGCCCTCTTGAAGCGACTACCAAACGCGATCATCTTCGCTGGAGCGCGGGATCCTTCCTCGGCAACCGCCTTAAAGGAGCTAGCGAGCAAGAATGGAAACGTGCGTGTGGTCAAGTTAGTGGTGGACGATGCGCAGAGTAATAAGAATGCGGTGGAGGAGGTGAAAAAGGTGACGAATCGTTTGGATATCGTCGTTGCGAATGCAGGTCAGTTTGACGGGCGACTTACGCGCGACTGGCGCTAATTGCACACCGCACAGGGGTCAACGCACCCTTCATCCCCATCCACACGCAAGACCCTGAACTCTTCAAGGTGAACTTTAAAGTCAACACCCTCGGTCCGCTCCTGCTCTACCAAGCGACCTACCCGCTCCTGTTCGACTCCCGCCGCGCCGACTCGTCCCTTGCCCCGCCGAAACTGTTCATCACGTCTTCCCTCGCCGGATCCATTGGAGGGGTCCCAGACATGTTCGTGAACGGCGCTTACGGCAGTACCAAAGCTGCAGCAAATTACCTTGCGCGGGGAATTCATCGACAGACGGAACAGTTTGGCGCTGTTGTCATTCCTTACCACCCAGGTATGCACTCTTCCCTCTCAGTTTCTGCCAGTGTAGCTGAACCTGCTCTGTGCTAGGCACGGTCGCAACCGACATGTTTTTTCGCACCATCTCGGAAATGGGCATCTCTCGAGACCAAGTGCCGGGCGTCATCGAACTTGACGAGGCAGGGCGGCTGTACGCGGATTTGGTTCTTACCGCAACTCGGGACGAACATGGTGGCAAGTTCTGGGGGCATGGGTTTGATGGACTGATCGCTTGGTAGGTCGGTGCCTGTAGCAGAACAGCTTCGAGCCGTGTTGTATTGGGACGAATTTATAGAGCGTAATGTGGTCTCAAATGCAGCGGGCATGTTTCTCAACGAATCTAGTGAAACGTTTCCGCTAAAGACAAGGATACTGAAAGAGGAAGCATGGGTAGGAGGTCGAAACCCCTGTGCAGCTCGAGCCCCTGAGGGGCATGTCAGATGGTGACAATTATCAAGACAAATACTTATAACCGAAAGTCCAACACCACCACTGTATCCAGTGTCTGGCTTCGACCACATTCCAACATGCTGCACACAAAGCCAAACGAGGAAACGAAACAAACATGGTGATTGACGGCAGAATACCCAACTACAACACACGGCAAATTTTAAAGTCCATAACGGCCAACACTCTACCAAGGAATCGGCTCCTTGAAACCCTGCGCCCAAAACTTGCCGCCGTGCTCGGCCCGCGTCGCCTTGACGATCAGCTCGGCGTACTCGTCGCCACACTGCTCGGGCGTGATCGCGCCCGGAATCTGTTCCGGCTGGAACCCCATTTCCGAGGCCGTCTTTCGCGCCATATCGGTCACGACGAGGCCTTCCCGACCAAAAAAAGGGATCAGTCCTGCGAGTTTGACGACGTGGGGAAGGAGGCTTACCCGGGTGGTAAGGGATCACGACGGCCCCGGCTTTCTCTGTCTGGTGATGGATCGCACTAGCGATATGGTTCACCGCGGCCTTGGACGCGCCGTAGGACCCATTGACGTATTGCGCCGGAACACCACCGGTCGAACCGACCATGGATGAAGTGATGAAGAATTTCGGAATGGGCAGGGTGCCGTCCGACGTGCGGTTGGCGATGAGGAGTGGGTACGTGGCTTGGTAGAGGTACAAGGGGCCGAGGGTGTTCACGTTAAAGTTTGTCTTGTAGAATTCGGTGGATTCCTCATGTACGGGGACAAAGGGGGAGTTGATTCCTGTAACAGGTCGTTCAGTGGGTTTTCAGAAGGTAAAGAGGAACGGACGTACCCGCGTTGGCAACGACGATATCCAATCGATCCGTCACCTTTTTGATCTCTTCTACGGCTTGCTTGTTGCTCTCCTCGTCGTCCGTAGTCAACTTGACGACGTGGACGCGCGAGTCCTGCTTCGCGAGGTCATTGAGTGCGTCGGCGGAAGATGGGTCTCGTGCGGTAGCGAAGAGGACGGCATTGGGGTATCGTTTGAGAAGGGTGAGGACGAGGTCGTAGCCAATTCCTCGGTTGGCGCCAGTGACTGTCAGATGGGTCAGCCTTGCATCTTGGAAGAACGGAGGGAAACTTACCGAGGATGTAGGTGTTATCGGTGGTGGAAGTCATGTTGATAGCGCTGTTTATTGTTCGATTGATTCTCGATGAAGCGTTGATGGTGCGGGGAATAAAGACTCGAGTCTTCCCCTCCCGTCCTCTTTATACCTCTGCCCAACCACCATCAGCGAACACTGTCTCTGTCTTGATCAGTCACCATGTGTTCCCTTTACTTATCAAGCACTTTGCTCATCCGATTAGCAATAGACTCCCGTGATGACGTAATCACGCCATAGAATCTGCTTCAACCTCTGTACCGACAATGGCCCGAGTTGAGGATAGGCACATGAATGACAGATCTGAGCGCCAAGGCGTGGAAGGAGGTGTCCAAAAGCCAGGTATGCAGTCCGTGGGTGCCGGCTGCCCCGGCGTCACAGCGGTCCGGCAAAGTAGCGTGACGGAGTATAGTAGGAACCGCCGACACCGCCGACCCTATCTGAGCACTTGTTCCGGTTTCTACATCGATAGGGAACAGGATACCAGAGCCGGGAATCACTCGATAAGTGCCATACGTATGCTACACGCTAAACGTGGGCTCGTGTCTATCCACTCCATACAACCATACAATCCCACAATCCCACTCATCCAGCAAACACATCCACCAAAATCGTCAAGATACCGAGAATGATCTCCACGCCGATAAGCACAATGACGATCGTCTCCAGGTGCTCGCCGTGGCTGCTGTTGACGCTTTCTTTCAGCAAGGTGAGCATATCTTGCAGGACCTGAAATCCGCAGGGCGTGAGCACGGGAATGACGAAGTGATAGAAGGGACTTACCTCCACTCGCGCATTGAGAAGATCGATACGCTGATTAATCTCCAGGTAACTCCTTGCGGCTTGGTATAACGGCTCCAGATCGGGGTATGTCCAGAACAGCTCCTGTCAGATCGGCAACAGTGAGTATCTCTGCAGTCTCTGTCAGTGGACTGAACTCACAGGTGAATCCAGAATGGAACCTCCCCAGTTGATTCGCAGAATGAACAAGCTTCCTATCTGCTTCATGATCTCTTTACGTGGCATCTGCAACAAAAGGTCAGTCAAGTACCCTTGATAGCAAACGGACGAGGCACGTACCCCGATCTTGCCCGTCTCTGAAAGCGATCTCGGCAAATCCTTCGTCTGCTCGATTGTCGACGCGATCAGTTCCTCGAATAGGGAGATCTTGACGGATTGAGAGAGTGCGTGCGACAAGGAGAGTTTTGTCCTATAGGTGAACAGGTCAGCATGTCGTGTGGGACACCGACCGCTCGATTACGGACATGAAAGAGGATCCTTTGCGCAAGGTGATGACGTCGTTGTATATTCTGCATGTCGGTCGTTAGCGGTAGACTTGTGCGGGAAGCGAAGCGTACGCACCGAGAGTAGTTTGCATAATAGAAATTCAGATCTTCCATTTCAATGTCTTCCACGTTGAGCTTTTCATTCTCGAATTTCCGCCTGCGTACAATCAGCCGCAACCCTTCAAGCTCTCACACAGGACTCACAAACTCGCCAACACGCGCTTCTCCTCCTTCTCCGTCATCCCCCAAATGACGACCGTCCCATACTCAAACACAAACAAATCCGGCACCCACTCCTCGTCCGCATCATCCTCCTCGCCCTCCCAATCGCTCCCGTTGTTCCCCGAATCATGGATAGAGCCTTTCGAGTGTTTCCGTTTGGGCGGGGCGTCGCCCGCGAGGGCGGAGGGACGGGTCTTGAACCCCGTTACCCGCCGCTGGGCCTCCGCTTTGCGCGCGGCCGAGTCGTCCCGGTTGAAGCGTTCGCGGTCGTGGATCTGGTGTTCCCTTTTGTGCGCGAGGAGGGCTTCGCTTTCGTCGATGCCTTCGGCGTGGGAACCGCAGTGCATGGCGTTCTCCTCTGCGACACGAAATACAATTAGCAGGCGGTAATTGTAGATGTAAAGCGCGGGGACTGACCATCACGTCCCAGTCCCAACAGATCCGCCTCGGGCACATCCCGATCCTTGGAACTCATATTCACCCCGCCCGTACTCTTCCGCCTCTGTTTCGGCCCGGGCACGGTGGAATGCATCGACTGCGTCAGGAACGACGCCGGAGGGAGGTACGGCGTGTGCAGGCAATCCGTGTCGAAGAGGCGGGGGTTGCAGCGGTATGCGGATGGGCGGGCGGAGAGCCAGGCTTGGAGGGCTTGGAGGTTGAAGCCTCTGTACGAGGCAAGAGGGGTTCTAAATGAGCGGCATAGACAGTACGTTGCGAAAACGCGAACTTACGCTGCGGTGCAATATGCCGTTACTCGCGGAAGTTTTGACTTTTCCGTTTTCGTCAGAC
This sequence comes from Naganishia kalamii, assembly GCA_022813745.1. Classification (NCBI taxonomy): domain Eukaryota; kingdom Fungi; phylum Basidiomycota; class Tremellomycetes; order Filobasidiales; family Filobasidiaceae; genus Naganishia; species Naganishia kalamii. Next base: position 16,383 of record JAKLLX010000095.1, read on the forward strand.
GCATGGCATCTCTCCTCGCGGACCCGGCGGGGATTTGCGAGAGAGCGGTATAGAACTGATTCATCGCAACCATAAGGAACGTGGTCAACACATCTTCCTGTTACACGACTGCGGGAACTCACCTCGACCCCTTCCGCGCCATTCTGACCTTTCGCCGTAGCCTTCGTACTCCTCTTCGTTCCCTCCGCTACCTCGTCTTCATCCTCGGTATCCTCTTCCTCGTCAATCGGCTCGATCGGAGTCGAGGTCGACGGCAGAACCTTGAGCTTGTTGGCTGTTTTTGACGTTCTGGAGCGCAGAATGGAACATTGTCGATGGTCAACTCAATGAGACTTTCATACGTGGGGCATCCCGGACTCACCTCTGCGGACCTCTCGACTGGATCTTTGGCGCCGGAGCACTCCCCGCCTGGGCATACGGCAACGGCAACGCGCCCGGCGCCGTAGAACCGGTGGCCGCGGGATTTGGCGTGCGATTTGTCGAGGCCATGCTGGATATGCTGGTGTGTATGTGGAGACTGGTGGGGGTTCGTTGTCTATTAGGGTGAAGAGGTCGAGGTGCTGACGATCTGAGATGAGGTGAATAGGACAAGTCGAAATCACGCCAAGCGGCACGTGAAAGTAGCCCAGAGTTGGGTGAAGGAGTTGAAGCTCGAGAGCGGTTTCGTGTCGTTGCAATTACACTTGAATTATAGCAGAGGCTCAAAGGCTTTACGTACCACCGCAGATCGGCGATACTCCAGATACGTGGCACTTCAGGAGACGAAGACCTGACAGCGGTTCAAAGCCTGCAAAAATTCGCAATGAAGCTCTGGAGGACCCCTTCCCAGATCCCCCATTTCAAGCCGAGCGTATCAGCCTCTCGACGCAGGATACACATGCAAAGAGCCTCCCAGCGCACGTATCGATTCAGTGACAGTCTCATGCACTCTATGCCGCGTACTCGGCGACATTGCTGGCAGTTGATAATTGAAAGCTCCTTGAGCGGGATGGGATGCATGAGTGTTGTTGAACTCTGCTATACCGAGTGAGACACGAGCTGACATCGGCGTTCATTCAGTATTTGCGATATCGCAAGCCGGCGGAATGGTCCCAGCGAGGTACCAGTGCTTTGTCTGTGTGGTTGGGTACATGTTGTGAACGGTTCGGATGAAAGCGAAGGGCGCGGTGTCTCAAGGTGTACATTATGAGTATATAGCGCAGTACTTCGCAATCCCGCCCACCCTCTTACCACTCCACGAACAGCATTCCTTGAGCTCTAGGAGTTGTGCGACTTCTCAAACACCCGTGCGAAAGAAATCTCCTGGAATCTCTATCTTGACATCAGCCCTTAAGACAAAATGACTGCATCCAATCTGCAAGATGGAAAGGCCGTTGCAGACCCCGCTGTGGCCGGGTCCAGCGACTCTTCTGGTAAGCACTCACCCCGAACCAGCTATCTCTCGGCTGACCCCCTATGTCCAAAGCCCTCGCCGACGTTCCCGTCCCCGTCCTCGACCTCTTCTCTCTCGCCGGCAAAGCAATCATCGTCACCGGCGGCGCCCGCGGCCTCGGCCTCTGCATCGCCCAGTCCCTCCTCGAAGCCTCTGCGGCCCACATCTACTGCTGCGACGTCCTGCCCCAGCCCCACGCCGAGGAATGGGCCCAAGCGAAGCAAGTGGCGCAGCGGTACGGAGGGGAGATCGAGTACTTGCAGGTGGATGTAACGGATGCGGGGATGGTGGATGACGTTGTGGGGCGTATTTATGAGCAGTCGGAGGAGGAGGTGTGTGGGTTGTTTGCGGCGGCGGGGATTCAGCAGATGACGGCTGCGCTGGATTACACGCCAGAGGACTTTAGGAGGATCATGGATGTTAATGTCACAGGCAAGTTCTGGCCATCATTCGGTTCGCTTCTATCGTACTGAGAATCTCTGCGGATCGACTCTTCCAGGCACCTGGTTCACAATCCAAGCGGTCGCGAGACAGATGCAGAAACGCAAGATTGCTGGCAGTATCGCCATCGTGGCGAGTATGTCGGGAACGATTGCGAACAAGGGTAGGTGCCGACGACTCTTTGAGAAAGATTGAAGCTGATCCAACCTGTCTCCTATAGGCCTCACATGTCTCGCTTACAATACTAGTAAGGCAGCCTTGTTACAGATGTGCCGAAGCGCAGCTGCAGAATGGGGCAAGTTTGGGATCCGAGTCAACGTGAGTCGCACTTCCTGCGTCTATCCTGAAGCCAAATCACCAACGTCTTCCCGCCAGACGCTCTCTCCCGGCTACATCAGGACCGCAATGACGGATATGCTCCTCGCCGAGCGCCCGGATCTCGAAGAAGAATGGCTCCGGGGCTCGATGCTTGATCGTTTGTCGACGCCGGACGAGTTCCGTGGGCCGGTGCTTTACCTTCTGAGCAAGGCGAGTAGCTTTATGACGGGGGCTGATTTGATCGTCGATGGGGGACATACCGCTTGGTGAGGATAGTCTGTCTATAAGGGTGAAGGGATTGGGAATATAGTTGTATTGACTTAGAGCTGTTATTTTGAACTGCGATTGTATTGCACTTGTATGTCGTTCTGCTCAAAGTGAATGGGGAGGGCGCCACCTACCGCATCCCTACGTGTACGATAGACCTCCGTGAAGTTGCGGTTGAAGGGCCCGGAGTCGCAACAAGTACTACAAGCGGGCGGAGGTGAAAGAGGATTGTCGAAAGGAAAGGATCAGTCAAAGGACGAGCGCGTTTTCTCCCTACAAAGCACAGGAAGCCGCGCAGGAAAATGATTGTGTCTTCGACAAGCGACGTGAAGGCTCCTCAAGCATGGTTACCGCATATTGCACTTGATGGATGAAAGCGTATGTGACGAGCATCGATTCGAGGTGGAAGCAGAGAACATCGAAGCAGAACTTTGTTCAGATGTTACATAAAGGCAGATTCGTTAATACTGTACAACCACGAAGACCGAGAACCCTGTTGCAAGCCTACAATCCCCGAATGATGCCTAGTGCTGAGCGTAACCAAGCAAGAGCTCGTCAAACTCGCCTACGGCCGGCAGACGACCCTGACCTTGCCACTTTTGCACCCATGCATCAATCTTGGAAGCCATGTTGTCGGGCTTGAATCCGAACTTTTCGTACATCTGTTCCTGAGGAGCAGAGTAACCAAAGGTGTGCATCGAGAGCGAGGCATGGGCGTATCGCGCCCAGCCGTAAGAACCCCACGCTTCGACGGCGACAACGAGCGAGGTGGATGTCGGCAAGACCGATTGGCGGTACTCCAGAGACTGGGCATCAAAGTGCTTCTGCGACGGCATCGACACGACTCGGACCTTCTTGGTGGACGACAGGACCTTAGCGGTCTCGATGGCTCTCGAGACTTCGGCGCCGGTAGAGACGATGGTCAATTCGGGTTCGACGTCTTGGCCATAGACAATGTAGGCGCCCTTGGTCATCTTGTGTCGGTCGGTACCTTCCAACAACGGGACGGCTTGTCGAGAAAGAGTGAACAGACTCGGCGTGTTGGCGTTTTGATCGTCGAGGGCGATTTGCCATGCGCCCATCACCTCTTCGGCGTCGGCGGGACGGATCAGGTTGATGTTGGGCAGAGCACGGTAGAAGGCGCCCAAAGCAATCGGCTGATGGGTGGGACCTGAAAGATAAGGAGTCAGTCATGGCGACAGAAGACTATCTGCGGAACGTACCATCCTCTCCGATACCAATCGAGTCGTGAGTCGCGATACCGATGAATCGAAGTCCCTGCAAAGCTGACATTCGGACGGCGGGCGCGGCGTAGAGCCAGAACATGAAGAAGGTCGATGCGATGGGGATGAACATGCCCTTCTGGTAGGCAGCATAGCCGTTTGCTGTTCCGATCATGGCGTGTTCTCGGATACCCCATCGGATCTGTCGGCCGGTGTAGTCTCCAAGACCCGATTCGGGCTGTCACGAGGAGAGTCAGCGCCGAAAGGAGCATACAAAGATGCTAGCTTACGTTTTGGAAGTCGACCTGACCCTTGAAGTTGACGAAAGTGGACTCCATCAGATCGGCAGAACCAGAGATGAACGAGTTGTACTTTGGCACGAGGGCCTGAACAGCGATACCGCTCGACTTTCGAGTCGGTTGAGGCGCAGTCGGCAACGCCTTCTTCTCGGGCAAGAGCTCTCTCCAGTTGTCCTCGGCAAACTTGCCGGCCAAACGCATTTGCAGTTGCTTGTACTCTTCCGGGTACTTTTGCGCATATTGCTCCATCGTCTTGTTCCATTCGGCCTCGGCGCTCGCTCCCTTGGGCTTGCACTCTTGGAAGTAATCGTATACCTTGGGAGGGATGACAAACTTGTCGTCGGGGCTGAAACCGAGCGACTCCTTGACGTGTCGCACGTCTTCGTCTCCCAAAGCGGCGCCGTGGACGGCTCCAGTGTTCTGCTTCTTGGAAGAGTGGCCGATGACGGTCTTGATGTTGACCAAGACGGGCTTGCCCTTCAATGCCTTGGCCTGGTCGAAGCCGTCGAGAATAGCAGCGAGCTGGAAGGACGGGGGTCAGTTGGTGCTAGCGAATCGAACGGTGCGAACTCACGTCATTGGAACCATCATCGACCTCGATGACGTGCCATCCCTGAGCCTTGAGCTTGGCAGAGGTGTCCTCGGAGAAACAGGAATCGATGTTGCCGTCGACCGTGACCGAGTTGTTGTCGTAAATGAGGATCAAGTTGTCGAGACCCAAGTGACCCGCAAGCGAGATGGCTGTAAAAAGGATGTTAGCACCGGAACTCGGTTCGGCCAGACGTCAACTTGCCTTCTTGACCGACACCTTCCTGGAGACATCCGTCACCGGTGAAACACCAAATCTTGTTGTCGACAACCTTCAGATCGTCCTTGTTGTAGATCGCTGCCAGGTTCTTCGACGCCATAGCCATACCGACGGCATTGGCGATGCCTTGACCAAGGGGTCCCGTGGTGACTTCACATCCAGGGTATTCGATTTCCGGGTGACCAGCAGCCATCGATCCGCTCATGATAGGCGCGTGGTACTGCCTGATCTGGTCCATCGTCCAGGCTTCGTAGCCGGAGAAGTGCAAGTATAGGTACTGCAGCAGACAGGCATGGCCGGCAGAAAGGACGAATCCTATGAAGTGCAACGTCAGTAAAGTGCACCCATGGCACGAGATCCGACATACGATCTCGGTTGAACCATTCTGGGTTCGCAGGGTTGTATCGCATCTCGTACCGCCAGAGAGCAAGCCCAATGGCAGCGGCGCCCATGACGGTACCGGGGTGACCACCCTTGTACTGCTGGCACAAGTCGGCAGCGAGACATCGAACCGTGTTGAGGACGAGTTGTTCCTCCTTGGGCTGTACGAGGAAGGGGTTAGTAGCAATTCAGTATCGTTGGCCAGGATACTTACGGAAGCGACCTTGCTCGTAACCTTTGCGTCCTTCTTCAAGCTTTCAGAATGGTGGCCATCTGCATGACCGTTGGTGTGGCCGTTGGTGTGGCCGTTGGTGGAGACGGAAGGTGACATGTTGAAGTTTCGTGGATGAAGTCTTGATTGTGCTTCTGCATGCAACTTCCATTTTGTCGTCGACTTCAGTGACCCATCCCGATATATCTATGTCTTCTGGGCATTCCTTCTCCGGTTTGCGGAAAGACAGTATGCAGCACACCTTGGTTCGTGACGGGGCCGTGTCGAAAGCGGCGCCTTCACAGACGCGGATAGACCGCGCAACATGTTGCTGTCGATGACCGCTAAGGCCTAAACTGAACTTTCTCGGCGAATCCAATCTTCGACTGTATTGCGATACCAAATAGGAGGCATCACGCTTTGATCTGCTCCCTGAGCCTGATCGCTCCTATCGCTATCCCGCTAGCGCTTCTTTCCGCCGGCGGGATGCGGTTCCAAAATAAGGGCAGTAAGGTCTATAATTTCGGCCGTCAATACGCCAACGAAAAGCAAGAGCCCGTGCGGTGTACAGTGTACAGCTCGTTGATGGTCGCTGAGGCCGTATCACGCCGTGAAAGAATTGAACGGTACGAGCGGAGATATGGGACTGGCACAAGGGGCGCCCCGAGCCGTCAGTGAGCTCGTCAGTGATCCGTGGGGCCGTGGAAGCTTCCCTGGATCTCGCGATACGTCAGTACTACTATCCGGAAGATTGTCATGCGCCCGAAAAGCCCTTGATAATCGGTACTTGGTGAAGCAACCATTCGACAAGGCGCACAAGTCCACCACGAGGCTGGACCTCACAGCGAGAGCCTGGGTTCCACGCTCTAGCAGCAAGGACGCCAGACCTGCCCGTTGTGTGCTTCCTCCATCTTCGGGCTCTTCGCACCGTCGCTATGATATCGATGTCCTAGCTTTAGATCTGGAAGGGGCTATTCGAATCCGGACAGTCAGTGCTGCTGTGGCCTGCGTCACTATTGTTCCCCAGTACCAATACTGTTGCGCTGAACCTGGAGCAACTGTCTTCGTCGCTGATCTCTCGATATACCTTATGCTCCGGCTTGGATTCTCATGCAACTGGTCCGTAGCGACTGGGGCCACAGGCAGGCTTGAAGACTTTGGATTCAACCATGCGCCTGCAGTGCAAGGCAGTAGACACTCGGCTGGGTTCGATTTCGTCTGCGGTCCTTTCGGCTTATTGTTTGGAGGCCTTGAGCTCTTCGAATGAGTCCCTCGACCAGAGGCCAGATACTCTCGAACTTAGAGGCTTAGAAGACAGTCGCAAGGGTGAAGAACGCATGCGATATGTATACAGTGTTCAAGCGCAAAGCCCAGCGATGATCGTACTACCTTGATACAACGTTGAAACCCCTATACCGCCTAAGCTCGACCGGCCTCGACATCCGCCTTGAAGTTCTCGACGATCTGTCGGAATCCTCCAGGGTGCAGGACGAAACCGAGGGACAGCGAGTATTCGTTGTTGAACGCTCGCGGCCATGAGCCGACGATTCGAGCGTTCACCGGGTCCTTCTTGTACTTGACGAGGTCGAGAGTTCTGAAGACGAAACGTGTCAGCCTGACTGACTCGCATGTCACGCAGTGAATTATGCTTACTCCTGTCCACAGACATCCTTCAATGCCTCGAGTTCCTGCTTGATGGTGACAGTGAACCCAGGCAGGTTGACGGTCCTCGAGTGCTTCTTGAATTGGCTGGCGTCCACTTTGCTGGCGATGACGAAGTTTTCGATAACGTTTTGCGGCGACGCAACCCAGGCTTCGAGTTCGTCGAGGGCGGGGTCATCGAACGAGTCGCCGATGGGGCAGATGGCCTCGACGCCGTGCAAGGGTTCTCGGATGATGCCGGACAAGAATGCTGAGGTCGCTGGCGATGGCAGACCTAATGGAGTGCCGAGGTCAGTCGTGTGTCGCAATCTATCCGTGAATCTTAGCACTAACCTGGTCGAACGACAATAGTCGGGACTCGAATTACTCGGCCGTCGACGAAGCCTCGTCGGCTGTACTCGTTTACGAGGAGCTCAGCAATGAGCTTGCCGCAACCATAAGATCCTTCGGGGGAAGCTTGTGTGTCTGGCATGACTTCGTGGGGCTGGAGGGTGAACCGTTAGCCTACGCAGTAGAATGTGAAAGCAGGGGAAATGCTCACCAGAGGTCCACCGAAGACGGCGATACTGCTCGTAAAGATAAACTTGGCGGGCTTTCCACTCGGGCCCTTGTACTTTCGTGCGGCTTCCAGCACGAGCCGGATCGAGTCGACGTTGATCTTCATGCCGAGATCAAAGTTGTCCTCGGCACCGCGCGACATGATGCCGTGAAGGCAGTAGATGATGGAGGGCGGGCCGAGCTTGGTGGTGAAGAGTGATTCCACACCAGATTGTTCCGCCAGATCGGCCTTGATCACAACGTAGTCGTCTTCGGAGACACCTTTGGGCGGTTTGGGTTCGACTGGAGAAGATCCTTATCAGCTCGCACGTCACGGCCGAACATCTGGGTGAAGCTTACCAATATCAGCGAGAATCAGCTGGGCATCCGTGTACGCCGGGTCCTTTCGGATGATCTGGGCAAGGACACCACCGAGCCATCCACCGGCACCGGTGATGAGGATCACATCTCGAGCGTGGGTGCCGTTGCCGTTGGTTCCGTTTCCGTTGGTGACAGTCATTGTAGAGGTTTGAATGGTGTTTGCGGTTGCGAAGTTGTGTTCAGAGCGTGTTCGAGGTCAAGTCGGGCTGAGAGGGTTGAAGGTAGGCGATTGGCGTAGTTATATCAACTCGATATGCTAGTGGCGCTCCGACAAGCAGGACCTTCTGCGCTACACCCTCGCCTCATGCTGGACGACAAGCGGAGCCGTGAAGGAGTTGGTAGTGGTCACTGTGTACTGTCATGGCATCGCCGTCAACGTTAGCCTTGAAAATAGGCCCCACGGGACGGAACTTACGAATGTATCGCTCCCAGATTCTGGTTCAAGGTCGTGTCGGACAGTCGGATAACGGAGTGATAACGGCGAATTCTAGTCACGAGTCCAGCTCGGGCCATCAGAGGAGTCGGCGATGTAGCAGACGCCCAAGACGCCTATCAAAACTGACCGAAGAGCCGGTCTGCAAATTTCCCCGCATCCGTTCGGTTGTCGGTCCGACTGTGGTACGGCGGGCCATGGGCAACTCCATGGGCTGTCTTGATATGTATCGTTCGCAAGGATGTTGACTATGGCGGAACATAGGTCGTCACCCTCGAGTGTCGTTGGCTTCGATGGCCTCGTCTTGCGAGCCAGCGTCGAGGACGATACGATGCCTTTGCGTCTTCAGCTGAAAGGTGCGAATCGGCTAGACGCTAGACGGCGGAGTGTCCCGGGGCAGGGTGCTTCGTAGTTTTGCACCCCTGCATCGGCGTCGACTATACCATCGTGTTATTTTTTCCTTGTCGATGTGCGCGGATGGGAAGATGTTAGATGAATCCTGCGTCTTCACAAAGGACCCAGTCAGAGGCGCACGACGCCTGTTTCATCTTCGGCCAAGCGCATCAAGGGGTTGATGCTATGATGCGCGTTTCCGATGAGAGCCATTGTTGCCATTGTTCTCCATTCGTTGTTGTAAACTATCGCATAGTCTCTCATCCCATCAAGCTGATCAACACGTTCACTGGATATCGGCACAGCTTGACCATCGGACATCAACGCATCATCGGATATCACCATCCCTGTCAACTATACAACTTGACCGCTTCGCGTTCAGATCCGTCTCAGGCCTTGCCCCGGGAACCCAGCAAATCGAAGAACTTGTCGCAGACACTACCGTATACCTCGGTGGCAGCCTCGTAGATTTCGGGAAGAGGTTCGTCCTTTTCCAATCCATCCTTGATCCTGGCCATGGTGGGATCTCGTGCCCAGGAGTTGATGTTGAACTGATGATTGGATCGTTAGGAAGCGCATTAGAACGATCATGCGAGCAGAGCAACCTACCTTTCGAGCTCCGGCCTTGACGCAGTCGATCCACAACTGGTCTGGCAACTCATCGGTGCCATGGAGTGCGATCTGCGGACAACGTAAGCATACACGATAGCGCATTGAGATCGATACTCACGTAATGATCGTTCTTCTTGCAGATTGCGTGCAGACGTGAAAGCCTGAATGAACGGCAGGTAAGCAACGACAACACCATCGAAAGGAGTAAATCGACTCACAGCTTGAGATCAAAGTTCGGCGGATTGATGTACTTTCCGTGCAGGTTACCGATACTCGGCGCCAACAACGTTGCACCAGACTCGCTCATGAACATCTCCGCCTTGGAATCGTTGGTCAACTGCGCATCGGAGACGACACGGAGACCGGCTTCTCCGCCTTCCAGTCGTCCGAGTTCGACTTCGACCGCAACACCAGCCTTGGTTGCCCGAGCGGTATGTCGTCGACACTGGAAAGCAGTCCATCAGTGCGTGTCGCCAACGCGTCGTTGATCGCTCGAGCTCACCTCCTCCAAGTTCTCCTCATCCGTGTCCGCATGACTCGCATCAACCATAATCGAGTCAAACGCCGTCCCGCGCTCGGCAAACGTCAGCGCCGTATCGATATCCTCCTCCGTCGTCGCATGATCCAGGTGAACGGCGATCGGGACCGACGCTGAATGTGCGAGGTTTACGCAGAAGGCGAGGAAAGGCTCGCCGCCCCAGTCTAGATTGGAGATCTGTGAGTACGAATCTATGAACACGCGGTTTTTGTACTCACGCATCGTCACGGGGAACAGCTGCAAGATCGCGGGGGACTTTGCCCTCTCGGCAGCTCGAACAAGGGCGATGGCCGCCAGTGCATCGTAACTATCCAACGTCAGGTCAGTACCTCTTCCGCCGCCGGATACACGGATAACTTACCATGTCATGGCGGGGACACCATAGCCTCCAGCTTCAGCCTTTGCAAGGATATCGAGCGTTCGGTTGTTGGCGAGCGTCGCGGGAAGTGCTTGTCGTGTCATCTTGAATGTAAGTTGAGTGGAGAGCTACGTCTTCGGGAAGTGCTGGATGGGGGTAGATCGTCGATGTTGGTTATAAGACTACGGCAAGTCGGACTGGAACTGGACGACCATGGTCCATCCATGACGGAAGCTCGCCGGTAAATATTACAGGAAGGACCTTAGGTAACGTCCTGGCGTACAGCTACGAGCTAGTGGCTCCAAGAACTGATCAGTATCGCCGTTGTGCCGGGATGAATGCAGTGCTAGTACAGGGCGGAGCGAAAGATGCAGACGTTGCCCTTGGTCCGCACTGTCTTCCCGACATCTTTGCACCAATTTTGGTTTTGGCTCTCGGCTCAGGAATACAGGAAAAGAAGCTCGAAAAGAGCCCAAAAAGCGGGATCAGCAATTCAGCAATTCCGGAAAAAGGCTTCTTGGCAAAAAGCCGGGGCCAGCTGGCCCCAGATTTCGAGCCGGTCCTCGGTCCCGGTCGACCGGAACGATGCGTTGCGGATACAGGTCTTCATAAAAGTCCGCTTCGCGTCGATATCGCGGCGCCTTGAAGTCGCCATTAGACACGCTCCCTCCGCTGCTGGTGGTCAGCCTGGTCTCAGAGGGTGTTGCAGCACTGCGTGCCCGGCCAGAAGCTGGGAGATCTCGGTCAATGCTCCGACCGGCGCAGAAGAGCGATCCTCAACAGCTGATTCATCGAGAAAGCCCGCGGGCAGATACTGAAGCCGGTATGCATGACGATCCACTTGTCTCGTTTCAATCATGTTCACGGATCAAAGTTACTTCTCCGATAGGCATGTTGTTTGGACAACTTGCAACACGGCTTTGAATATTCCTCCTGCGTCTTCAGCCCGGACCTTGGTGTGCCTCGTGTGAGCCTGAGGCCCCGCACTCTCGACTGTCGCTTGAGACTCTCCACTGTCGACATCCTTCAGTGCCGCGGTCCTCAGGTTTAGGAATCTTCTTTGAGGATATATGCATGCTGCATCGGAGGAATCTTCCCCATGTTTCAGTTCAAACATTCGGCCACATCAAAACACTTGAGCCAGATATAACAACTTCGACGCCTACAAGATCTTCTCTCCTCAACAAGGATGTCTCTACCATACGACACCAAGCCAAGCGCGATGCATGAAGAGTTCGCAATGGGAGCTATGGACGCACGAGTTCAGGAAGTCGAGCCATATGAGCCGGGAGGTGCCGAAGAAAAGGTAAGCGAAGATGGCAACTTGCCTTGATTGGCGGCTGACCGCTTGGAACAGGCATTCTTGCGCAAACTCGACAGGCGCATGATTCCCATTATCTGGTTCATGTATGTCATGGTAAGTGCAAGTAGTCTGTGCTGAACTTCCAGTGACTGACTTCGCCATTTCCAGTCCTACTTGGATAGGGCAAACATCGGAAATGCCAAGACTGGAGGCATGGAACGAGATCTTAACCTGACGAGTACACAGTACTCTATTGCTCTACTCCTCTTCTTCGTCGGTAAGTGCTCACGACACTTTTTGTAAGGCCCAAGCTCATCATAACCCACTGCTACAGGTTATGTCTTGGGCGAAGTTCCCTCCAACATGATCTTGGTTCGAGTCAAGCCTGCCATCTATCTGCCAGGTAGGTTGTCGTACTACTATCGGTGCAACGGTCTTCTTACTTGAGCCGTCTTGCAGCCCTGATGTTTACCTGGGGAGGCATCTCAATGTGTCTCGCCGCTTGCAACTCATACAAGACCCTCGCCGTCGTCCGACTTTTCCTCGGTGTCGTTGAAGCCGGTTTCGCCCCCGGTATCCTGTTCCTGCTGTCATCCTGGTACCGAAAGAACGAACTCGCCACTCGATTCGCCTTGTACTACACCGCCTCGGCTTTCTCGGGCGCATTGGGAGGTCTCTTGGCTGGCGCCATCACCGGTAACCTGGACGGAAAGGGAGGTCTCGCTGGTTGGCGATACTTGTTCTTGGTAGGCAGCTTTCCATCTGTCCGAAAAGGGTACTTCACTAACAATCACTCGCAGATCGAAGGCGCGGCCACCATCGTCTTCTCCATCGGCGCCTACTGGATTCTGCCCAACTTCCCCACGACAACCAAGTGGCTTACTGAGCGAGAAAAGTGGCTGTGTGCTGCTCGACTTCAAGCCGACGGTGTTGGTGCCACTCAAGGCGATGCTGAAGTTTTGGGTCACGGCAAGGCGTTCAAGTCCGTTCTGAGCGACTGGAGGACCTATGTACGTAACACTTCCCCGTAGCTGCAGCGAGTCAGACGCTTATGATACCTCGCATTCTAGGTCATGACTTTCCTCTTCATGATGGTAACCGGAGCGCAAACCATTCAGGTGCGTGTATTGCGGAGCTTGAGGCTTGCTTTTCTGATTGACTGTTCCCTACGCAGTACTTCATCCCCACATTGGCAGCGAACATGGGTTACAAGGGAACCACCGCTCAGTACATGACTATTCCTGTAAGTTGCTACCCAGCCGTGAACCAGCTCTCCCTGACGCTTTGCTCCGCAGATCTACATGGTTGCCGTGGTCGGTATCCTCGTCATTCCCATCTCCTCGGATCGCTTCAAGGAGCGACCGTTCCATATCGCCGGTTCTATGGCAGCAGGTGCCGCTTGTTTCGCTGTCTTGATCGCCACGCAGAACCGCAAGGTCCAATACGTCTTCCTCTGCTTCGGTGTTGCCTTCATCTACGCCAACGCCCCGCTCGTCTTGGTCTGGACCAGTAACATCATCTCCTACCCCGCCGAGAAACGTGCTATTACCCAAGCATTCGTCAACGCCATGGGCAACTCTGCCAGTATCTACGGAAGTTTCCTTTGGCCCAAGAACACCGGTCCCAAGTACACGATGGGTTTCTCCGTCACGCTGGCCATGCTGGGCGCCTGTTCCGTCGGTGCTTTGGGCATGCGATACCTCAACGCCAAGTACCCGTACCACTACGAGATGCCCGCCCGCCGAACGGACGTCGAGATGCCAGAGGAGATGGGCACTGGCGCGAACACCCCGATGGAGAAGTCCGAAATCATCCACCGGGAGTAGTGGATACAACAATGACGACACTCTTAGCAACTTCGGAGTATAACGACAATCGGATTCTTTGGACCGTGTATCATCGAACAAAATGTACTACTAGGATACGGGAAACTTGTAACATGCATGCTATATGACATTGGAATACGAATCTACCGAGCGTGGAGAGAGACGTGCATGTCGGTAGCTTTACCAACCATCATTCGCGTAAGCGCCTTGTTGCAAACAGTGAGGGGAAAGAGTAGGGATGGCATGGTTGCGCTCGGTGGACGCATCTTTGACTGTCGACACGATGTCTCGTTGCATAGATCTTGCAACCCCGCGCGAATGGCCACGCCCCGGTGACATTACGTCGGAGCAAGAAGAATACGCGAAACAGCTTTCAGCAACCCTTTCTACCAGCTTCGCCGCCTTCTGAAAGGCACTGGTCGCTCAGAGGAGTGGAGCCGATGGAATATGGCTACACCTGGGGGATATGATGCCAGTGCACAATTCGGATTTGCTAGAAAATCTTGTCGCCCCAGTCCATGGAAGTATTTGAAGGCCCAGAATAGATTCTGGCATCCGCGACCTTTTCACAGTATCAACTGAAGTGTGTGAGTGAGTCTTCTCTATCTGTGATGGATGATCGTAAACAGAAACAGTGAAAGAACAGTAGCACGTACTGACCGTGTCATACGCACTGCGAGGATCTGCGCCCAAACTCGTCCAGTTCGCCTACTTTTACGTCGAACACGGAACAGCTAGTGAACTTCTCGTGGCCCTCCGATAGGACGCCTCTGATGCCATCCGGTAATTTGAGGGAGGTGACTGAACAAGGAGTAGAACACGCAAGGGCATGACAAGTGACATGAACAGTGTGACGCGGACGACATGATGCGATCATTGTCATGAATGACCTCGTGCATAACAATCGTGGACCGGATGTCATGGAAGGGCAACAACATACTCAACTTGCTTGGAAGCGAACGTGCACCTGAGTGTCCTGCTAAGCAAGTAGAAGTCCTTCCCGCGATCGTGTAGTTCGAAGAAGCGATGTATGCTCACGAAGGTTCGAACTTCAGTGTCATGAACCGACGAGGTTGCGAGGCTCGGTTCGTGACTTGACAAGGGCTCGTTGGTTGTGGCGTATCGGTATACACTTGAATGACAACGGATAGCAATCTTGGAGGCAAGCTATTACAACCAGAGGGAGTCTGAGTAGCTCTCGTATATACCTAGAGTAGGCTCCTCCACGTCCCACTGATAGTCACCTGATGGTCATGCTCGATGAGACCCCATAGTCTTCACCAAGCTTCCATCCCTGACTCAGTCGCGCATGGTCATCCTCGAACCAGTGTCGTCATGAGCCACTCATGACATTCAGCCAGTATGATCAGGATTAAGTACCGCCAAAGCGCAATAGCGGTTTCCATGTGGTTAATCAATCGTTGGGAGCCGAGGGAGGGCTAAATAGCTGCCTGTACGATGCTTTCAACGGGAGCCAACCCAGATTGTGAGTAAACTCGATCGTCGGGCCCTAATCAAGCGAGTTGCTGCGTACCAATAGATGCAGATGCGGATTGAGCTCCACTCCATCCTAACGGTCACCCAGACAGACCTTCCTCTTCGGGAGATGCGATTTTCTGCTGCGCCAGCACTCGCGGCATGGCGTGCGGTGTGCGACGGCCTCCTAATCGGTATGTCCATATTTGCCTCTTGACGGAAGGGGCAGGTGACTACCGAAAGACAGTCGCGAGCGCTTCTTCGCGAATTCAGGGGTAATGCCTAGCGCAGGCGGGGGCCCAGCCGCAACGGTTTCTCCGGGGCGAGAGCTGGAAATGACAGCTGCTTGATCTCATTCGAAACGAGGAAGACTAGCTGGAAAACTGTCAACATAACCAGTACACACATCAGGATTCACGTACTCCCGTCGTCGGTCGGCACACTCGCTTCCTCTACGCAAGAAACGTTATCAACACCCGGGCAACAGTATCTGGCCTCATTCCAGGGGACTCGGAGCATCGGGCCGTGAACTCAAACGAAGGGTTGCCGGAGAAAACGAAGAGGTTCAGGTATCGGGGAAGCTGCAGACAGGTTAGGGTGACAGGTGAGGAGTGCCTCTGCCACCGAGAGAAAAGATAGATTCGGAGTACTGAGCTGTGCAACTCATCATATTTTTATAGCATAAGCGGTACAAATTGGTCGGAATGGCTAATCCGGAATCGGGGGAAGAGGGTCAGGGTGCAGCTGGCACTGCAGGTGCCCCAAAGTACGTTGTCGATGCGCGGAGAGATATGCAATTGCTAATCTTCCATCTTTGCGATATCCAGGGTTCGCCTAGCATGCATGCCATGCCGTGCAAAGAAGGCCAAATGCTCCGGAGACAAGCCAACGTGCACGAACTGCGACCGGTTCAGGTTGGAGTGCACCTGGCCTGAAGGCAGGAAGAGGAAGCGGACGAGAAAGGAGATGGAAGCGGATTTCGGGAAACGGCCTGCTCCTGGGGCGACCGCGGCTGCCGGCCCTTCATCGACGAGGGAGACTGTGCAGAAGGCCACGACATCGGATCCAGCGCCAACCGAACGCTCGGAGTCCACGACGTCTGGGGTACAGCTCTTTGCGGACAGGAGACCTTCAGAGACAACGCGGCATCCGTTCGCATCACAAGAGCCAGCCCAACCACCACTCAATGGCGCCGGCTTCGAAGACCCCTTGCTTTCGCAATCGATGCGCTTTGGTACCGGACAGTCGTTCTCGCCTCAGGCGCGAAATAGCATGTTCTTTCCTCAGGCGGCAACTACGGGATATCAACTTCAACAGCCTCCACCTCCAATGGATGAGCTGCAACCCATGTCTGGCACGTCGAGGATGAACACCGGAAGCGCTGGCGCGGGGACACCACATACGATATGGCAGTTTTTGGCGAGCCTTCCGGCTCAGGACTCGCTTCTGCCGACGTACGAGGGAGATGACCCGCTGCAGATGCAGCTTTCGGGCATGAACTCACAGGGTGGTGGATCGGCCAACCCATACCCACAGTATCCTATGGCGAACGAACAGCAATACCTGCCTCAACAACAACAGCAGCAACCCCAGCGAACTCAACAGCTCGTGTCGGCAAACGACTTTCTACCGTATAATCCACCTACTCAAGCGAACAGCGTTTCAGAAAACAGAAGCAACGTCGGAACAGGAAAAGAACCGCAAACAGAGGCCCAGAACGCGCAGTCGGAGAATGCAGGCGCGACGACGGGAACGCCCAGCATGTCGGGCTTGATGAAAGCCATCACGAATCAGATAGGTTATTTGGAGGGAGACGAATCGAAGCCGTACTTGAAGCTGTCGTATTTCCGCGTCGCCGGAAGCACTTGTAAGTTTCGGTCGGTCCCCTTCTAGGCAGGAGTCCACTAAAAGCATTGTGCGCAGCCGTACAACCCGGGATCAACCGAATATGCCTCAAGCTTCGTCTCAAGCCCGACAATCTGACAGATCTTGCGTCGCCCAACGCAAACAATGGCGCCGCCTCGAACCACGCTTCTACAAGCAAGGCGTCGATTCATCCGCCGAGTCCCTATGCAACTGTGGCATTCGACGACTCTGACATGCCACCAAAGGAGATCTACGAGCCGCTACTGGAAGTCTTCTTTGATTCGCTCGCGCAGCATTTTCCGAGTATACAGCGATACAGACTTCAGAAGCGATTGGCGAACGGAACGATGTCGGCTTTCCTCTTGAATGGTGAGTTCGCTTGGAGTATAGGGACGATGATGCTTACCCCGACTCGCAGCGATCTGTGCGATCTCGGCGAGGTTCGCGAGCAACGACAAGGCATATCATGCGAATGTGAGATATCCTGTAACACCGCCGTGAGCGAACTCTGCTGACCGTGTACACAATCGCTTAGGCGGGCGACGTGTTTGCGGAGAGAGCAATGCAGCTACTGGTCCCAGCGATGCGCCTTCCGGGAACAGACGCAGTGACGAGTTTGCTGCTTCTGTCGCAATGCGAGTTTGGTCAAAACTCAGAGAGCGGATATTGGGTAAGTTTCGACGGAGCGAGGCGACACGTTGAGCTCACTGTGATTCGCATGATTTAGCATGTGCTGGGCCTCGCCCACAGAATGGCCCAGCATCTCGGTTCCGAGAAGGATGCCTCTCTCGAGATCTTTGAAGACAAAGATCATTACACCAGAAACAAGCTTTTGTTTTGGTCTCTGTTTGTTCAGGATCGTCTGTTGTCCCTCAGCACGGGGAGACTGTGCACTGTGAGTCTGAGCTCAATCAAGACGAACACGGCTGACTTGATGTTCACAGGTTCGCGAAGAAATGGTGGAACTCCCTCTGCCGACAGACGAAGATCTCATTCCAGCGCCATTACCGCCAGGCATGGTCGCTAAAGCGAAACCGGAGCCTTTCGTAGCCCTTGTAAAACTGATGGTCATCGCTGGAAGAATATCGTAGGCGCAGCTCATTCTGCCACTGACGATGACACTGACCCGGCCCTTATCTTCAGGGATCTGCTCAACGGCAACCGGGGAGCGGCAAAGACATTGGGAGGTCCGTTGGACCGAGATATGCCGTCTCGCATGCAGACGCTTCAAACGGAACTCGTTCAATTTTACAATGAGCTGCCAGAAAACCTGGTCTGGTCGACGACAAACTTCAAGTTCTGGGTGAGCGAACACAAGGGAGGGGTAAGCTTTGTTGGGATCAGATGTACGTCCTGTGCTGACCTTCGCGTGTCGTGCAGGTGTTTTTGTCTCTGCATTGTATGGGTGAGTCAGGCCCCTTACTCGTGCTCGGGACCTGCTCTGACTCCGAATTCCATAGCCAACGCTGTCCTGGCGCTGCTCTATCATCCAGCACTTCTAACGCCACCAAATGGGGCGGACACGCCAATGTCGCAAGGCATGCAACGGTCGATCAAGCTATCGCTCACATGCGCGAGAACGATATGTGAATGCATGGTGTTGGCGGATTGGGGTAGCCCCATCTCATTCGTGCGTCATAGCCTCCTGGGCTGTTTCTCAGAGCTGAAGGATCCTTCTGCAGATAGCAAGTCCGCAGATAACGCAAGCGCTCTACGTCGCCGGCCTCGCATTCGTTCACGAGATGCGCACGTCAGAGTTTCAACTTGACTCCCGAGCGAGTCAGCAGTCCGGACCGTCAGAGGCTTTCCTTCACCTGGTGGATAAGCAGAACCTTGAGGTAATTGTGAACGCGTTGAAAAAGTTGGAAACGGCATGGGCAGGCGCAGGCGTGATGCTGTATGTTTTGCAGAAGCGAGCAGCCGGTGAGTGAGCATGCCATTGTATGCGGGTCATGGGTTGAAAGACGTTTCTGCGCAGGCTTCAATCGCTCGGGTATCGATTTTGAGAAGAGCTCGGAGGATATTCCAACGTTTGTCAGTGTGCCGGATACGGGGATTCTGAGGCGATTCACCGAGCCCGGAGCTCTTTCAGGTTAGCCTCCTTTCTGCTGTTATCCGTCCTCCTCGCACTAACACGTTCTTCGCAGGTTCCGACTTCAAGGCTCTTGTGGCTGGTTTGTCCGCTCGAAGCCCGTCCGTGGGCTCGAATGTGAATGTCCAGGCAGAAGGGGGTGAGCAGCGTGACCTAATGCGCCATACAGAGGTGCTGATGAAAGGATGTCACGCAGAACCTGGATCTCTGGGCGACCTCTTATCGAGGTACTCGGTCGACGACTACAACATCGACTTTCTGAATTCTGCGGATTTTGCGCTCTTGTCTGGTGGGATGCAGTTCAATTAACGATCGGATCGACGAGGTTGTATAGGAGAAGCAGTTTGCTGAAGATCAATGTAGCGGGAATCCATAACGAATTATTGGACTGGTGCCAGCCGGTTCAGCGTCCGTACGGAAGGAGACCCCTGATAATTTCTTCACGCGAATGGCTCGTGAAATTCGTCTACGGGCGTAAACAGGATGCCGGGACCCGTTCAGGCCGTCCAGTCGCAAGGCTTCTCCAGTGAACCTGGTCCGCTACCTGGACATCGTCGAACACCGTCGAACAAGGGTAGTCACCCAATAGATGCCAATATGACTCCAATATGGAGTGCTTCTTCCCGGTCCGAACACGGAATGTGTCAGAATGAAAGCGTGATTAGTAATTACCGATTGAAATCTTGAGCCACGATGACCAACGCCATACCGATTCGCAAGCATGGAGCACATGGATTATACATAGCTTGGTCACCTGCGACTCTCCCACAAACAACATACTTTGGTCTGCCAATATGATATATACCCTCTTTCAGAACGAACAAGAATCCATCAGTGTCCTCGCAACAGCAATACTCCTAAGCCCAACCGATCTCCCATTGCAACATACCCACAATAATGACCACCGATACCACCGGACCCTACATCTTCAGTAAGTTCTGGCCGTACAGCTATGAGTACCGTCTAACATTCCCCTCCCGCAGTCTCTGGCGCAAGTCGAGGGATCGGCCTCAACCTCGTCTTCGTCTTGACCGAACGTATCCCGTCGGCCACAATCTTTGCGGGCGCTCGTGACCCCGCCTCGTCGACCGAGCTCAGCGAGTTTGCGGAAAAGCACCACAACGTCAAGGTCGTCAAGTTGATCGCTGATGACGCCGAGAGCAACAAGCAGGCAGTGGAGGAGATCAAGAAGATTACTGGTCGACTAGACATTGTCGTTGCCAACGCCGGTGAGTCACCAAACTCGCAAACGTCGGGAGAAGTGCTGATACCCGGAGATAGGCATCGCTTCTCAGCCGGGACCCATCCAGAATGCCGACCCCAAGGTCTTCACCGAAATGTTTGAAGTCAACACCCTTGGCCCTCTGTACATGTACCAGGCCACCTACCCCCTTCTCATCGAATCCCGTGCCAACAACAAGGATTCGAATGCGCTCGCGCCCAAGTTCTTTATCACTTCTTCACTCCTTGGGTCTTTGGGAGGTTTCTACGACGGTTTCATCGTCGCACCGTACGGTGTCAGCAAGGCCGCCGTCAACTACTTGGCCTTGTCGATCCACCACCAGACGAAAGACGTCGGTGCCGTTGTCATCCCCTACCACCCTGGTAAGTCTTTCTCCCTCTCCCATGCTGCAGTCGTCTAACTCAACCGCTTTTGCTAGGTCTCGTCATGACTGACATGAACACCAAGAACAACCCCAACTTGCACCTCCTCCCGCCCGGAATTTCGCCCGAACAGAGTGCGCAGGAGTATGCGGATTTGATCCAGAAGGCGACGAGGGAGGAGCACGGAGGAAAGCTGTGGGGCCAAGGGTCAACCGGGGAGCCGTTGCCTTGGTAAGCGTGGAGCGAGGCCGCTAGCTACAGCGCAGAACACTTGGGGTAAAGCTAGCTAGGAAGGGCGCCAAAGGAAACAAGTTGTATCGTACTACGAAGTCGATAACTGGTATCGAGAATAACAAGTTTGGAACAGGCTCGATGTGGGATAGTGGGATGTATCAATTTCGCACCCATTATCGGGCACAACTTGAGCAGCCTCGAAATCGTGCCACTGACTGCATGTGGTGATGTACAACGGAGTCTCATCGCACCGAGCCCGCGTCACGCTTGATAATGCGCTCTTCACCTCCATATAGAGCCGCTCACCCTTCAGCGCTCCATCACAGCAATGCCTCCATCCACGAGTGCCCCAAAACTTGCCTTCATCTTGGACGTCGCATTGAGAATTTCCGCAAGTTTACTATACCCGGCATCAGTAGCAGACCGACCGCAATGCATCCCTGGCATGACTGGCATGACTTCTCTTCTACTTCTTCTTATCCTTCTTGTCGACAACGGTCCCCGTTGCCTGCGCCGTCCGCTTCGCCAGGATCTTGGTAAACGCCTTTTCCAGCGCATTCGCGGCCTTGGTATAGGAATTGTCGTTTGAATGCCCATTATACTGCTTGCAATTGGCGACGATCAACTTGACGTCGCGGGTGAACTCTTCCAGATCCTTGTAGTGGTTGGATTCCAATTTCAACTCCATTGTTTGCAGGTCTGCAAAAGGGTCAGATGGGTGGACAAGGAGGCGGGTTCAGACTCACCCATCGGTACTGCTATTACATCGTAGTAGTCTTTGACGACCGTTCTATCGACAGGTTTGAGGAATGGCCAAGCATTGGCATCATCGACTAGGTCGTTCAGTATTTGCTGGAACAGCACATATTGCGGAGGTCGTATTGACGTTCTCAGACTAGGAGAGGCCAAATCAGCGAAAATTCGACCTGGCTGGCTTGAACTTACAGTTCATCCATCTGTGCATCCCAACCACTCTCGACTATTGGGCAAACCGATCAGCATAATACTCGAGTCGCTGAGTGAATACGTACCCAGGCCTGGTATATCCTCCTTTGCGAGCGTGATCGTCTCGCCGGGTTTCCGATCCTTGAACAGGGCGAGTCCTGGGCGGACGACGTGTGATTGGGAAATTGTCTGTATTTTGGCCAGTACGGCCTGAAGGAGAGCGGTTCAGCATTCGCCGACGCGGTCTCTCGTTGGACTTGCCGCTTTCTGGTCTGCCAGCATCTGGTGAACCTCTGCATACTTGACTCTGGGAATCATTTTGCACTACACCCAAAGTTTAGCTTGCGCGACACTTCAAGCGGGTTGGGACCTACCATCATCAAGTTGGCAGAGTCGTAATCTTTGATGTATCCCACCCATCTCTCTCTTGGGAACGTGATCTCCTTGCTGAAGCCCTGGACATCCGTGTCAGCAATGGTCATTGCCCCCGCGTGGACAGGCATACCTGTTTCTTGAAGTACCCAATAGCATAGTTATCCGCGTACGTCAGGAAATGCGTTATCGTCGGATGCGCCTTTCGCACATAATCCTTGACTTGATTCATCATGAACGACCCGTATCCCTGGGCGGATATCAGCTCATGCCTTCCAGCCCGCGTCACCACTCACCCTGATCTGCTCCGTACTCTCCACCGCACAAAACACAATCTCTGCAAAATTCCGACTCTCAAACGGCCGATAGCAGATTCCCCCGACGACCCGCCACCCGCGCTTGACGATCGCCATCGAGTAGTGCTTGTCGTCCAGCACGAGCCGGGTGATGTACTCTCTCGGCATCTTGGGCAGTTGCCGTTGGAAGAGGTTCTTGAGGCCGACGAGGACGATCGAGCTGACTGGCGAGGGTTCCGAGGAGGAGACGACGGGAAGCCTGATGTAGCCCTTTTCATACTCGACCATGGCGGATTTCGGCGGCAGTTTTTCCTGAAGGATACTCGTAAACAGCCTGAAAAGACACACGCGGCGCGCGACTCACAAACTCGATATCCGCCCAATCGTCCACGTTGTCCAGACCATCCACACCCAAGCTCTCCGACAACGGCCCCTGATCCATATCGATCGTCACGCCATGCGTCAACCCATCCACCAACTTGTCTTCCTCCGCATCGAGCTCCTTGTCCGTCTTGAACGTGCTTTCCACCGGCGTATCCGTATCGACATCCATCGTGGCATCCACATCCTCCTGATCGGCCTCTTCCTCTGCGTCCGGCGCCACGGGGTCCCGCTTGTCTAGGACGTTCCCTTCGTCATCGACGATCGCGTCCCCGTCGATCTTGCGCACGATCGAGACCGGTTCCCGCGACTTGGACGACATTTGCTTGCCCGCGCCCTGTCCGCCGGGTGCCTTCTTCTCGGCGTCTGCTTTCGTCTTCAACGGTACCCGTCCAGCGGGACCTCGCTTCCCCGTCTTGCTGCCCATTCGCAGCCTCTTGCTTTCCTGTTCTTCGTCGTCCTCCTCGTCATCGTCTTCCTCCTCTTCGTCGTCCTTTTTCTTCTCTGCGCCTCCTGTCGGCTGCACAGACTCCTCGAGGCCCGCAGAATCCGGAGGAACGCTTTCCGACTGTTCCCGATCCTCCAGTGTCCGCTTCAGACTCTTCCCCGTCTTGGGGAGGCCTTTGAGACCCGTGCTGGCGATCGTGGGGACGGTTTTTGATGCATGTGGTGCTTGGAACGGCTCGAGTTGTCTAGGTACAACACTCAGTCTTGACCACCGCGAATTATTCAGGGAGGATGACCTACTTCAACGTTCCGCGTATCTCATCATTCATATACCCGAAATCCAACAACTTTCCCCCATCCTACACTCTCGTCAGCCCCGCCACCTATCTCTTACAAGAGGAAAACATACCTCCAACATCTCCTCGGCCCGATGCGCCACCCTCCGTCTCCGCTGCAACTCATCCTTGTCCACCGCTTCCTCCCCCGACGCAGCGGTCGGGACCGTATGTCCGCCTCCAGCATCGACCTTCACCCCGCCCGCAAGCCAGCCGCATCCGCATGCACCGCAGTGGTCCCACAGACGTTCCGTGGTGATCCCTTGCGCAGAAGAGTCAAGGTGTTCCATTCCTTCCGGTGCGGGAGTTGATGACGGATTGATCCATAAGACGATGCGTGATGCTTCGTTCTTCTCCTCTGCGTCGGTGTGTTCGGGGCCTGTAGTGTACCCTGGAGGCCTCAATCCGTCGCAGGCACATCCCTCCGTCCGACATTTGAGGAACCGCGCGAGCTTGATCTGTTGCGTGTTTTCGGCGAGGTACTTTAACGGTACGCAGGAGGGCGGATAGGTATACACCTCGCGCTGGGGCGGCTGCTCTCCTCCCGGTTCCCCCGCGGACGGGAGGTCGAGGAAAAGTGGTTGTTTCGGATTGATGCTGATCTTTAGGGGAACACTGGACTCCGTCTGGGGAAGGGCATCATCGAATAGCGGTGCGTCCGTCGGCTCATCTTCGTCGCTCGACGATGATTCCGAGGAAGAAGATAACCCATCGACAAGTGGCCGCGGGATACGTTCCGTCGTCATCGGTTTCGGCGCGGCCGTCGCTTTCCCGCCCCGGGCGGGCGTCGCTGTCGGTCCCGGGACCGTCACTTCCACCGCCGGAACTGGCGGCATCTCCACGGGATCCACCTCCATCCGCTCCCCCACTGGCGAGCCCAACAAAGCCTGCAGCCTCTCCCCCGCCCTCCCGGCGCCTTCTTCCTGCTGCTGCTGCTGTGCCGCCCTCCGTACGATGGCAGGCGTCGTCGGCGTATCCGGCGGCGGAGACAGTTCGACGGAGGACATGGAGGACGTCTCGCTTTCCTGTGACGGGGAGCGTGCGCGGTTCCGACGGGTGGACATGGAGAGTGTTGAGGGCCGGCGTTTGGTGGATGGCGGATGTGCCATGGCGCGTTTTGATAGAGGTATTGAAGGTGGTTGTTACTGTAAGAGGTGTAGTCGAGGAACATAAAGGAGATTAAGCTGAAACAAGCGATCGACCAGCAGTCACTGGAGAATGCACGATATACTGCCAAAGAACGGATCAACTTTCACCAAGGCGCTTTGCCGGAGTGGTTAACGGGACAGACTTGAATTCCTCGGAAGTCAACGATATCTGTTGGGCTCTGCCCGCGTAGGTTCAAATCCTGCAGGCGTCGGTTCTTTTTTGTCGGGGCCAGGGGGTGTTAGCGGCTGTGGTTTGGACCATCCAACAGCTGATAACCCCCTTCTTGGGTCATGCGATGCTATGCCCATGAGTCGAAGAGATGCATGCAAGAAGACGGCCACACGCATACGATGCATCCTCTGTACATAGAATAATACAACTTTTTGGGCATCTCAACCATAATTATACATATCGAGTCTCCTTTTCTCCTAGAAGTAAGGCATAAACTGCTCCGGCTGCTGCGCCAGAAGCTGCGTATTGGTCGCTTGCGCGATAAGAGTCGTAACGACGGCCGTGATAGGCGTCAAGTCGTTCTATTGAAGAGGGATTAGACTCTACCCAAAGAACACGTTCGACGTCGACTCACCTTTTCGGCACTTTCTCCCGTGAAGCCGAGCTCGGCCGTGCGGCGGACCCAGGCGTCCACATTCGCGTACGTCGACAACGGGTGGTCGCTCTGTCGGTTGTGCATGTTGAACCACAGCGAGACCTGACGGCGGGCAGTCAGCGAAAGGCGACGGCTCTACCGAGCGGAGCAACTCACCTCGTCCCGCAGGAACAGCGTCAAACAACTCTCCAAATCAAATTCGGGCATCGACAGGCTCCGCGCCATGGCGATCACGCTCGACGTCAAGATGCCCTCGATTCCGGTCGGCGTGATAAAGTGCTGCATGTTCGGCGACAACCTGAACGGCACCTTTTCATTGCACCTGTGCATGGGCGTAACGGCGTCGAATGCTAAGACGGAATTCAGCGATGATTCAAGACCCCGATACGTGGGACTTACAAGGTAACACCTCGCTCATGTACATCAGGCCCGTCTTCAAGCTCAGGTGGAACCGGCCGGGAGTGCGGTTGCTCAGGCACGCGACGTGGGAGAGGAACATGCTCGCGGCGGTTTGCATCGCAAAGTGCTTGCGCATCAACCAGAGCGAGGAGGCGTCCTTCAATGTTCGAACCATGTACTGCACGGGGGGTGAGCTCGGACGCGGGCATGGTGGGAAAGTACTCACGTTGGTCAAGACGTTCTCGGGCACAAACTTTTGCGTAATCTCTTCGACCAGCTCCATCCGGGCCACCTTGTACTCGGTCGTCTCCTGATCCGCTTTCGGGTCCTTCACGCGAAAAGTTAGCGACGAGGACACTCACATGATCCATCCCTGACTCACCTGTGTGGGGTAGTAGATCTGCCGGAATTGATCGATAAAGTGCAACATCGGCACATCCCGCAAGATGTTGTGCCTTTTGCAGTGGTCGTCAAAGATGTCCTGCAGCGTGAGATAACTGGAATCATTGACGACGAGTCGCAAGCTGGGCGTAAGCGGGACGGCCGTCGGGAGGTGGATCGTGAGGTTTCGCTTTCGACTCTCCTTGCGTCGACTCAGTACGCTGCGAGAAGGTTAGACTCGATTGTCCCAGCGATGCCTCGTCACTTACCTGTTCATGATTCGGAACAACTGGGCCAACCGCTCCTCCCGCCTGCAGTGTCGTCCAGACGGTGATTGGATGGCGAAAGTGTGGCTGGATCCATTGTGTCCAATGATGGTAATGCGGCGGAAACAGAAACCAAAGCCTCGGGCGAGTTCCAGAACGGACGAGAAGCGGCCAATCTTGACAAAGTCATCGTTGCGATCGACGTGCTGTGAGAGCGTCAGCGCGTGTTCGTTCGGTGAGCCTGAATACATACCTCGATATACTGCCCCGGAATCTCCACCTCGTCAAACTTGGTGTGGTGGAAGTCCGACAGCATGCACTCGCCAATATCGAGCGCCTCCTTTCGGGGGCGATTGTCCAAGCCCTGTTCATACCGATCGTGCAAGCGCTGCATTCGCCTGATGTATTCTCGGAACGTGATTTGGTGCGCCAGGAAGTTCTCGTGCATGATTTGTTGCAACTAGGAAGCAGAGTCAGCGATAGATCAGCACAAGGAAGAGAGAACATACCTTGACATCGTGTCGAATGTTGACCAGCGACACGTGTATCTTTTCCCTAATCTGGCGAGGCAATGGTTCGTCGTCGTTCGGAACACGGGTCTTTTGGGCCCATTGCTGTTGGACCTAGGAATTAGCGCAATCCTTTTGGAGATCCACTCCGACATACGCTGATGGCATCGGTCAACAAAGCAGAGAAGAACCGGTAGATATCCTCCTCGGGAGGCGCCCGAGATCTGACATTAATGTGGTCCACCATCTTTTCCATGGACAGCGCTAGCAGCGGGAACGCCGTCTTGAGGATATTCAGCGTGTCGTCCACATACTCTTGCGGTTGCCGCGGTGTCTGAAAGTTGGGCTGCGCGCTGTTTGGCTGCGACGGCGGTTGCTCGGCCGGTTTCGCCTCTTCGTTGCCGGTAGCAGGCGTTCCTTGTGCGCTGCCTTCCGCCTGACCTGGAACGGCGTCCTGACCAGCTGCTTCGGCTGCTTCGCCGACTTTCTGATTGTTGGCGCTCGAGTCTGGCCCGCGAGATGTCTCCTCTTGAGGATTGGCCGGCTCCGCTTTCACCTCTACTTGCTCTGTCTTGACGGCCGAGGCTTCCGAGTTCTGTTTCGCGGGTTGTTCCGACATCGGATCGTCCTCTGCCGGAGCTCGTCCAGCAGCAGGGGCGACACCCGCAGCCTGATCTTGCGCGGCCTTCTGTCGCTTCAGACGTTCCATCTCTTGCATCCGCTTCGCTTGCGCATGTGCCATTTGTCGCTGGTTCAGTATGAAATCCTCTTTGCTCGTTCGGAGTTGGTAGAAGAGGGCCTGCAATAAAATTTAGCGACATTCGCATTCGAGGGGACAGGACTTACCTGGGGGAACGATTTTGCAATCTTGACCAAGACGTTTCTCGCTTGTCGCGCCTCGCGATGACTGAGAGACAACAAAAGCTGCGGGATGAGTGTGATCCAGTACCAAATTGCATGGTCGCCTCGGTATCCCTCAAAGACCCTGGAGATGGCATGACTGGCGTCGTCGAGACTGAGTAGCCAGAGCACACGGACGAGCAGTTTCCTTGCTTTGGCCGACTTGTATTGTCCTGCAGCCTGCATGTAGCAAGAAACCGCATTGGCGGCATAGCTCATTCGAGCATGTTGGTACGATTGCGCCCACTCGTGGTCGGGCAGTCGCATCTTCCCAGGCTCGGGCTCAGGCTGTTCGGGTGCTCGCATCGGCTTTTCCCTGAACAAGCGGTCGTTGTATTTGCCCCACTCGGCCCACGCCTTGGGAAGGTTCAGATCCATCTGGACGGCTTGGGCGAATGCCAAATTGGCATCCTCGGTGCTACCAAGCTTGGCGAGAAACATGCCCTTCAGCGTCAAGAACTCGGCCTTTTGTGGCGGTGCAAAGTACATCAAGTTGGTCGTGCTGATGCTGTCTAAACCCTCGGCGAACTTTTCGGGTCGCTGATAGAAGCACATGGCCTGTTCTCGCAACTTGAGGAATGCTTCCGAGATTTCAATGTTGGGCAGGGCGTAGATCTTGCTGAGAGCGGTCGTGCAGACCTCGGAAAGCTGGTGTTTCCGTGCGACATGTCCGAATCGATTGATCATCCACGCGGTTTCATGGTATCCTCTGAAACCGTACGTGGCAGTCTCGCCCGAAGGAATGAGCGGAACGTAGACCTTGGTGACAGCCGAGAAAACGTGCTGTCTCCAGGCGAGCAAGTCGCTCCAAACGCTGATATCGTCCCAGAAGTTGGGTAGCCGTTCTCGCCACGTTTGGAAAATGGGTTTAAGGTCTTGCGTGACTCGGGTTTCGAGATTTTGCTGATTGGTCAACGTCAAACTCTCAAAGACTCCTGCCGCCTCTTGCAGTTCGACAAATTGCTGGAAGAGTTGCAACAGCGGTGCATGGGCTGCCGACAGCTGGGAGGGTAGCGAGACCCACTTGCGGATGGTGAGCTGAACGGCTTCGTCGAGGACTCGAAGGAAGTCTGCCGGCTTTTCTTGGCCGGTATGGGCTTTGATGAGGGCCGTGTATGCTTCAAAGACTTTGCGGCGCGGAGTGGCAATGTCGGACACGGCATCCAGAGTCCGTTCGATCATCTCACGATCGGTTGAACCCCAGTCAGAGAGTCGCCACGCACACTCCAGCAACAGATCGTGGTTGCCCTCGTGCCGAGCGAGATCCGTAAGGATATCCCATTGCTGTAGTTTGGTAGCGGCCAAGATCCAGTGGTCTTGCCACAGAGCGCATTCGTTTTCCGTGTAGGGAATGACGCCAGCCTTGACTCGGCCTTGAGCGAGCTCGTACATTTCCTGAGCTCGTGGCCAGAGGCCGTTTTGCTCGAGGGCGATGGCGGCATTGGTTTCTTCGTGCAGACATCGACGTCGCCACAAACCGTAAAAGAGGTCTTCCTCGCCGAGCTCGGCGTACAGTTCAGTGAGAGCGTCGGCGCATGCGTCTCGAAGCTCGTCGGTTTCCACGAGTTCCATGTCACGTCCGACGATCTCCATAGCGGTGTGCCACGCATTGTACGTTTTGCCGAGGTATTTGACAACGAACGGCGGCAGCAAAAAGTTGTGGCCGCAGGCGAGAACGCCTCCGAGCAGGGTTTGAACGATGTTGGGCTTTTGCTCAAGCTGCTCCATGTGATATTCCTTTGTCAGCAAGCCAAGCGTCCACCTCTGAACGTTGATCTGTTGCGGTCGAGGCAAAGTGATCCAGCACTCCTTGAAGAACTTGGACCAGACGGCGTCTGCTGCAGCGTGATCGAGGTGGAGCAGGCGCCGAAGGGAGACGAGCAGGACCTTGGTGTCGAGCTGAAGGTTCGGCTCTTCCTCTTTCTTGTCCTCGACTTCCATGATGGCAGATGCGGGTTGATTGGCTTGGATGCAGCCGATCAGCAGATCCGTCGCAAGAGCCATCCAGTACGTCCCCTTGACGTGTTCCCAATTCTGTCCGACCATAATGTATCGCAAACGTCCGATGATGTCATAAGGAAGCGATTGCTCGAGCATGTCGATGAATCGATGGCGGAGTTTGGGATCGGCACATCGTGTTCCTAGCAGGAACGGCCCTTCGAGACGGTTGGTGAGATCAGATCGATCCAGGCTGTCGTCTTCGAAGATATCCAGCAGTAGAGCGAGGTAGTAATTGTACAGTTTGGACACTTCGTCTCCTCGAGACTCCCACGTGGTGAGCTTCTGCAAAAGCCCAGCTTTTTCTCTGGAACTGGGCACATTGTCCTTGTGGTCGAGGATCCATTCGCGCAACATGTCGAGAATGTATCTACACAGCTGCGCGCTGCCCGAGTTTTCGATCAAGTGACTGATGGCCGATAGGTAGTTTCGGCGTTGATCCTTGAGCTCCGCCAACCTAGGCTTGCAAAGACCGAGGATTGACAAGACAGATCGCAGCGCGTTCTCGTACGCTGGTGTATTGATGGAGTTGCTAGTGCATTCCCTCGCCAGCCGAGTGATCAACTTGGTGATAGACACATTCATAACTTCGAGCTTGTCTGGCCTGGCTTTAACGTAGCATTGAAGCACGAAGAGCGGGCCTTGCAAGCGATCCCTGGCGCCGAGTGGCTTGTCTGCCTTGTTGAGCGTGCCGACAATGTTTTCTGCCCATTGCTGGAAAGTGTTGATTTCAGGGGCGAGCGGAGTTTCGTCATCCGCCTTGGGAAGGCATTCAAACATCTTTTCGAGTATAGGACGCAGGATGTCGTGCAGAGGCACGTAGTCGCTCAATACCGCCGACTCGAGTAGCTTGCTGAGGACGGCGAGGTGGCCGGTGATCCATGCTTGGTCCTTTCCAGAGCAGACGATCGAAATCACCTCGGCTGAGTTGGACACGATGACATAGTTGGTGTCCGAGACCTCCTAGGGGGGAGTCAGTCACAGTGTAGCAGCCAACGGGGCACTTACGGAAAGCATTGTTCGCTGGAAGAATGTCAACTTTGCTGTCACGCCGGGAAGTCCCTCTGGGCCCAGTATTTCTCGCAAAAGAGTGAGGGCTCGTGCGGTAAGACCTCCCTTGCTGATCGGCTCCTGCGACGTCGAGACGAGTCGGACGAGATAGCTGGTGATCAGTTCCCGAACGTGTATCGGTAAAGACCAGCCTCCATTGGACGGAGAGTTGGTGGGCGATGTGGCGTTTCCGGCGGCGTCCAGCCGTTGTTTCTTCGCGGCAGCTGTTACACCTTCCGGAGCTGGCCGTTTCTTATCCTCGGCATTGTTCTTCATTTGCGCACTCGCCGGTACACCGGTCAACCGCCTTCGCTCCCAACGGAAGATCAACTCGACAATGTCGATCGTCAATTTCTTCATATCGGCCGTCGCGGCTGGTACGAATCCGAGCTTGGTCAACGAGTTGGCCATCATTGCAACAAACAGGTCGCGGCTGTTGTAGAATAAGTCGGGGTTGCTGACCAAAAGCTCGCACACGGTGACGAGTTGAGGTGTGGTGCCGCCTTCTTCCACAAGGAAACGCTTGGTCGCCAAAGCCCAGTGCGCGTGTCCAGTAGGCGGAGCGGGATCTCGCTTCGGAAGACTTCGAGCGAGCACGTCTGTTGCTTGTCTGTAAATCGACCTGGCCTCGCTCTCCTTGACGCGCAAGAGGCCATTCCACGTCTTCCGGACCAGGTTTTCAGGGGATTCATAGACGGTAAAGAACCTTCCGGCAAGAAGATAGGCCATTGATTTGACGGTCGGGTCGGTAGAACCCATGCATCCCCATGCGACCTTGATGATGTCTTTCCGCACTGTGCCCACAATGTTGGATGCGAATTCGACCAGAATAGACGTCATGTGAACAATCTCGATGGTAAGGCTGTCGTTGGTTGGCTCCTTGCGCTGCTGTCGCTGCAGGAAGGGCACCCAGATGTTGGACGACATGATTGACGCAGTCTGAGGGCGAATGATGGCCACGTCTTCCGGTTTGTCCTTTGGCGGGGAGGCCTTGTCTTCTGTCCTTTCCGCGGGAGGCGCCAGTCGAGCGTAGTGAATCCACAGCATGGGATTGACCACGTAACGGAATGTGTTGATCTTGCACGAGAGACTCTGCGTCGGACTCCCGTAGACGCCGAGCGCATGCGCAAAGATGTCGCGTTTGAGGTCAATATCGTTGCAAGTGGTGACCTTGTTGTAGATGAAATTGGAGATCTCGGCCTTGTCCAGTACGGCAGACATGTCGAATGCCTCGACCAGTTGGAAGAGGAAGTCTACGGTGAGCCGCTTGTCAACGTACATGCTGCTGTCGAGATAGCGCATGAACATGCCGATCAGCAGACCCGGCAAGCGATCATAGATCTGATAAGGATTGCTTTGCTGTGTCGAATGCGCCTTGCGCGCGAGGATTCTCCAGATCTTGATGATAGCGAGCAGCACGGGACGTTGCTCTTCGAGCCATTTCTCCGATGTTTGAGAAAGCTCGTTGACGAGCTGCACGCCGTGCAATGCATCCTCGCTGATCTCTTCGCCGTCAAAGCAGGCTGTTGTCAGACGATCAACTTGCTTGGACAGCTCTTCGGCGAATTTCGGAGCCTTGCCGCTTCGGATCACACATAGATACGTTCGAACGATGTCGGCATTGCTGATGCTGTCCATCAAGAAACTGACAGCGTCCACCGGGTACTTGTTAAAGTAAAGGGCGAGATTGACGGTGAACGGTCCCGGCTGGGACTGATGGAGCTTGCTTTCCGCGTCCGCTACCAGCACAGTCAGGTCCTTCAAGAACGTGTTGGCGGCCGAGGGCAACAATCGAAAGACGTTGACGAGGCGCACCATACGCGCGATATCCTGGTTGTCCTCGTAAGGCTTGACAGCAGCACTGGCAAGCATGTTGGGGTCGGCGAGACTTCGGAAATGATCGAGCAGCTTGACACCGATTTCCACCTTGAAGTAGTTGGTCAAGAGCTCCAGGAAGCGGGCTAGACCTTCGAGACCCGAAACACTGAGGCGACGGGCGTCGGCCAAGTTGACCAAGATCGGTCGGAGACCAGTCTGAAGGATGTCCTTGGGCAACTTTGTCTGGATCGCGAGAACGCTCTTCAAGCCTTGGTGAGCCACTTCAACGATTTCCGGCGAGGGAGAATACATGTGTTTGAAGTAGACCGAGATGATTCTGTGGCGGGTTAGTTGGGTTCAACACGCGGCTTGATCAACTCACTTGGATCGTAACGGCCCATTCTGACCGGTAAACAACTGCGTCGACTCCATACCGGCGCACAGCAATCGAAGACACGCGACGCGCAGATTGCGTAGTGAGATTTCCAGCCCGTGATGCGTAACTCGACCGATCAGACTGGCGTCGTCCGCATCGGCCAGTGCGATGGTCTCGTGGAAGAGACGCAGCAACTCGTCGTTTTCCGCTGGAACAATCGGCTTGACGGAAAGGAGGTAGGTGATGGCATCCACGTTGCCGATCTGCATACCGAATGGCAGTGCACGAAGGGGTTTGTTGAAGATCGGTCCGGATGTCTCATTTAAGAGTCGCTCCTTGGCCGGTGCTTCGATCAAGTCGTGGATCGACGTCTCCTTGAGGTCTGCCAGAATCTGAATGCACTCTTTGGTGGTTTCTCGCACGATTCGCTGTTGACTGGGCAACTCGTGTACAAGCAGGTCAACGAGCTTTCTGAACCTTGCCTCGAGTCGAGGATCGGTCTTGTCGGCATCAACGGGGCCATTGCCCATCCTGATGATCTTCTTGAGCAGATCCACAACCTCGGGCAACGTCCTAGGGGTGTCCTTGGGTACGTCACGAAGGACAAAGAACAATGCCCTTGTGTACTCCAGCTGTCTGTCGGGTATCCACTTGGCTTGAAGGGATTCTTGATCCGCCAACACTTGCAACCCTAAGCATCCGGCGAGTTTGCGCGACCATCCTTCTTCATAACAAAGTGTAGCGAATCGAGAGAACAATGCCATGAGGATCGGTTGACCTGCCTCCTTGGCTGCCGGCCCCGGTTCCTCCTGTGCCTTGTCCTTGAGTTGGATAAAGTCTTCGACAATGTGCGTCAAGAGCTCCTTGGTCTGCTGGCGATCGTACACGACACCATCTGCTACGCCTTGCACTAGGCCTGTCACGATGGATGACGATAAGAGCGAAATCCGCTTCGAGTGCGGGCTCTTTTTCCGGCGATGTTTGATGTCCAGGGCAAACACTTCGTTGGCCAAGGCCCGAATGTGGCCAACGACGTCTTCGCGGTGTTCCGGAATCTGACATGCTTCGAGCAAGCCCTTGATGGCGTTTACAAAAACGGGCTCTTGATCGACGGCGTAGTAGGCCTGGAGGGAGTCAGTCAGGTTGCAAAACGATCACACGCGACTTACTTCTGTCATGAAAAGCAGACTGCACTGCTTCAACATGTCGACGGCAGGCGCTCTGTTGGCCTCCGACGGGTTTCGCAACTGCCCTACAGCAATTTCGATCCACTTGCTAACCTCAAAGTCCCTCTCTGTGCCATCGACTTGCAACTTTGCAAAGATCTCCTCGCCGCTCGGCTGGTATTCCAAAAGATACGGCATCTGTTGGAAGCGACGATTGCGGCCACCCAACTTGCCGAGAATCTTGACGGCCGCGTGCGAGTGCAGGTGGTCGAAAGGTACCGGTTTGAGTAGGTTGTAGAGGACGTTCATGAGATCACGCAGCACGGGTGCCATTGTGGGATCCAGGAACTCGGCCGTCAGGTTATCGATACACAGTTCCAGTGTGCGTAAACCTTGGTTGACGAGATCGGTTCCTGCGTTGAGAGCGTAGACGAGCGGCTTCATGAGGTATCCGAGGTGAGGCAGCAGATTCGTCAGTCGAACCGGAACCGTCAGGCAGAGCTCGACGAAAAGATCCCGCTTGGACGGTTCGGAATGCGTGAGGAGGTGGTTCAACGTCTCCAGCATTTCCTCGAGGATCGGCAAAACCTCCTTGTACAGGGCCTCGAATCGTCCGCCGCCGATGGACCTGAACAGCGCCCGCAGAATCTGGTAGTACGGCGACGGGTCCTCGGCCTTTGCCGCGAATGTGAAACAGTTGATGATGAGTTTGGCCAGATGCGGCACCAAGACTTGCTCGTTGACGTCAATGTACGAGTTGACGGCCATGAACGCGCACTTGAACAGTCGAAGGGAGAGCGACGCCTCGGCCTTGGACTGCGAACCGACGTTTTCGAGATTCTCCATGAGATGCTTGAGCAGAATGGCCACGGTCTGGTGCGAAACTTCGACGTTGGAGAGCATGCTCTGCAGTAATGTGACGATATGCGGGTAGTCGAGCACTTGCTGGCAGTAGAACTCGAGGGAATACGTCCAGACTTCGGTGAACGTGTGCGAGTCGTATGCCAGCAGGATCGCGCTGAGGAGTTCGAGTGCGTCCTTTTCCTCTCTGGCATCTCGGCTGCCTTCATAGATCCGCAGAGATAGCACCCCGTAGCGGAACAAGTCGTGCAGCACTTCGCCATTTGCAACCGGGGCCTTGAAGTTGCGCAAGTTGTTAAACAGCGATCGGATCGTGGTCAATATCGACCGAAGCAGAATCTTGGCGTCCCGAAGGAACGTCTCGAGGCTGTCGTTGGCGTAGGCGACAGTAACGATTGGCGTGATCCTCTCGATGCTCCTCCAATCCAACTCGTCGTAGCCCGTACGCCCCGCCTGATCCTCTACACCTTGCCCCGTCGCCTTTTCCTGCGCAGCAGCCTGCTTCATTCGATCAAACGCGCGGTAAATGCCCTTCAGTTTCTCCACGGACGTCAACATCAACCCGTTGAGCAGCTTGACAGCCTCGGCCGCCTCGGATTTGCTGCATACGCTGTCGAGACACGTGTGAATGAGCTTGCCGCACATGGTTTGTATGCTGAGCGGGAAGGTCGGGTCGTGGCTGATCGACGCGTAGACCGAGATGACGCGCGCGAGTTGCTGCTGAGAGAGCTCGTTGCGGACTTGGTGTATGAGATCGGCCAGAGTGCTGTAGGCGAGCGGTCGCAGCGACTCCTTGCTGGTTACGCCTGCGCCGACGAGGACTTTTTCGTTGAGCAGGAGGTCGATGAACGGGACAAAGGCGGTCCTAAACTCGGACGAGAGCATGTGCCGCGTCGCAATCAACAGCTCCTTTCGCGTCGCCACATCCTCGGGAGGACAGTCCCGCAGAAGACGGACACAGGCCTCGGGAAAGATGTCGAGGTACTGTCGAATAATATTCCCCGATCCCCTCGAGACGTACGCCAAAAACGCCATCGTCTTGACCTGCGCCTTGATGACCTCGGTATACATTTCCCGGTTCTTGATGCCTTCCGCGACGCCCGTAAAGATGATCCCCTTTTCCTTGGCAGCGACGTAGGCCAGCCGCTGGGGTTCAGGCTGGATCGCGATACTCTCCATGACGAGCGGGTAAAAGTCCTTCATGGCGTTCTCCATGACCGTCTTAAAGCTCTGGAAGATGAGGACGACGGCGATCGGGCATTCGGTGAGGACCTTGGGTGAATGCAGGGCGTGCGGAAGGAGTTGCGGCTGTGCAGGTGTTGGTTTCGCCGCGGGAGTCCCGGTGGCGGGCGTCGAAGCCGTCGACGTGGCCTGCGGCTGATTCTGAATCGGCTGTTGCGGCGGCGTCGTCTCGGCCGTTGCCTCCTTTTCCTCTGACGGCGACGCGGCACTCTTTCCAAACTCCTTTTCCACCACGCTCTTGGTATTCGCGTACATCTGCTTGACGAGATCGAGGAACGGCTGAACGTATTGCTCCGTCTGCTCCTTGTGGCTTCGGAAACCATCGATGATGATCTTGATGCAGAGGAGCGCGTTTTCCTCGTTTTCCACCTTGAGAAGGTGCAGCGCGGTCGACATGAGCGTGCCTTCGTGTGTCTTGAGCGCGTCGTTTCGCGGGAGGCGTTGAAGGATGGCGAGGCATGTGGAGCGGAATTTCTGCGCCGGGTCAGCACCGAACAATGACCGAGTTGGATACTCACCTGTTCCTCGCTATCCTTGACAAACGTCACGCCCGGCGAGCCATCCTTCAGCAGACTCGTGATCGCGGGCACCATGACGCCAAAGTAGGTAACGTAGGCGTTGGCATCGCGATTATGATCCGCGCTGTCCCTCAGCTCGGCCGCAAAATGGATCCTCCTCGACAGATCTGACCGACCATCAGCCTCTGCCCACACGAACAAGACGGACAACTCACCGATACTCGTATCCCTCAACCTCGCGGCCCACGCCTCACACTCTCCCTGCGTCGTCGGCGTCGCCAACCCACCACCAACGGCAAACCCAGCACTCTGGGGCGTCAACCCCGTCGCCACTTGCCCCGCCTGCGGACGTATCGGGATGCTTCCGGGCGGTCGTCTCATCGGCGGTTGAGCGCCACTGGCGTTACTTCCGATCGAACTCCTCGGAGTTCCGGGAGCGCTATTCGGCGCGCTCGCAGGCGCGGAAGAAGGTGTGCTCCCGGGAACCGAACCGCCTGGTCGAATCCCCGCCGGTCGGGGTTGCGCAGCGCCGGTGTTGATGTTCGGCGGACGACCTCCATTCGGGCCTTGCAGTGGTCCCGGCCTCGCCTGGGGCGGTCTCGCGCCGTTTGCCGCTTGCGGCGGTCGTCCCTGTGCGTGCGGCTGAACGGGTCGTGCCATTCCGGGACGGGGTTGCATGCCCTGTGGACGCGGTGTCGCTCCAGGAGCCATGGAGGGGCGTGCTGCTTGTCCTGCCGGTCTCGGCGCGGGCGGCCTTCCCGGATTCGCGGGTGGTCGTCCCGCCGTCGGCGGGACCTGTGGTCGCGCGCCGGGAGGTCGTACTCCAGGAGCAGGTGGAACGACCGTCGTCGTCGTCGGTGTGGGCTTTGCTGCTGTCGCCTGCGGCGGAGCCGGTTTTTCTTCCTGGCCCGCCATATTGACGGTCTCTCGTGCTGTTTTCTCTCCTTCCTCTCGCTTTTTTCGCTCCTTTTTGTGAGAGGAGTCGGTGTGTCCTAGCGCATGGGACGCTCTGTGTGCGGGCTGGGTGTTGTGTCCCGCGCCGCCTTGTCTGTGTTGGTGTTTGAGGGAAACAGGAAATTAATCATAAAGTCGACTTGAAGTTGAACTGGACTTTGTCGATCACCCCTCAAGAATGCGGCCACCTGTCCCGCGCGTGTCCCATCTCAGGCGCGCGCTTTCGCCACCAACACCTCCGTCTCTCCCTCTCTAACTGTGACCTGGGCTTTCATACATCGCCCATCTGTCATGTAGCCTACATACCCGTGGCTGAACCCATAGGCACGCAGGAGCTCACGAAATTGTCAAATCTAGTGGTATATATCATCAAGTCATGCATTCAATCAGACAAAAGAGAGTGGATATCTAGTTCTAATGTTCGTTACGTATCGTGACCGCTCGGCCGTACCATCTTTCGGTGCTCCCTACGCATGCGTCCCCTTCGTTGTTTACAAGAACAACGCACCGGCACCAGCGACAACCGCAAAGGCGGACAGCCCAACGGCCACAACGGAACTGCTGTCCCCGAACCGGGAGATGGCTCCCGAGGCGGCCGACGAGTTCGCAGCGCTTGCCGCACCCGACGCAGCAGACGCAGCTCGGCTCGTAGCGGAGGAAACGACGCCGGCAGCAGAGCCAGATCGCGAGGCCGATCCCGACGTGGAACTAGTCATCATCGACGACGAAGCGGACTTGGTCATCGACGCCGACGAGGAGCCGCTCATCGAGCCCGTAGCGGAACCGGCACCGGCGACGGCGAGCGAGGCGATGCCGTTCCCGACCGACGAAAAGGTCTGGCAGTTGGACGAGGCCGGGGTCGAGTACGGTGTTTGCGGGGTGACGGTTTGTCCGACGGTCCACAGTTCGGTCGCGCCGCCCGAAGCGGTGTAGGTGCCGGTGTATCGCTGCGCAAAGGTCGATGTGGAGCCGTTGGCGAGGGGGTAGATACCCGGAGGGAAGGCGGCATCGGCTTCACAGCTCGTGAATCCCTCCTGGGTGTAGTCACCCGGCATGACCCATTCACAGCCCATTTCGTCGAGTGTGTGCTGGCACATTTGCGATGCTGAGTACGTGGCGTTCTCGCTGGTGCAGATACGAAGACAGAACTGAGTGTAGGACATATAATTCATCCATTCCTCGTAGTGTACGTCGGTTCCGGAGATGTTGGAAGTTACGTTTCCGCCAACGGGGTTTCCGTCTCCGGTCGCGCCGTGAGGATCGAGTTCACCACCTATCGTTGTAAAAAGAATGTCAGTCGTCGACCATACGTTCACCGAGGCTTCTCGACTTACCCTGGTCGCCCGTGGCGATGTTCAACTTTGTGAAGTCGCCCCAGCCTTGAATCTGAATGTAAAGTGGCGTCTTGACGAAATGAACCGCGCTCAACACTCCGTCGGGAATAACTCGTGCATTATTTCTGGCCTTCGTGCACCATGCGACCTCATAAGCCTCAGAGTCGCCGATGGTTACGCCTGCCTCGGGCGGGGCGAAGATGCAGAAGTCGTCGACCGAGTTTGCGGACAAAAGACGCGACATTGAGGTCTGGTTGACCGGTGTGCCCATGGTAGCTTGGGGAGGATTGGTCGAGCCCTACACGATGCTGTCAGCATCCAGGGCAAGCCAGAGCATAAAGGGAGACTCACCATGGTACCGGTAGCGGTGACCTGGGCGTTGGCGCCCTGGGCGAAGAGGGCGGCGGTGCCGACGGCGAC
Organism: Naganishia kalamii; assembly: GCA_022813745.1. Taxonomy (NCBI): domain Eukaryota; kingdom Fungi; phylum Basidiomycota; class Tremellomycetes; order Filobasidiales; family Filobasidiaceae; genus Naganishia; species Naganishia kalamii. The sequence goes on from JAKLLX010000095.1 coordinate 55,803, forward strand.
CGAGGTAATAGACTTGGAAAACATGATGACTGGTGGTGTACTGGCGACAGGAAGCGACCGTGAGCGAAGGGCGAGGCGAGAGGAAGAGACCTTCTGATGAGCTTATATCCCGCGGGCCAGAAGAGGGGACTTACGAAAAGGAAGGCGCGAAAGGATGGATTCGCGTCAAGGGATGAGAAGAAGGAAAACGACGCAAGGCAGCAAGGTGACATGCAAATGGAAAGGGTCATCACATCGTCCTCATATACAACTGGGTTGGCCACTCGCGCCGGTCATCGCGTCGGACACAGCCCATCGGACACGACCAAGTTGACAACAACTTGAAGGTGATCTATTTTCATGCGAGTGGGAGCTGCGTGTTCTCCCATTATAGCACAGACAGGGCATCGAGCATTCGTCATACGTATCCGGCGCGATTTGACGGTGTACAATCCAGCTATCTGGGCAATTTTGCGGGCACAGCTGGGCGGAGTAGCTGACGGGAGTCGCGCCAATCGCGGCGAGAAGATGACGTTTTCTCGCTGCTATTTTCGAGCCAAGTTAGCTTGAAGTGACCGGCGTCCCGCGTTTGGCACAGCGGGCATACATCTCGCACTCGAGGGTCGCGACGCATTCCCAGGCCCCCAGTTTGCCCCCCGGGCAGGTCACGAGCGGTAGCATTTTCCTCCCATAGCTTGGAACTCCTGGAATAAACACGATGGACTGCCTCAGACTGAAAAACGTGACCTCATATCCTAGGATGAGCTGGCAGCCGAAATGATCCGTTGTGCGGTGCTCTGTGAACAGACAGTCGCGCCAGGACCCTGGCGATATGAACTCGTCCACCTCGAATGTGTCCTATTGGGCTGATGATTCTCAGTCGCAAGAAGCCGCTGATCCACAGATGAAACACCTCGAGGCGATCATGGAACACGCGGGATGGTCAACCCGCGTTTCAGGAATTGGATCCGATGCTCAAGTGGCTATGCATACTGTTCTCCACACTGCACGCTGTGCTGTATCACACTTTGCTGGAGACCCGAGTTCTGTTGCGAGGACAGGCGCACTTGGAAGGATGTTCAGACATAGGTTATATGACCAAATCTGGCTGGAGGAGCGGCATCAGCAATGACGTACCCCTCTGCATGGCGGAGACACCTTGGATCACGGTCTTCAAACGCGGAAACAACAAGATAGCCACTGATCTCTTATAGCTTCCTCAACTTAACTAGACATACATCTGTGTTCTGCACACAGGACCTCCTCTCCTTTATCCCTCAGTAAATGCCATACCCCTCGCCATTCTTCAGTGCCTCTTGCTCTCCCGCATCGAGGTCATCGTACCAATCGTCCTCCGTAATCGACTATCCCTTCAATCAGCCCAGGATCTACTTAGGGTGACAAAGGACTTACCTTCCAGCCCACGAACAGCAGCCAAATCGCTGCGGTTTCTAATATGGTGTTCAGGAACCCTGCAGTCAGTCGCGCCTTGGACACCTAGAATAATCGCCAAGAGGTAAGATACTGCTGCCTTGGGACAGTGGGAAACTCACCTCGCAAAGAGGATGCGAAGCGAGTATCTGTACAGCTTGCGCTCCCGCGAATAGCAAGAACGACATGGCGAACCATTCTGCGAATCATATGTCAGCGCGGATGCGCTGTGACGCAAGAGCGACTCACTGAGCGGTTTCGTCTCCCGAAGATGAAAGTACACCACGTAACCCATCACCAAGAAGTACACCAATACAGCCCTTGCCCCCACATCAGCGCCCCGTCCTGATTGTTCCAAGGGAAGCTCACAGATACGGCCACAACACACCGAGAATCATCAACGCGACATTCCCCAAATCCCTCTCCGCTTCCATGGAACGGGAAAGCACGAACAGGCCCGTGATTCCAAACGCCTGATCGAGCGCGAAGTAGGCTGTGGTGGCGAAGAATACCGCTCCACCAGCGTAAAGTATGAGTAAAGACGACACAGAGCCGTCCCTGCGACGGAATGATAAGTCTCGGTTATGCAGGGTGGAAAGGGACGTACTCGAGGAGTTGAAAGGCGACGGCGGCGTTGACGAGTAGAAGCCATCCCGTCAGCGCGAGGAGACCGATATGGATCGCGCTGAGTACAGAGATGGCGGCGCTTCCTGAGCGAGGTGTCAGACACCTACATCACAAGAACAAGGTGGACTCGCCTTGCTGTAGGACGTTTCCTGTCGTAAAGATCTTGACGACGAGCGTCAATGCAAATGCCTGTCACCACCGACTATCAGTTTTCGTCCTAATGTATGTATGAGAGACTCACCGTGAATAGATGAACCATCTCTGCGCGCCCGACTGCTGCTCTTCGTCGGAAGGACCGGAAGATCAAGTACACGACCGATAGGAAACAGACGCAACAGGCGATGATTTGCGCTGTAACAGAAGGTAAGCAGACCCCACGAAGACCATGGCAAACTTACCGATATCTCCTAGACTCCCCTCGACGCCAACCCGTCCGACATCACAGGACACACCGACGCCAGATCCCGCACGAGAGACGTACCGCCCGACCAACGGATCATCCGCATTCGAACTCTCACTCACCGCCCCATCCGCCGCGTCCGTCGCATTGGCGATATTGATCACGCCTTTCGCCGTTCGGATCGGAACATCGAAGAGTCGTGTCAGTGCCGGTGGTTCCGAGACGTGCAGGAGTGATGAGAAGAACAGGTTGCAGTGCGGGAGCGGGGACGAGGTGTCGAGCTTGGCGGAGAGGATGCCGTCCGCCGGGGACGAGCAGAATGGGGAGAATGAGGCAAAGGGTGGCATGATGACCTGCTACCAGAAACGAACTGGTAGATGCATCAACCAACATGTATACGAGCACGACGCGACATGAAACGCAAAACAAATCCGGCGAGAGGAGATCTTCACCCCTGACGTGATGGAAGCTTTTCCATCAAGCAAACGCGTCAATCACGGATTGGTATAGTTTCATCAAGTCATCCAATTACACGTGCTATCTACTTGGCCATCTCGACAGCCTTGGCCGCAGCCTCGTCCAAACCGTCTACACAGGATGTCAGTGAAAGCCCCCACCGGAAAAGCATGGCGACTCACCAAAGGGGAAGATCTTGAGTCCACTCTCTCGGATCATCTTCTTGGCCTCGGCTTCCTTGGTACCCTGCAGACGAACGATCAAGGGGATCGTCAATTGGAGTTCCTTGGTGGCCTTGATGATACCCTCGGCGATGACCTAAGGCGGTAAGGAATAGTTAGTTGTCAATCGAATCGAACAAGAACCTGCGGCGACTCACATCGCATCGCATGATACCGCCGAAAATGTTGACGAAAATGCTCTTGACCTTCTTCTCGCTCAACAAGAGCTCGAACGCCTTCTTCACCGCCTCGGCCGTCGCACCACCCCCGACGTCCAAAAAGTTGGCCGGGTCACCGCCGTTGAGCTTGAGCACGTCCATCGTGGCCATGGCGAGACCGGCACCGTTGACGAGACAGCCAATGTTTCCGTCGAGCTTGATAAAGTTCAACCCGTACTCGGCCGCCTCGACCTCTTGCGGGTCCTCTTGCGTCGTATCACGCAACTTAAAGATATCCTTTTGCCGGAAGTCGGCGTTGTCGTCAAAGCCAAACTTGGCGTCCATGCACAAGACATCGCCGTTACTCATCTCGGAGAGCGGGTTGATCTCGATCTGGGTCGCGTCCTTTTCGGCGAAAATCGTGTACAGCTTCTGGAAGACGTCGGCGGCATTGTCCCGCGCCTCGGGCTTGAACCCGAGCTTTTCCGCCAAGGCGACACCGTCGGCGTGCGAGATACCGGTCTTGAAGTCCAAGGGGGTGGTGATGATCGCGTCGGGCGTATCGTGTGCGACCTCTTCAATGTTCATCCCGCCCTGGGACGAAGTCACCAACACGGGGCACCCACTCGCCCGGTCGTTCAACACGGCCGCGTAGTACTCCTTCTGCGGGGGCATCCTCTCGGCCAGCATGACGGCGTTACACAGACGGCCCGCTTCGCCCGTCTGCTTGGTGATCAATTTGGCGCCGATCATCTTGTCGGCGTACTCCTTGGCCTGGGCGGGGGAGTCGACCATGTGGACACCACCCTGGAAGCCAGAGTCAAAGTGGCCTTTACCTCGACCGCCGGCGAGGACCTGGGCCTTGATCACGAGTTCGTCGGTGCCTTCGCGGAGCGTGAGCGACGGGACACAAGACATGAGAGAATGTTGCGGACTCACCAAACGTCTTGGCGACCTGTTCCGCCTCGGCGGCGGAGAACGCGGGCTTGGCCTTGGGCGTCTTGATGCCATACGAGTTGAGCAGCTCGACGCTCTGGTACTCGTGGATGGAGAGGTTTCGTCGCTGCTGCCTGTTACCGGCGGTCTGTTAAGCGGACGATCGTCGTTAGTAACCCTCGCTCGTTTTCCTCGACTTGGAAGTTGGAGATGGGGACTCACACGCAGGGCAGACCTTGATGCTTTCAGGGTTCGGGAGAACATGATGAATGGGAGAGTACACCGAGGGGATGAATGGATAGAGGAAGAGGTATAACAACTCGAGCACGAGGAGTGACTCTCTTTCCAGGCAAAGGCTAGGGGAAGGAAGCGCGCGGGTACAAAATTACCGTCTCTTGGCCGGCTATCCGAACATTTCCACCAAATCCGTGAGCCCGACTCTGGGCGGGAACGATTAGGTAATGCTGGTTTCCTCGATGCGGCGTTTCAGATCGTTTCAGGTTCGTCAGATCGATTCGAGGTGTCTTCAGAAGCTTCTTGATGTTGTTTTGACTCTCACCTTTCCAGAAACATCAACGCCATGCTCGCCCGTACACTCCGCTTCGCACGACCCGGTCGTCTCCCTCTCGCAACGCCCAACGCCTTGCGCTACGTCCACCAGTCAAAACCCACGCCGCCAGAGGAACGACCCTCTCTCAAAACCGACCCTTACCCCCTGCCCTTCAACGCCCCGCAACTCGCCGACGACCCCTCCGCGGCGCCCCAGCGCACCGGTCAAACATCCCTCGACACGCTAGACGAGGAACTGTCCCTCCCGCAACCGCTCGACCGAACGGGCGAGGACGTGGATACGCTTCGTGCGCGACTGGTGTACCAGACCCGCAAGCGGGGCACACTGGAGACGGATTTGATCCTGAGTACGTTTGCGAAAGAGTATTTGCCGACGATGAGCGAGGAGGAGATGAAGCAGTTTGACAAGGCAAGTCTCGGGTGTCAGACACGCATCAAGTTCTCGTCATGCTGATTGATGTTCTTGAATAGCTCCTCGATGAGCCGGATTGGGATATCTTTTACTGGTCCGTGGAGAAGCGTACGCCGCCTGAACGATGGCAGGGAACGAGTCTGCTGGAAAAGTACGTCCACCGGCCGTCCATCGCATCTTCATCGCTAACCTTGCGCGTCAGGTTGAAGAAGCACGCCAAGAATGAAGGTCGGGTGGTGAGGGTCATGCCGGAACTAGACGCGCAAGGGAAACTATAGATGTAGGAAGTGAGGATGTCGTACTGTAGCAAATATCGCATCTCGTCAGAAATTAGCAATCCAAAATGAAACGCAGTGATCGTGTGCGCGGAAGCAAAGACTGCGATAGTAGTGATCCATTCAAAGGCAATCCAAGGTCATCATTCACGTTGAATCACCTAAAAGTAAAGGCAATCAGTCCAGTGTCAACGTTGTCGGCATGTCATCCTCTCAGACACGAACAGAACGTCAACTCGACGCCATCCTCGCACAGCCGGGAAACAGTAAGCTCCGTCAACCCTTCACGCATGTCTCGTCCTGACAACCATCTCCCAGACCAATGCGCAGACTGCCACGCCATGGCCCCGCGCTGGGCCAGTATCAACCTCGGCATCTTCCTCTGCGTCCAATGCGCCTCCATCCACCGCTCCCTCGGTACCCATACATCACGCGTCAAGTCCCTCACGATGGACACCTGGACGCGCGAGACCGTGGAACATATGCGCGCGTGGGGAAACGTCAAGGCGAACGCGGTGTGGAATCCGGATGAAGGGAGGAATCCGGTGCCGGTTAGCGTGGGGGAAGAAGGGAGGCAGGGGGAGATGGAGAGGTATATCAGGAACAAGTATGAGCGCGGGCTGTTTAGGGGTGATCGTGAGGTGAGGGAGATGCGCGAGGTGAAGGAGACTCGGGCGTTTGGGAATGGCGTCGGTGCCGGACGACAGGACGTGGGGAGAGAGACACGGGCCTTCGGAAATGGGATTGGTAATGGACGAGACGCACCGCGAAGACCAAGTCTGGAGGAGATCTACGACGAGCCCCGCCGCCATGCCGAATACGCCTACGAACCGACCAACATCACGAAAAAGAAGAAGGCAACACGCGCGCACGTCGACGCCAACTGGGCCGACTTTATAGACGGCACGACGCCGTCGGAAGACTACGAAGACCGCCCGACGAGCAGCGGAAGTCGCAAGGCGGGGCGACTGCTTGGACTGCCTGACGGGGATCGCGGCGCCGTCCGGTTGCCGCCCGTCACCAAGGCGCCGAGGGGGTTGGTGTACAAACGTGAGGGCGAGGAACGCCCGCCGCCGCCCGTGCCGAGCAAGACGAAGAGTCCGGAGCCGCAGCGTCAACCGGAACCTCGACCTCAGCCTCCAACAGCGCCGATCGTCGCGCCGGATCTCGTCAACTTGAACGACTCGATACACGTTCCAGCGCCATACCAAGTCGCATCAACGTCGAATGGACAGGCGCCGCCGATGCAGAGGATGTTTCATCAGCCACCACAGCCGATGCCGTCCCCCGGGTACAACGCGTACAACCCATTCCTCAATCCGACGTTCCAGCAACCGCTGCAATCACCACAAACGGGATACTTCCATCCTACATCAGCCAATGGCACGGGATACCCAAACCCCATGCAAGGCCCCTTCACGCCGACGCCAGCCTTTCCCTTCCAGCAACAGCAACACCTGCAGCAGCCGTTCTACTCCCCTGGACCGGCGTCGGCAGGAGGGTACTTTGCCAACGCACAGGGGCAGGCGCAACAGATGGGAAATCCGTTCTTTGCGCAGCAGCAGCAACAGGGGACGGGATATGGCGGATGGAGCCGTTAGGACGGGTGCCAAGAGGTTGTATACGTTACTTCGGACAGATATATGTCTACACTTTTCGATGCTGTGTCGTTGGTATATAGCCTATCCAGCTGCCTATCCAGTCCTCTCTTCGGCTGCGGACGGCTTGAGTTGCCTACCCAGCTCTTCTCGCCACTCACCATAAACCAGGCACGCCCACTCATTCCGCAGCAAGTTCGCCACCCAAGCTTGGTGCGCCCGCGCTTCCGACGGCTTGGTCATTGACGTCACTTTTTCACGCTGACGTTTGCCCGCGCGAAACAACACACAGCATTGAGTATCGAGTCGAGCATTCATAAGGTGTTGACCCGTGTTCTACCCACTATCGCACCTCTATCGTTCTTCACAACACACATCAAGAGACCTTCACAATGCCTTTCAGTACGTGCCACGGTTCACAGGGATCGCGCGGTGGGCTGACGCTGGTTGTTTGATAGCCGGAGCCGATATCATCAAGATCGTGAGTCCCCGTCTCCCGACAGCTCTTCCCACATACTCCTCGTCCGTGCGATGTCCCATGAATTCGAAGACAGCCGAACGGCGGACGGGGGGGAATGGCAAACTGGGATACCTCGCGACGAAAAACTGACGTTCCCTCTCTGTGCAACAGATTTTCGCGATCATCCTCCCGCCCGTGTAAGTCCTCCCTCTCATCTCCGCTCACAACATCCGCTGACCTGTTGTTCGTTCTTAGCGGTGTATTCCTGGAACGAGGATGCGGCGCTGATTTCTGTAGGTTCCCTCGTCGAGCAAAGACAAAGAGGCGAGAAAAGGGGCTAATGTTCGGGAATAGGGATCAACCTGTTGTTGACGATTTTGGGTTACATGTGAGTTTCTTCTTTGTCGACGAGTGAGATTCATGCTGATCAGTCCTCTGCAGTCCCGGTATCATCGTATGTCCTGCGCACAGGGAAGGGGAAGGTTTGTCGTATGCTTACTGTTGTTTTTTTGGGATCTCAGCACGCTTTGTACATCAGTAAGTCCGACAACAGCCTTTCGACGGGAAACTGACAAGTCGCTTCACAGTCCTCAAGTATTAAGCGTTGAGAAGGAAGAACTTTGAATGAGAATGGAATGAAGTGTCTGCGGTTTCTTCGCGCGGTAGATGGGAATGGGGTTCGCAAAGCCAGAGAGAGACGTTGTTATAATTCGATGAAGTGTTTGAATTGAATCTGTGATCCAATATACTACGACCACGAGTGCCAGAACCGTCGCAATGGCAGCTGTTGGTCAAGGGAATGAAAGCACAATAGAATACTGAAAGCGGAAATCAAACAAACTTGAATAATACTTCCGCACTCAGCAATGACGTATCTATCGCGGGACCAGTGGGCTTGCAGATTGAGGTTCAGGGTTTATAGATGAGCTTACCTTGCTTATCTTCCCTCCCTTTCCCATAATCAACCACCATCATGCCCATGATCCTTAACATCCACACGCCGACGCACTCGTTCGCCCTTCCGTATCGGCAAGCCGAATCCGCTGACGCCCTGATCGACCGAATCGCGCGGAAAGCAGGCGTGCCAAAGGGAGATGCCGTTCAGGCGTTGAAAGATGGACGCGGTGGTGCCGGATTGCGGTACGAGTTTGACGGGGGACGGTGGACGTTGGCGGATGGTACGTCCGCCGGTTAGATGGCGCGAGTTGAGCTGACAATCTCATAGACGACGACCTTGAGATCCTGTTGCAGCGATACAACCCCGAAACCACGTCCCACATCACCCTTCACCTGACCCCACCTCCATCCTCGGCCGCGGCATCCGCCGCACAACCCACCAACGGGCTGTACAAGGCCCTCGCCCCGTCCCCACGTCAGGAATCCAACGGACACGGCTACGTCCCCTCGGCGCCGCAGACGGCCGCATCGGGAACCCAACATCACGGCTTGAACGCACGGGACTTTGTCGCGCGTTCCGCACGATCGATTCGGTCGACGGTATCGCGCAAGTCCATGTCCAAGCACTCTGTTCATCCGGGAACGGGGGCGATCGTTCCCGTTCCGCAGAGCATGGAGGGGCAGGAGAGCGCGGGTGACAAGCATAAGCGGATGTGGAAGGAGTTCCATGCCGGGAATGGGGTGCGGACGGTCGTGGGAAAGGTCGGGAATGTCGATAATGGTGAGTCGTCAAGGATTTAAGGAGAGGAATGGAGCTGATGAGACGTAGTGAGGATGTTATTGAAGCAGGGATACAGGCACGTCTATGTGTCCCGGCCGTTTGCGCTGAAGCACGGACTCATCCCGAAGAGCGTAAGTCACATCACCCGCTAAAGAATCCCACTCATCGTTCTCGTTTCCCCTGCTTGCAGTCCTCGATGGGAACCTACGGCTACGCCGGCCTCGTCAACCTCGGTCAAATCCCCATCACCGTCGGCTCCAAGACCGCTTCCCACCCCGTCATGTTGAGCGAGGAGACCAATTTCGACTGTGTCCTCGGCCGAAGCTGGATGGAGAAGATGGGCATCAAGTGAGTCTCGCGTTTGCGGATGGGGAAGCGTGTGCTGATGATGAGTTTGTAGGACCGATCCCCTGGATCAGACGTCGGTTGTGTATATGGATACGGGAGAGAGGATTCCGTGTGACGTCGTCGTGCTCAAGGATGCGAATGGCGAGGTGATCACCGTCACCTAGTCGCGGGCCCGATTCTTGTGTACCGTTTATAATTGTCTTGGATTCATCTAATAGCATTTGAAGTTGATGAACTTCGGCGTAGTCGAGAATCGTGGTACCTCTCTGATTAGCTCCAGTAGATCAACGCCGTTCCATGTTGGCACGCATAGCCAGTTCAGTATACGTTCATTGATGTTCTACTTCAGGTGATCACGTCACCATGGAATGATTGATAATCTGATTGACAACCAGCTTGGTAAGTTGACAAGGCTCATAAAGGAAAGCCAACTGAGACCCATCAAACGCAGCTTGTGTCCTGTGCGGGCTCTGGAGAGGTATAAAGACGGGGAAGGGTATAGAGGTCAATAATGCAGAACAACATGAGACAGGCGCATTATCAGACGGAGAAGTGAACGAACGACTGCGCAAATTGAGCAAACAAGATGACTTCTGCCACTGACAAGACTCACATTCTCGGTGAGTCCTTTCCTTTCGCCTCCTCCGTCAAGACCGACCCTCGCACCCTAGTTACGGGATCCAATCGAGGTGTCGGCTACGACCTCGTCCTCGCCCTCCTGAAACGATACTCCAACGCTGTCCTCTACGCGGGTGCGCGTGATCCCGCCTCTGCCCACGATCTGAACGAACTCGCGAGGAAGGACCCCCGAGTCCATGTTATCAAGTTGGTCGCGGATGACGAGGAGAGCAACAAGAGTGCTGTCGGAGAGGTCAAGAAGGTCACTGATCGGCTGGATATCGTTATTGCCAACGCTGGTACGTCTTCCTCTGTCCCGCGTTCTCGATGGTGTTCATTGCGAGACAGGTATCAACGCGCCCTTTGTCCCCGACCACGGGGAATCCATCAAGGACTACAAGGCAAACTTTGATGTGAACACTTTCGGCCCACTTTACCTCTACCAAGCAACGTACCCACTCCTTATCGAGCCCCGCCTCACCGAGTCCTCGACCCTCCCTCCTCCCAAACTCTTCATCACCTCTACCTTGGTCGCTTCTACCGGTAGCGTACCGGCAAAGTGGGTCAACGGTCCCTACGGAGCTAGCAAGGCCGCGGTCAACCATATTGCGCGTGCAATCCACCATCAGACGGAGGAGTCCGGTGCAGTCGTGGTTCCTTACCATCCTGGTAAGCCTCCCCATCATCATGTATGTATTATCGATACTGACCGAATACAGGCCTGGTCGTCACCGACATGGCGCGCAAGACCGCCGCCGAGTTGGGTATGAAGCCCGAAGAGCTGTTTGACGTCGCGATTTCCGGCGAACAGTGTGGCAAAGAATACGCTAAACTAATCAGCAAGGCGACGAGGGCAGAACATGGGGGAAAGTTTTGGGGACAGGGGTTTGCCGAGCCTGTTCCTTGGTAGTTTGGTTTGCGCGTTTGTTGCCATATACAGGCAGTGAAGACGCATATTCAAATGTAGATGGATGCAAGCTTGGAGCACTTCGAAGCGGTATCATGTGAAGAGCGCTGAGCCACTGTCGGTCCACCTTGCAACTCAAGGGAGAATTACAACACCTGAGCCATTGTTCAGTTCCCGAAAATATCGTAACGCGAGAGCTGCATGTTACTGGGCATGCAACAACGACCCGCCCTATTTTGAAATGACATGCCTTTGTACGCTTTCCGAAAATCCCGACGAAGCCATCTCGTGCGCGCCCTCGACCGCGCCGTGCATGCCCCACACAGCTGCTTCGTAGAACTGAGGCCTTTCCGCTTTCTTCAGACCGATGCATAACCCCTGTTCAATCTTCTTGGCTCCTTCGCCGGAGTCAGATGAGCGAGGGAGATAGAGCCAACGAGTCCGTGTCGCTCTATCCACGAGTATGTATGTGGTGCTGCCTGGTTACCACCTGGACCGTAACGCCTTGAAGACGAGCCATTTCCGCGTCCGAGCGTCGGTCAATAGTCAGTCGCAAGAGTGACTTCGGTGCATTGTACGCCGCTCGAATGACAGTGATAGTCGCAACCAGCCAGACAACAGGCGTGCCCGAAGGCTTTCCGGGTTGTCTGGCGCTGTCGACCGCCTTCTCTTGCAAGTTGGCGGTGAAGGTCATAAGTGCTGTCTCTCCAGCTGGAAGAAGAGCCGACCTTGAAACTTTCGCTGGATTATCCTTGCGTAAATAGATGTCGAATGTCGTCTCGAAGATGGCATTGATCCTCTGTCTGAAGACTCCTTCGTTGTGGATACCTTGCCATGATATGTCGAGATCTCGGAATCGAAAAGGATCAAGCAGTGTCAACTGGGGATACAGTGAGCTCCAATGTCAGCTGCGAGTGTAGAAGGCGATGGACAGGCGTACCTGGGCTAGTATGATTCCGTCGAAACTTCCCGTTTCAGGCAACACGATGCTTGCTGAGCGCACATTCGGCTTGCCAGGAAGATTTGCAGGCTGGAGGGTTAAGTGATCGAATATTGACAGTGGTTGCAACTTCGATGTGCTGCTCGTGGATGATACCGTAACCTGAAGATCTTGCAAGCCTGTCGCCGAAAAGTCCGAGATCCGCAGATACCCCTTTGTCGACCAAGTCTTGAGTTCTTCCCCTGTGAGTTCACAGTACTCCCACTGTGAGACTCGCGCTCTCCAGTGCAAACGAGCAGCATGGGGCGAACTGAAAAGACTGCCTTGGCCAGCGAAAACAAGCTTTTCGATTTGATAGTGGTGTCCACGTCGGAGGGAAGTTTGTTTGTGAAGATATACGTCGCGAATGCCGGTTGATCGTCTATCGAATCCGCAAACCGCGACTTGCAGGAATTCGGAGAATTGCATCGGCTTTAGCAGTGTGGCTGTGCAGCTCGAGTACCGTCCAATCTTCGCCAATTCCTTCGCTTCGCGAACGATCACCACAAGCTCCAAGTTGGGGAAGAAGTGGTTTATCGCTTGATCATCGGGCACTTCGGTAGTGGCGGCCTGTTCTAGCATGACGTAGCGTTGATACGCTTTCATCTTGATGTACGAGGTTTCATTCACTTGGAGAAATCTAAGGCACGTCCGCATTGTCAATTCCCCGCAGCATCAGGAACGCAATGGCGTACCTAGTATATCTCCATCCATCGGGTGTCCGGCCTTTATCGACGATCCAGTGCGCTGTGTCATCCTCCCAAACCACCTTTTCGTATAAAACCGTAAGCGTCTCCGCGCTGACGAGTTTTGAGCATTGGTTGAGGTTCGCTAAAGTCCGATATGCTTGATCTCCGGCAAGGAAGCCTGCGACGGTCAGGAGGGCATCTATTGTGATGCATGGAGTACTCTATTGCACGCGTGAAATGAGTGACAAGTCAGCGCAACGGGAACCACACCGATCAACACGATAGGAGACGCTTGAGAAGGTGAAGCTCGAAACACTCACAGCTATCGCTCCTTCCCGGCATGCTTCCTGAAACCGGACCTGTCGACACGGGAACATGACGTGCGAGTCCACTGCCGGATGATTTGCTCTGTGAAGACCTTGAACCTTTAACATCTGTAACCGTCATCGACTTCGTTCGCGCTGTCAGGGCTTACCAGCTTGAGTTGCGCAATTTGCGATGGGAATACTCGGTCAGGTCTTTGCTTTCGACCGATGTGTGCGTGTGTTACGATGTTCACGGATGCGATGGTGTGCTCAGAGTCTCGCGTTTGTCAAGGTGTAGATGGCATTCTAAGTACGACCGCTTGTCCCTGCAATCGGTGTTTCAGTGTGAAACAGGCGCCTGCAGCTTGTTGCGCTTTTCCTTGCTCCATCGCTATTCCGGCTACGTACTCCGATAGACAGTGTGATAATCGCTTCCTCAACCTGCGTGATGGGCTCGTAAGGTTTTCTCGAAACGTGTTGCCTTCATTCATCCCACCCATGAAGAACGCCGCGCTGAGACCCAGCCACGCAAAGATTTGCAAATGTCGCAGAGGTTTGTCAAGAGCGAAGTCTGTGCGCTGCCTTCGCATATACCCCACAGATGGATAGATCGGTCAAACCTAGTACAACGGCACCATGAGATATCTTCCTGTCCCTTCCTATACCCAACAAGCCGAGGACCCCAGAATCGTCATTTTGCAAGACCACGATACGTTTGCGTTCCAGCCATGCTTTCCCATCGAAATCCATCATCCAAATTGCCTCTTGATCTTCGAGCATAACTGCTGCGGATACTGCACCACCCTAGTCAGAATCATCGGTCTGAAGTGGGTATTCCTTCACGGAGACCACGGTCGATTCCTGGACAAACTTGAGGACGAGTCGGGAGGTAGGCGCGTCGCATGTAATTGGTTTGACTTTGACAGTCGCGACAAGTTTGTCTGTCGAAACGGCATGGCGCATGTTCCAAAACTGAAATTCATCTGCCGTAAAGGTCATGAGGGTTCTCTTGCTAGGTAGAAACCGCGCCGGGACTTCAGTTGCTCCCTCGTCCTTGATGTAAGGTTGGAAGATTGCCTCGATGATCGATGTGACCCTGTTGCGGAAGGCGTCTTTGTTTTGAAGGCCTTCCCACTGTATCTCGAGCTGATAGAATCGGAATGGACACAGCGAAGAGAACTAGAAGACGCAGGAAACGCGCAAGTAGTAGCCCGCTGTCAGATTGAACGAGACATGTATATTGTGGGAGCAGGACATACCTGGTCGACAAAGTGCTGATCATAGCCCTCCGCTCCAGGAAGGATCACTTTCGAATTCACAACGTACGGATCGTCGTCACATTCCGCCAGCGATGAAGGTACCAAAGTAAGGTCGTCGAAAATCGCCAACGGCAAGCCGTTGACAGGCGGCAACAGCCTGACTTTAAGATCCGCAAATGGCGTCGTCTTGAAGTTGGCGATCTGATGATGGCCCTTCTTCGACCAAGTGACGACTTCGCGACCCGTCTGCTCGCACTCCTCTCGCTCGGCAACGTTTCCCCACCAATTCAATCTTGGTGCAAAGGCATTTCGGATGATCTCCCCCTGACCGGCAAAGATGACGTTCTCGATTTGATAATGGTGGCCGTGACGGAGGGAAGCGTAGTGATGCAGATAGACATCGCGAATCCCGGTTGATCGTCCATTCTTGCCACACAAAATGACCTCGAGAAACTTGTCAAACTTGATACTGGCGAACAGCATTGCGGTGCAGCTCGAATAGAATCCGACTTTTGGCAAGAATTTGGGATCACCGAGTAGCAGGATGATTTCGAGGTTGGGGAAGAGATGATGTAGAGCTTGATCTTCTGGCTTTTCGTTTGCGTTTGTCGCCCGATCAAGTAAATAATCTTGGTATCGTTTGACATTCTTGTAGGAGTTTTCGTTGACATGAAGGAATCTGCGAGAAGACAACGTCAGCGTATTGACTGCATTGCGTTGCCATCGAGCTTACCGAGTGTACGCATACCCTTCAGGGAGCCGTCCGCCATCATGCACCCAATACTGCTTGTCCTTCTCCCAAACCACCTTTTCGTAAAGAACCGGAAGCGTTTCCTGATGTACGAGTGTTGAGGCTTGGTTGAGATTCGCGAGCGTACGATTCGCGTGATCACCTGCGAGGAACCTGGCGACTTCCACGAGAGCTTCCATCGTGATGCATGGCGTAAACTAGATGAAGCAAACATCCGGGACGTGTCAGTCGAGGTCCCAAGAGGAGACAGGAGCTGCAGCGATCTTGGCAGGGAAGACTCACTGCGATCGTTCTGGCCTCGCACGCCTCCTGAAGTCTGACTTGACGACACGGAAACATGATGTACGCTTTGTGGAACCGTTTGCGAAGTACCTTTGGGGGACAGGTAGTGAATTAGTTGAAGTCTCGCTGTCGATTCCTCTCTCCTCACTCAAGGATCCAGTCTCAATCTCCTTTTAATTCGTCCTTTTGGAAGTGTCGAAACGGCAAACAGTCGTCGAGGCGGAGCCAGAGAAAAGAGGCCTTCCGGATTCGGAATGGTAGCTGCTGACTAGAAGGGAAGGATTACTTGATAGGTGGACAGGCTTCCTCAACGCTTTCGAAGATGCTCAGGAGCGTGCAAGCGCATTGCCGCGCGCCTTTTCCGATATCATGCTGCTGCCTCGGCCATTGGCGGAAGATGTTGCGTTGACGGGGTCATGCTGGATTTGATCCTTTTTAACTGGGAGACGGGAGTAGATATCCAGTGACGGGCGAGGAGGAGGATGTTTTTGGACAGCTGAGCCTCCGAGCGGTCATATGCTGCACTTAGGCAGCCGTAGGCCGTGATGGTTTCATCGACTACTTTTCAACACCAAAATCAGATAAATCAGATTGATATCGACTTGAATAGACTTGCGGAATCAAAAGATCGACAGTGATCGAACACGCACTCAAGTAGCTACTCAAGTAATGACAACCAGCTTGACAACCCAATGCAACTAGCTATGCGACTTGACGACTTTGTCGACGCGATCGTATCATCTAAGGGGGTCGTCAGTGGAGAATGATCAGAAAGAAGCCATGGAGGGATACCAACTCATCGAGTCTTGCTTGAAGCTTGACACGCGCCTGTGCCCAAGCGGTATTCTGCTTGCTCGAATTTTGGGATAGAGCAGCTATAGAGCTGACCTGTTTGTCTTCGGGAGAATTATTCCTGCTGAGGATCGCTCTGGCCAGAGATCTAAGTTCTACGGATGTCTTTCGATGCTTTCCACCTTCCATCGTTGCTGAGATATCACGAAGGCAAAGGACAACCATGCGTCGCGAATGCCGGTTAAGGCTGCAGCAGCTGCAGCGTGGCCCAGAGCGAACAGGCCAGGATTCGCTGTTACATCCGGCACAGACAAACAGCACCACGCGCGAGATATGGAGATATGAGATAGGGCCTGATAGGATATGACGAGCAAGCTGACAAGTAACGGGCAGTCTACAAGAGCTTCTACGTCAGCGACGCAGTGGCGGGTATAGCGGCAATACCATGTCGAGCTTCATCCAACTTTTCAGCCTATCGCGATAGTCACACGAAATTTCGCCCGACTGCTATCACTGGTTCACTACTGGTCAGCGTCGTCGCCGACCGGAGCTCTCCGCCGCAACAAAGATCAAAAGGCTATCACGCTGGTCGCTCGTTTGTCGGTATCCGTGCCTTGCCAGGGCGGACGCCTGCAGGGTTACTCACCATAACAAGGTGCGCATGACGTCTGAGCACGAACACCGAAAGCTACGGCGTCCTGGGTCTTATCTCAGAGGGCAGCTGCAAAGCAGGCTGACGAGATATCACCTCATCAGCACCTCATCTGTCGCTGCGGACAGCATGCGGCCCGCAATCAGGACAGCATGCCTGTGCTCTCATCGGCGCCACGGGCTCATGAGCGTATGCTCCGTTTCCGTATACATGCTGAACAGCCGGGAGGTATGTATGACGTGATGAATGACGAGACAGCTGTCAAGACCATGATCGCGAGGGCGGGGAGGGCCTCAGACCGTTCGCGATGCTGCGGTCATCGACCTCTTTGCAGCTCCTCCCTCCTGGCCTCTGATATCTTGCCACTATCGGTTGCGAGAACTGTTGCAAGAACTGTGGCGAGGTCGCTCGCAACGCCGACGTCAGTAGCTCGTAAGTATGTCCCGACGTGATCGGCTGCACACCCATGGGGCTCCGATTTGAGCCCACATGATGATCTGCGTTCTCCAATTTCCGGCAGTTTCCTTTTATGAAGAAGGATCACTGATGGGATGGAATCTTGGAAGAACAGATACTGAACAGATAGTCACCGCTCTTCGAAAATAGATGCGACACTGCCAGCCAATTTGCCAGCCCGAGCGCTCCTACTCTTCGCTTTCGGGAGCGGCTGGAGAGCTGGCTGGAAGAGCTTCCTGAACAAAGCTCTGAACACCATAAGCAGCTCCATAAGCTGCTTCATTCCATGATGCGGGCAGCGCCCGGCAGCTTCTGGCAGCAATCTCGAATAGACACCTATCGATCTATTCTCCCTGGCCGCTCTGACGAGCGATAGGGTGAGCCCGCAACAAAATACGGCCGAGGGGCGACGTGCTACCAGGGACGCACAGGTGCACATTTCAGGTCCTATCATATTGTTGAAGTTTCGTGAATGATACGAGCAGCATACGATCAAGCACCATATGGGTTTATTAACCGAGAGGTATCGATTGCGACAACCGAACGCACTCGAAATAGACTCAGGCTAATCGAGCTCTAATTTGGACGTACTGGCGGAAGCTGGTAAGGAGAAGGCCGAAAGTCAGAACCTCGTCGTTCTAGTTGTGCCGTATGGTCGTCGAGTTGGTATCATATGGTCGAATCAGTAAATTGTCCCGTGCCTGTTCATAGCTCAATCTGTTTGATGGTGCCTTGGTAACGCATGGTTCATCGTCCTATCGGGCCCGATGGCGAATGCGCAAGTATGCGGCCACAACGGGACCTACTGCAGGTCCATCAGCAAGGAGTAAGCCAGAAGCAGAAGCAAGGGAGTAACCGGTGGCAGCTCCGGTGGCGGATAGAGCTATCGGATAAGGTGAGTAGGACGTTCCGTACCCGGTATCTCGAGCACGTCGTCTGACTCCTCTTGCGGCCCGACAGGTCTGTGGTTGTACCCTGTAGCTGACATATAAACAATCCCGGCTAGATCTCCTCCCGCGCGGATTGATGAGCGCCCTCCAAGCCTGTCAATTGAAACAGGTCAGACCCTCAACATGGAATACAACAACACGGTCGAGTACGACGAGAAGAAGGCCCCAGGCCAGGCGGGTGTCCACGATGTGGAACTCGCCCGCACCGATTCCGACGACCTCAAGGACACGAAGGAACACCTCTTCGATGGCAACTACGACCCGGCCGCTGTCATCAGGACGCCGTCCACGATGGACGATGAGATCGAGGAGGACTCGCCATACCCAGAAGTGCGAGCCGCCGTGTCCAACATGGACGACCCGACCATGGTGGTCAACACCTGGCGTGTGTGGTTCCTGGGAATGTTTTGGGCTATCATCATGGCTGGTGTTAACCAGGTACGTTGCTCCGTTGCTCCGTCGCTTCGTGGACGACGCTAACGTGCGACGTTGTAGTTCTTCTTCTTCCGATACCCCAACATCGTTATCCCCGCCATCATCGCACAATTGTTGTCCTTCCCCATGGGAAAATTCCTGGCTCGAGTTATGCCAAACAAGTGGGGGCTCAACCCCGGCCCTTTCAACGTCAAGGAGCATGGTACGTTAAGCAGTCGGTACACCTCACCGTTGCTAATCAGTCGCACAGTCTTGATCACGATCATGGCGTCTGTCAGCTACCAGAGTGCTTATGCGACGGACATTATCGCTGTCCAAAGATTCTTCTACAACCAGACCGCCGACAATGGATGGGGATACGGTTACCAAATTATGTTGGTTATCAGCACGCAGATGATTGGTTTCTGTTTGGGTAAGTAGCTTTCGGTTTGGTTCGGTCGCATCGACTGATTATTGTATGATTGTTTTTAGGCGGTCTCTACCGAAAGATGCTCGTCTGGCCTTCTGCCATGATTTGGCCGAGCACGCTCGTCAATACGGCGCTGTTCAACACTCTGCACTCGGTCGAAGACGAAAGTGCTCGAGAGACCCGCGGCCGAACAATGTCGCGAGAAAAGTATTTCGTTGTCGCGACTGGCGCCTCGTTTGTCTGGTCGTGGTTCCCCAACTACATCGCCACCTTCCTCGCTTACTTTGACTGGGTTACGTGGATCGCGCCCAACAACCAAAAGGTCAACATGCTGTTCGGGTAAGCCTTGCTGCGATTTTGGTGGGTGGACGTCGCTCACGATCGCGCTTCTCTTCTCTTCGCCGCTGTGCATACTGGCCACAGTTACCAACACGTAAGTTGTTCCATCTTGTCCGGGAGTGCCCCAACTGATGTGTCTTGATCAGGGCATGGGCATGAGTCTTCTCACTTTCGACTGGGGAATCATCTCCGGTATCGGAAACCCAATGGCTACCCCCTGGTGGGCTACCGCCAACATCCTCGGTGGTTTCGTCTTCTTCATCTGGTTCTTGTACCCTATCATGTACTACAAGAACGTTCTCGACTGGGCCTACCTGCCCTTCTCGTCCTCGACCTCGTTCGACCGATACGGAAAGAAGTACAACGTCAGCCGAATCATGAACGACGATGCGACTTTCAACGAAAAGGCATACGAGGAATATTCGCCACTCATGCTGGGTGCTACGTAAGTTTTAAACGATGGTCGGCGGGCAATACTTACCCTTGTCCTTCAGCTTCTCTTTCAGTTACGCCTTGTCCTTTGCCGCCCTCTCGGCTACTATCACCCACACCATTCTCTACTACCGAAAGCAGATCTGGTCGCAACTCCGAAAGTCTATTCACGACAAGGACGACATTCACATGAAGTTGATGAGCAGGTACCCCGAGGTGTGTACGGGACGATCTGCCTGTCGACATGTGCTTATCCTACTTTAGATCCCTCTCTGGTGGTACGGCGGCGTCTTCCTCGTCAACCTCGCCCTTGGTATCGCCGCTATTCACGCTTGGCCAACAGGAATGCCCGTCTGGGCGCTCTTCCTTGCCTTGGCCATTGCGATCGTCTTGGCCTTACCCATCGGTATGATCCAGGCTATCACCAACCAGCAAGTCGGCCTCAACGTTATTACCGAGTTGATTATCGGTTTCGCCGTACCGGGAAAGCCAGTCTCGATGATGATCTTCAAGACGTACGGTTACATCACCATGGCCCAAGGCATGTCCTTCATAAGCGACATGAAAATTGGGCACTACATGAAGGTACCGCCTCGCCTGATGTTCTTCGGACAATGCTCGGCCACTGCTGTTGCCGCCATCACGCAAATCTTCGTTCAAGCCTGGGTGTTCTCCAACATTGACGGAATCTGCGACACCGCGACCGACATCTGGTGGTGCCCGTCTACTCAGACGTTCGGTACCGCGAGTATCATTTGGGGAGCGATGTCAGTAATAATCCCTTCTATCGTGCTTGGCCGGTGTAACTGATCCTACTCTTACGCAGTGGTCCCGGACGAACTTTCGGCAAGGGCCAGCTCTACGCCCAATTCAACTGGTTCTGGTTGATCGGCGCTGTCATCCCCATCCCTACCTACTTGTTGGCGAAGCGATACCCCCAGTCATTCTGGAGATACGTCAACTGGCCAGTCATTTTCAGTGGTGTGTTACTCATGCCTCCGTACTTGCCGATCAACTTCTTGAGGTGAGTCAACCCTTTGCGTGCTGCTTCACCGTACTGACCTTTTCGTCTAGCTACTGCTACGTCGGATTCTTCACTCAGTACGTCTGGCGTCGACGACACTTTTCCAGCTGGCAATCGCGAAACTACGTCTTGTCCGCCGCCATCTCGGCCGGATACGCTCTCGCCATCTTGGCCATCTTCTTCTGCTTGCAGTACCCGAAGAACGGCGCCATTGGAGCCGAGACGATTCAAGTCTGGTGGGGGAACACGGTGTACAACAACGTGTTGGACGCTCAGTCGTTGGGAAGCGCGGCGATTCAGTTGCCAAAGGGTGGACACTTTGGTCCCGAGGCTGGGACGTGGCACTAGGTGGTTGTGGTAGGAGTTGTAATGGTTCTGCATAGGTTGTTATCGTATATCAGATATTGTTCAGAGATTGTCGAACTGTCCGTGTCGCGTTTGACGCTCCTAGTTGTTCGTCCGGCCCCGCTGTCGCGCTGTCGCAATGTCGAAAAAGTTGTGCACACGCACAGGATTAGGTGCGGGGAGCCTAGTCGGACGGAACAACTACGATCATGGCATAAAGCGATGGGTCGCCGAGCGGTGGAATTCATTCCCCGAGTCCAGCAAGCGACGGTAAGGCGCAGCCATTGATGGAATGAATGTCATGATATGTCTACTCTCTTTCGTCCTTACACGAAGCTGACGATCCCTATTGGCGATAGAGCTCTTGTCCTTTCCACTGATCAATACTATCTCCCATGCCAACTTGCGCCTTCACCCAGCATCCGCCCATCATTACGACTGCCGGCCCTCCTACGCAGAGTGCTGAGACATGCATGAAGACTGACGATGATTCCCCTGGGCTGCCCGACGTACGCTTCGGCCATCCCGAACAATGTGACAACAGCCATTTCCGTCGACAACCTGACTTGAGCGGCGAGACGTTATCGTTGAAGTCGGGTGGCTCCGCATGCGGGCTTGACGTTCGCCTCTTCAAGACTTGAATGCTTTTAGGAGGACTGGGCGATCTGTGTGTCTTGTCGCTCTTCATGGCCGTCGCTGAAGGAGCAGCACGTGAGCTGATCCGAGGCACGAGGTGAACGCACACTTACCGATATAAGTGCAACACTCTGTATCTACTGTGGACGCAGCTATCCATGTCTCGTTACGTTCTTGCTTCTGCCCCGACGACGCTTCCAGTTTCGATTCTCCACGTTTGAGTTCCCGCGCTCTTACTTTTCATGTCCAGGCTCTCGGAAGGGCAAGGATCTTTGTTGGCGGAAATCATGATAGGTCAGGCCGAAGGTGCTGTCGGCCCAGTGACTTGAGGCAGTACAGGTGTCTGGAGGACCGAAGCTCGAGGTAACGTAGCGATAGACGTGCGGCAAGTTACAACTTGCAACTTGATTCATGTCGCGATCGATAGCATCGGAAGCAAAGTCGGCCAGATGCAATGAGGTGGACTTGCAACATGCTATGATCACCCTTTGTAACCTCATTCGACGCCGTATCCTCTTCATCTCTTATCCCTGACAATCTATTCATGGCTCAACCTCACGCACACTCCCATCCACCTGCCGGCGCCGGACAGCCTCAAATGCGCCCCGGTATGATGCCCCAACCACCAACGCAACTCCCCCCGCAGACAGCCGCACTCCTCGATTCGCTCCCCTTCAACCCCGTCGCCTACGCGTACAAAGACGCTCCGCCCCGTCCTGCCAATGCACCGCCAGCGCTTCCCCTGCTCGTGTGCAAGGAGCACGAAGAGATCGTCTGTCCGCGCTGTGGAACGGATTTCACCGAGATGAATCAGTTGGGCATGGTGATGAGCTTGATATCGCCGGGGATGGTGCCGCCGCCGCCGAATGTGCAGTTTCCGAATACCGCAGAGTCGATCAAGAACGTGCGGGACAAGGGAAATGTGAGTAGTGCTGTTTTCACCATGTTATCGTTTCTCATGGTGATTGCACCATAGGAACAATTCAAGGCAGGCCAGTATCCGCAAGCGTCGCAGCTGTACACGCAGTCGATGGTCATGTCGATAAACAGACCGCCGTGGGAGCAGATCAGCTTCGTCAAGGATGAGATCTCGAGTGCGCTGCTGAATCGGAGTGTTGCGGCGTCAAAAATGGGAGCTTGGTGAGTAACAAATGTGCCAATGTCTGGTATGGCCTTGTTAACTGGGATATGATAGGACGGCAGCGTACGCTGATGCGGAGACGTGTATCAAGATGAACAACAAGAACCCAAAGGCATACTTCAGAAAAGCAACGGCACTCCAAGGCATGGGACGGCTAGACGAGGCTCTGTCCGCGTTGGAAACTGGTCTCTTGTTCGAGCCTGATAACGCTGTAAGTGTGTTCTCTCCGTTGCGAGACGCTTGGCTGATGAGGCTCTCCGTAGGAATTGAAAACGACTATGCAGTTGATAAAGGAGCAACTCAAGACGATAAAGGCATCGGCGGAGCCTTCGGTCGAAGAGGATGTGAAGCAAGCTGGAGATTCAGTTGCGTCTTCGTAGATAAATGGCTGCTGAATTCCTTTCCCGGGAGAATGTTAGAAGCGTCGAGCGTTGTATTGCATGGCACCGCCTAATCAACATACAATATTGAGTAGCTATCCGGATGGCTCCCCGCGACGATAAAGCAAGAAGACGGACCGGAGGGCGTTAGCGGTTCTTGCTACTGCGCAGGGTTGATTGCTGAAGGATCACGCGAAGGAACGCCGCGGAGTTAGCAGCTTCCCTCGACTTCCTTCTTCTTTTCACGGAACCGAACACGCTGGTCTTAGCTGAAGCTCGTCGCCTAGCAACAGCCTGTTCCCTTCGATGACCGTTCAGGCACACCTCCTGACATGCTCGAGGCCTTCCATAAAGGAGGACCTCAGAAGCGAAACTGCTCGGTATGTCTTCGAACGTTCATTGCAATTATACATGGCTGACGTGCCGTTCGTTTCGCTCAAATACTGGACTTTCTGCAGAGAATTCTCTCTCAGTGCGATACTCTGCCTTTCATTCCTTTCATTCGCTTGAGTCTGTCGAATCCGTTCTTGCCGTCGATGTCGCTCAGGTCCATTGCGACCACTCCACCTTCACTGTACAGTAGGAGCGGTGGCGGTGCCAGTACGGGCGATGATGAGTTAAGCCCTATCTCGCCTGCTACCCAGTTCAGCATATTTCACGAACCCGAGTGGCCGAGCGGAACGACCGGTGTGTGTGATAGGGAGCGGATCTCCTCTGTTACAAGGCAGAGTCAGTCCTGATCCAGTCTGTCCACTGACACAATGAACTAACACCCTTGCCTCACCATCCTGCCAGCCACTGAGGCGACAGAACCGACAGGTCAAAACGAAACATCTAAGAGGCGCGTCCGCCGTCTTAGGAAACCCCTTGTTCTCTATCGAGGCGCACGTAGGCTCGCAAGTACTTTGATGGAGTCATGCAGAAAGGTGCGGGACCGCGCTTTGAGTAAAAGACAGGCGCCTTCGGAGGGGTCGTGCCAAGATGGTTCGAATCTAGAATGGCACACTAGATCAGACTTTGACGAGACCCCTCACGCCACATTGTTATCGGGAGAGGTTGAAGTGAGAGGTCAGTGTCATTTCCTCTCTCGACTTGGCCTCGTGACATATAATGCAAAATCTGATTGCTATAGGAGGAGTGAACGCGACGGAGGGCGCAGATTCAGGGCCGGCATCGAACGGGGCATTCCTCAAGAGAGCACAGGAACGGGAGGAGCAAAGACAGAGGGATGAGAGAGAGAGAGGGAGGAGATGGGAGAAAGGGCGGAGCGAGATAGGCAGACGATGCTCGAGCACCGCAAGAGGATTCTTGGTAGCGAGGAGCCTACGAGCTATCGTCCGCTGCGACGAGCGAGTGCAGCCAGAAATCTTAGAGAAGCGGTAATATCTAGTGTTGCTATATGATGATGCGGACACGAATCGATTTCAGACAGTCCAAGCATCTGCGGTACGAGACCATGGACTACCGTCAGTCGCCAGCTCTTCGTCAACACAAGCGCTTTACGAGCTGTCCGATTGACAGCAAACGCCAACGTTCTGCTCCTCCTCCCCCACTCGCAACGAGAAGGAGATCTTGAAACGATCGACATTGTCGTTGAGGGTATTAAAATAACACATGGGTAAGAAGAAACAACTCCTTTTCGAAGAAAGATCGCTACAAGCCAGTCGCGGGTAATCGGCTGAACGACTGGATACATCACTTTGACAACGCTCGGACTACTTGCATTTGCCTTGACCACAGACAATACCGACGACAATAGCGGCGGCGATAATAATAATGGCAACTACACGGAAGGATCAGTACCTCTCTCTGCCGTGAGAGTAACGCGACGTACTGGTAATCCAGAAGCAAATCCACTTCTTTCTCCTCGCCTTTCGCGCCTTTATCACGGCCTGCTCGGTGTACTTCAGACTAGCGACACGAAACGCAAACGGTTAGCGTGAGGTGTCCCCAAACGCACCGGATAATGACTTACCCCTGCTCCATATCTTGGTTGACTTGTCCGGCTTGCGTCTCGATCGTCGCAATCGTCTCATCCTGCTGCTCGACGAGCATGCTCATCTACCGGATCGTCAGCACCGCGTCCCGTCTTTCCGGAACCGATACGCACCTCGTTGAACATCTGCGCCAGCTCCGTCAACGTCTTTTCAATCTTTTTGATATCCTGATTACGCTCCTGGATCTCTCGGAGGGCGCCCCGTGCGTCGCCGTATCGGTTCGAGTTGAGGAGCTATGACTGGGTTCAGGGCTTGATCTGACTGCAATGGAAGGCAAACTCACCGCTTGCGAGAAGATCTGCGGGTTTTCAGACTCCAGGACCTGCTTGACCTCTTCGGGCGTCGCATCGGGCTTGACTGTACATGACGAGAATCGTTAGTCCCGCGCCAATCCGACAAGCACGAAACGACGAACCAATTTTATACTGCCTCTCCCCCCTCTCCTTGACTTTTTTCCTAAACTCCTTCTCGACCGTCTGGTACTCCTGCAACAGGCCCATGAATCGGCTCTTGCCCGCCTGAACCTGCTGCTTCTGCGCCTTGTCCTTGGCGAGCTTGTTCAGCTTTTGGATGGCGTTCTTGTTCTGCGCGGTGAGGGCGCGCGTGGACGCGACGAGTTCGTCGGTTTCGCGGGCGGCGGCGGAGTTGGGCGTGGTGTCGAGTCGCGACTGGGGCATGGTGGTGAGCGGGATGAGGGATAAAGGGAGACAAGGGAAGACCTACGAGACTTGCGATGTGGGCTTGTCGGACTTGCTGGATGGCATCTTGCATCTCATTCAGCGATCCGTTGAGATTGGAGAGCTATATTGGATCAGTAACAGCTCTGATGGCCGCAGTTCGTGCTCACCTCGGACCAAAAGTCCCCCGTCACCGCACCACCACCGTTCTGAACACCTCCCGCATCATACCTATCCTGCTGTCCGTAC
Source organism: Naganishia kalamii (assembly GCA_022813745.1). Taxonomy (NCBI): domain Eukaryota; kingdom Fungi; phylum Basidiomycota; class Tremellomycetes; order Filobasidiales; family Filobasidiaceae; genus Naganishia; species Naganishia kalamii. The sequence goes on from JAKLLX010000095.1 coordinate 82,056, forward strand.
TGCGCCGGAGGCTGTCCATAAGCGTCCTGCTGCACGGGTTGCTGTGCGTACGCCGGACCTCCCGGTCCCATCCCGGGGACAGGGGTATACGACTGCTGGGCGTATTGGTTCTGCGCCGCGACCGGAGCTTGAGGCTGTTGGTAGGCGGATTGCGCGGGGACGGAAGGAGCGTTCAGCCCCGGTTCTTGGTAGCCTCCGCCGGCGCCGGCTGCCTTGCGTGCTGCAAGTCGATCTCTGGCCATGGTGATTGGCGTATAGAGGCGAGAAAGAGAGACGGAAAGATGGATTGATCAAGTCAATCAAGCTGATAAGGGGAACTTCGAAGATGAAACGTTCTCCTGTATACAAAAGACGGGGTGACCGTCCGCGTCCCTTTCCGGCTTAGCGCGTCACACGAGAGCGCGCAGCGGCACCCAAAGGCGGATGTCGCGTGGAGCGGGACAGATATGGATAGATGCGTCGATATGGACTGCTACGGGGGTCTGGGGGTGCTTGCGAAGTCCTGTCTGCCAGGAGGTCGCTCTAGGTTCAGGTGGGATTTGGCAGGACACTGCCACAGCCCATTGTTATTACCCAAAAAGGAAGGCTACAGCGTTTTCAGAACCGCTCTGCGGAACCAAAAGTTGGTATGACTCATGGGCTGTGAAGTTGAATTCAGCATCGCCTTATCCTTCCAGCTTCATCTCACCGAAAGACCGACTGGTTTGGGAAACCGTCCTGCTGGCAATGATGCCTGTACTATTGCCTTACGAACGTTTGTGCTGTACGTTAAGGTCTGTAGAGATACTGTGGCTGAAACGCTATCTCCATTCAACCAGTTCAACCGCGCGCGCGACTGAGTATCACTCGCTGGAAGCGATCTACGTCCAGGTCGCCACAGCTTCCAGACCCTGTGCTGGGACTCAGACCCTCCCAGGGGGATTAGCTTCTGGACGTCTTCAAATGTGAGCCGAAGGGATCGCCGGCCCCATGATCTGCTGAGGCGCGCCTGTCAGAGCCCAGTAGTGCGATAGAATCGTGAAAACGTTCATCAGGGGCAAGAAGAAAGGTATACATGTCGAATGAGCAATTATGTCGCCAGCAAGGCTAATCAAAGTGATCACAAGGGAAGGGTATGACGTGCTAGATGATGTGACGAGGAAAGGTGCAGTATAAAAGGCCAGCTTTCATGAGGTTCTGCTTGGAGTATTGGGGCGCTTTGCAATACCCTTACAACACAACACTATGCATCCCAAGTACCTGCTTCCCCTCGCCCGAGTCGGTCCTGCTCGATATGATTAAGAACCAGTACTGTGGTATGGTACAGGACACAGACCTCATCACTATACACCCGGAGGACGTACTCTCCCTCGTCCCTGGCGCTGCTGCACAGTCCATTAGGCTTCGCGATGTTCTGGACGTATGCTGTTTGCGATACCTTACAATGTTACAAAATGCTACATGCAGTCAACAGTTCACGACAGTCACATGTCGATCTGGTAATCGGTTGTTGCTCCCGCGGGCCAGCGCACTGCTAGAGCCCAGAAGTCACTTGTCCCAATTTGATCCGCATATCAGGAGAACGACAAAGGTAAGCCGATACAGGCCAGGGGATCAACAGAGGGTGGAATTCGCACCGAAGGGCAGGGGCAAAGGCGTGGAGAAAGGACCTGAGAAGTGCCTATATAAAGGTTGAAGGCTTGAAGCTGAACCCCATCCGCTCGTAGTGACTCGCTGCTAACCCTCCCCTCGCCTTCCTGTCCCAGCACCTGGATCCTTTGCAGCTCCACTTACCCATATCATCATGTCCTCTCAGTGCACCGACGGTCAGCGACGCACAGACGATAGTAGCGAACCCGAAACGGTAGTCATTCCGACCAGGGCGGAGGAGGAATGGCTGCACGTCCAGTGGCGCAAGCGATACCCGAACGAACTTATGGTAGAGCTGGGAAGGTGGCACGCTCAGATGGCGAACTTGATCAAGCAGTCAGAAATCCGATGGGACGGTAAGATCATGATCGATGGGGAAGAGGTCTGTGCCTTACACGAGCGCAACAGGCTACAAACGGCCCTCAAGCTGATTCGCGAGGACTTGGACCGATTCGACCGGTTCACGTACCAGAGGGAAAGAGGAGTTACTGGGATGGAGGGCGAGAAACTCGAGAGGTCAGTTGGAACCACGAGTAGTCGAAGTCAAAGATCCCACTCGCCGGCAGACCTGCCCAAGATCCCTGATGTGTACTCGGTCGGCACCATCGGGACGCCGCGAGACGGATCTGACTCGCCTTCTGATCTGCCCAAAGTCACTGGCCCGGAGTCGGTCAACATCTTCTCAACGACCGACTCGCCTCCAGATCTGCCCGAAATCTTTGACCAGGCCTGGATCAGCTTCGATCAGGCATCGACCGCGGGGACGTCTCGTGAGGCCGCGGACGAAGAGCCCATGCGCCCGAACACTCCGGCGGAACAGCCAGGATCTTCTATCTGGGGCGTTCTACCTGGAATCTTCCAGGTCAGGCCGAGTTGAGCGCAGGTGTTTAGATGAATGTACGCACAGCGATTCAAGGGGAAATCCACAGTAGTAGTCCCCGAGACGAGCACTCAGAGATATAATGTAGTTCTGATAAGTTCTAATGACACCTGCTGTAATGCACCTTCGAGAGTATCCTGTTAAGCACCAGTCGGGTCTCTCTAACTGTCTCTTCTGTCTCTCCTGTCGCCTCGATGATTCTGCGATCCACAGGCCTACGGTTTCCCCAGCTGCCCCTTCTACACTTTCCTGCACTACTTTGTCCACCTGAATTGCCAGAGCTGTTTCGCCTTCTTAAGGCAGTGGGCGATTGGTGAGCGAGCGATGTACCGTGTGATCTCCGGTGAAAGCTGTGCCATTGACGATTGTGAGATGTCGCGACTATCCTCCTTTGTCTTCAGCATCAGCCCCTACAAGTAAGCTGTATAAGAGAAAGGGCTCGGGGGACACTCGCCCCGAATAGTCGCGAGACATACATCGGTTGCCGTTCTTTCTTCTGTCGTGTCCAAGTCTCCGGCTTCACGAAACCTAGACCTTACAAGCATGTCCAGCGTTACAGGTAACCGATCCATCGGTCCCAAAGAAGTGATTGCTGCAGCAAAAAATCTTGAGGCGCTCCAAGAGAAGCGCGCGCGACTCGTAGCGAGTGTCGTGGGTGCGTGGTCTATCTTACTGGAAGGTATGATAGCACGACCGTTGTATGAGGGATCTTAGCACACGTTGG
>JAKLLX010000096.1:0-84921 GCA_022813745.1 Naganishia kalamii
TCACATAAGGCTCTCTCGGGTATACACTGTACAAAGATATAGAAAAGAACTGACTATGGAGGGTTGTATCTCTACACAAGGCGGTTCGCCGGGTGTGATGTTAGACATGCGGGCCCGTGCTGACCATGTGCGAGCACTGCCGACGACTGTCGGGTGCGTATTGTCTCCCGAAAAGGCGGTGTGGAACGTTAAGATTCACGCGGATGCCAGCTGGACGGCCCCGTTCGAGTATGAGGACGCGGCTCAATGGTGGTTGTAGTGAGGTAAGGCTGAAAGGCCGATGGCAAGTAGAGGAGGTGAATGACAGCAAGGTGTATGAAACAACTGACAGCTTTGGGCTGAAGCCGAAGCCGGAACGCGTTGGGTTGCAATCAACGACGCGGAAGAGAAATGCGAGAAATGCCGTTGAGACATTCACGTGCCGCCACAATCGAAATATCTGGACGAACTGCAGAACACCGGCGGCCAATGTGATGGACGCTCAGATACCTCAGATACCTCGCAGTATGCTATAATTAGAAGACTTCCACAGGGGCAGACGGTTTGCACACAGCCCACGCACGACCACGGGTGATGACCTGGACCGACTATAACAAAGGTCTCGAGGTAGTCGGCATGACGACTGTAGTCCGGAGTTATGCTTGTGGTACGCTGAAGTCAGTATGACATGGGCGGTGTGCGTATATGAATACAAAGACAAGCGACAGAGGCTAGTCTAGCATGAGGACAAGTCCGAGCGCAGACTTTGACATCACAGGGCGTCGCCATGTAGCCACATGAAGGTCTCGGTGAGTCGTTAAAGGGGTTCCAATCTGAAGTCGGGACTCGTTTCCTCCCACACAGGTCGGTAAGTGCTGCTGCTGATTCTATCCCCTGTGGTTAAGGAGTGAACCGTCTCCGCGGTCATGGTCCCGTCTGAACCCGGTCTTGTAAAGCTCTCCCCAAACGTCGATAGAACCTCCCCGGATGGCAAAGTCACTGGTACTTCACCAACTACGCGCCAGCCCGCATTCTCTAGCTGCTCCCTGTCCCATCGTCCAAGCGCTCCGAAGTATTTGTTTCTTGCTTCGATCTTGGTGATACCGAGATCCTGAAACAACTTCTTGATGGAAGTGTGACACTCCGAAATGGGATGACGCCGACGCAGCGGATGTCGAAAGTGGATTTCCGTAACAAATACTTGCTTGTCCGCCACATCTCTCACCCCGGCGTTCCTCAAGAGCTTTTTGTCCACTTCGCTCAGACCCAAGTCCGATTCGCAGGACTCGTATCTTCTCCATAGACGAGCATTGAACGAGTATTGGATATCGTCCGAGTAATCCTCGCTCCAGGGAAAGAACACGAGCTGGTATATGATCATGCCCACAAGATACTTGTCTAATGGGATGTGATGACGCAACTGGTTAGTACAAGGCGTTGCTGCGCGAGGATGGAGCGGCTTACACCCGATGCTTTTTACGTCTAACGTCGCGACGAACGCACAAAAGCCGTTGTCGAACTTCTCCAGGAAAGCAGTCAGGCTTCCTGCAGTATCGCCACGAATAACCTGGTCGATACCTTCCACGCGTCTGATGTGTCTGAGACAGGCAGCATGCAGAGGAGTGGGGAAACTCATGAGAGTATCACAAGATGCGATGAGAATCGTTTCAAGCACGAATAAACCGAAACGTTTGTCTCGGTAGTAGTAGGATAGCCAAAACAGGTGTCATGTATGCTGCGCCAGTTTTATACTGGGTCCTGCTTCACGGGCGACCTTTGTCTGCCTTTGTGTGCGTTGCCTACCTTTGTGGGATATCTGCACTCAAAAGAACGACTACCATTGCTTATGTTCGCATCAGATCAAGGTCCTGCTCCCAAGCGGCCGTAAGCTGTCGTGACCCTGCATATGACATAGTTACGTTGAGGCGGTTTACGACGGACCATGTGGACCCGGACAGTCTTCCTGTTGCTCAACTTATTTCTGTCCGTCTATAGGCAATACATTTGCCAAGGGCTTTCTTCTCGATTGTCTCCGCATGCAACTATCACAGAGACATCACAGATCAAATCAGCTTGAATCTCTGTTTTTGTAGCAGAGCACGCTTGACCGCTAGACATCGAAAGTTTCTTGATTGCCCGAGGGAGGCTTCAGTGACGTCTCAGTGGCACTTGTGATGTCTTGCGTCGGAGCACCGGCGCCTTCGGAGAACGATTGAGTGGAGTGTGCGCTCTGACCCGTCACCGGAACACTTATCAATGAGCCATCCGTGTCCCCGGGCGATGTGGTTGAATCTGCCCTCTGTCTCCGCAGAAAGTCCTTCCACAGAAGAAGATATCCCTCACCAGCCTCTTTCCAGTTGTCATGCATATCGCGAACCCGTTTGAATTCGTATTCCAGATTGTCCGCTAGAAGCCTTTCAAAGAGGCCTGGGTTCTCCACTTCTGGATATAACAAGTGATGCGCCATGGTTGCGGTGGTTCCTTCGCCCTCCTGTTCGACTTTTCGTCCAAGGCGCTGCTGCCTGAGGTATTCCAGATTCTTCAGAACTCTAGGCCCTTTGCCAGCCTCAAAAAGCCGAAACAAGTATGGATTGAATACGAGATCGTCATCGCTCTCCAGAGCGAGGTCCTGGTGCTGTCTGTGATAGTGAAAGTGTAGTGTTAATGCACCAACTAAAAACTTTGCTGGGAAGCCTCCAGGAGGTGAGCGAAGCTCCTCGATCAAACGTGTCGGTGTAGCTCACCTGCCCAGACATCCGTTTCCTGGAGGCTGTTGAAGAAGGATAGCGAGTTCTCGTCGAATTTCTTCATGTACTGTGCGAATCTCCATATCTGTTGGCATCGTCCTGATTTACCTCAAATGAATTCTTGCAAAGTCTGAGACACATTTTGGCGAGAAATGGATCGAGGGATGAGCGACTTGATGCCATAAGAGTATGAGTGCGACCAGATGTGTCGAAGAGGAACCCAAAGGACAAGCTGGAGGCAATGGATCGGCGCAAACCGAGGAGGGCCTCGGGGTGGTCATATGTTCGCCTCGGTCGTAGGAATGCTCATTATATATTGCACATCTTACGCTCTGAGGAGAGAAGGTATGAATGAAAGGAGGCCAAGGAGTATAACATAGTGCCCAAACAGGACAGAGCCTGTCACTTGCACTACATAGTCATACGCTTTGTCTACTTCGTTCGACATCGGATTGGATCCAATCGATTGTTGAAGGATCTTCGAGTTTCATCTTTGGAGACGGGAGTCAGCCATGCTTGACTTGGTGTGCTTGAAGACGTAGCTGGGCGGTCAACGTGCCTCTTCTCTGCCAGATGAGGGATTGGATCTCGCAGTACAGCAGATGACGTAGCTACACCTAGCGCGAAGACATTGGTGATAACCCCTCTGGCTTCGCGAATCCTCTCGTCGCTCGGATGCATATGCCACATCTCGAAATATTTGTGGTATACAACTTCTACTTCGGAGCCCTGAACGAGGATCGTATGTCATCGGGACTATGCTGACGCAAGTCAGAAAACACAAGCTGAAGGACGATCATGCCTGTGACAGACTATTCTGAAGGAATATGGAATCACTAAGTGTCACGCTAAGCTAACGCGATAGACCAATATGACTGCTCACGTTCAATACTTGCTTCGCTCAGCATATCGACCAATCTGAAGAAGTGTTTCTGGAACTTCTTCCGGCAAGCAGTCAAGCAATCTTCCACATGCTCTCCGAAGTGCTGTTTCAGTCTTTGTGTCCGCCTGAAGGGGTGGAGACATAAGTTCTCCAAAAGAATAAGAACGTTCTGATGAATGCAGTCAGAAATGGACACACACACACACATACAAAAGAACTTTGAGGTGAGCCGCTGATTTCGATCTCAGCAGGCACCTAACGTATCTTGTGGAGAGGGCATCGCATCCCTTGGCCGTGTAGCTCGCACGACCTTCCTCAACTTATCCACGATCTAGACAATTGCTCTTGTCTGGTATCTCTACGGAAAAGAGGGACAACGATCGCCTCGGCTCTCCGCTTCCTTCGTGGACACGGTGTGACTCGAGCGCGAGTTCCAGAAGTAACCACAAAAGTACGAGACTATATTTTTGCGAATGCTGTAAAGGTCAGAGATCATCAGCCATTCAGAATTAATCAACTTCACGGAGACTGCTTACGGTAATATTTCTTTCCTTATTGAGAACACGTTACTATCGGCAACGGTAGATAAGACTCAATGTGACCAATGACTCTTCAAGGTGTCGAGTAATGCTGAGACGTGCTGATGAATTGACGGCGGAATCATGAGCGCTTCTTTCACAAAGTTGAATAAGGGCGAATCCATGTGTAAGAAACAGGATAGCTTTCTATGGTGATGAAAGCCCGCGTGGCGGGTATCTGAAGTATGGCTGACAGATTTTGTTTCTCGCCGTAAGTTCAAGCTCTGTCGATGCGTTGCGCTTTCGCCAGACACGCCATTTTACATTGTGGATTTCAGAAACTCCTCAGCCAATCACATTACGCTGTCGTGTCAAGTTGCATAGGTGAGCTGAGGCCAAGCTTGGCATGCGGCGAAAGTGGCAAGATCCAGTCAAGGCCGAATACTTGGTAATGAGCTTGCCGATGTGGGAGATCGAGCGACACTGAAAGGGCAGTAAGGGGAGAATAACCGTAACAATATTGTCACCTTTTAGCAACGAGAGATCAATGCCTACAACACCTGTATATACCGACTACCGTGCGATCTCCATTTATACAGACGCTAGATGTACCCCACATACTCGATCTTCAATCCCAAAAATAAAGCAGCTCGGCACGTTTGATGAGGTGCTCGAACGCAGAGGTCGCTTCATCCAGTATCCGCTGTATCTCCTGGGGTTCTATCGGCTCTATGTCAGACATGTATTCGTTGTCTATCCACTCCGCTACGGCAGTCAGAAGCCGCTTGGCCTCCAGTCGATTCTGGGATACGAGATTTATTCTGCGGCCGTATCGTTGTAGTCTTGCGCTCAGATCCTGATATTCATGCAGCACTTGCCCTTCGTCGTCCATTACGTTAGAGAAACTTTTCGATTGTCTGTAGTGCTCGCCTTCTCGGTGCTTCCACTGGCCTGCAACTCCTTTTGCCCAAAGATTGTGGATCACTTCCCATAAACTGCTTTTGCTCGGTTGCAGGGGATCTTCGGGGTCGGCATAAAGGCGCTTGTATACCTGTTGCGCAACCGTCCACAGGTTCATGTCTTTCGCAAAGGTCCACTGTTGATGACTTCGAGTCATATGCCCCTTCGGAAAGATGTTCTGATATAGCGTGATACTAGGCATGGGGAGTGATTTTCCTTCGCGTGACAGCTTTAACACATTTTCGCGAAGCTTGAGAATCGAATCGTTCTCGAAGTTTAGGTGTGCTTGCATCGGCTGGGGTCCCACGAATGATCGTTGAGTAGTATGATTGTCGACATTGAGGTGGAAAGTATTCGTATTACCGTCCGAGTACGAGCCGTCAACCAGTGCGGATACGCTTCCCACTTGCTTTGCGCTCATCGTGCTCTCGTGCGCGGCAAATCCAATGGTGACTGTGGGGTTCGATAGCTGTATTGCGGAGACTGCTGACCTTGCCTGAGATCGGGCTTCGGCCGCTGGCTTTTTCACCCTAGAGGGCGAGGCAGCGGATCTGATACTGCCACGTGATCTGTCGCTTGCTTTTGGCAAGGCTCCAACACTGGGCTTGAACTCACCAAAATCCGCTCCTCGCACTGCAGCATTTTGGAACGGAGATTCAGGTGTATACTCCGCTCTCGCATGATGCGGGCCTTCTGGGGGAGTCTCATTTTGCTGCCGACTGCCGAGCCAGTCATATCGGAGTACGATGTCATACCTTGAGCATGTCCCAGTTTAGACTGGCAGAAGACCACAGGCGCACGAATGTAAGAATCCTGCATATTCATCTCACTGTAAGCACTCGAAGTGAGGATATTGCTGTCTATCGCTGTCCGATTCTCTGGCGCCACGTGTGGAGTATTCCAGGCTGCATGTTCACTTTGCATACAAGATATGCCTTCGGAGACATCTCTTCCAGGGGCCACATACTGGGCCAGAAATTCTCCTTCCGGCCGACGTTCATTTGAGTAGGGACCACATGTGCTTGCCGGGTACTGGAAAGCCCTTTCTGACCAGAAAAGTAGAGGGTCGGAGTCCGTAAGAGAGCTGTTACGACCATCGTCTGCTAACTTCGGCGAAGGTCTATCCCGATCAGCATCTTTAAGGAAAGATATCCGATTGGCTGATCAGCGCGCTTTGCAAAACGTAAAAGAACAGACGGATCTCACATTCAGTCGAAAAGGATGATGGTACATGGAGGGGTCGATAGCCTCGACCCTCCATAGATGCTGGAGAATGACTAGGCCGAGGGTGATATGCAGATAATTACCGTCAGATATTGAAAATACTTAAGGGGTGACGACGTTTGCTTTCAGTGGCATCAGGCGAAGCATGCGAGTTGACCATCAATTTCTCTGCTTTTATATACATCTTTCGCCACATGGATTGGCCTTAGAATATGAGAGATGAAAGGACTGGAGGATCAGGGCGATAAAAGGATTCGAAAGGTTCCTTCGATCGCGTGCACCAAACTCTACATGATTTTCCAAATACATCGTTCGGCGGCAACGCCTCTCTCACAAACCTGCCGTTTGACGAAGCCTATGACCGTACTTTCGAGTAGCCTACTTCTGGAGCTTGTACTTCATACATAAATGAAACGTGGAAACACTATCCTTTTAGCGAACAGTACGCCCTGTGGGTCTCAGAAGCCGACAGGAGCGTGCCGACGTAAATATCACCCATGATTGGGCGCGGCATTGACCCCTGAAGCTCACGAGGGCGAAACGGGAGCTGTTATTCAACTGAACAGTACAGCCATCGATGGAGCCGTTGATAAGATATGTGTGACTTGGAATCAAGTTATTCAAGTCTATCCTGACTTATCAGTCTTGGTCATCAGTCCTGCAGCGTTTTCGAAGTCGTATCGATCCCAAGCGTTGACTCTCAGGCAAACATAACACCCGTGCGTTATAGCGATTATACTAAATCTGACTCTGCACAGAGGCGCGGAACCCGCGAGCATAGTATCCGCAAGCTATGGGGGTACTGGTATGCGAAATCCCTGGCACGGTCTGTTCCACCGGCGCACGGGGGCGATATCCCAGAATCAAGCGCAAATCACAGAAGTCGCCAATCTGCGGCAGCTGTTCAGAAGCCTGAAGCGATGCCAATCTTATACTATTCTCCGTATACATGAGACAGCTATGAAGATAGTTGGGTCCCGTCTACTTATATGAATCTAGGCTGTCAGCTCTGGTCGAGCATATTGACAGAGAGGGAACTCGACATAGCACCCGAGAGCGGAGGTGAGGAAGTTGATGGGCCACGCTTTGACTTCGCTCACGTCAGAGAAGGGGTCTCGACGCTCCAAAGAGATGGCTCAAAGCTGTGACATGCGTATCAGAATGCAGAAGTATCATCACACAGCTTGTTTCTCTGCGTTATGCTTCCTACCATGATTCTGTATCAAGTCCACGCTTCCACTTCCGGGCTCCAGCTTCGATTGTGATTATCACTGGTCCACCTTCTACCCTTTTTTGTTCCAGTATAATAGTGCTATCTTGAAGACATCGTTTCATTACTCGCTAGACTTTCCACCTATTGCGATGCCGGTACATACTCGCGACCTTCGCTGAAGCAATTACCCCTCCGCCAGAATTGATGCTGTTTCACGGAGTTCTCGTGATCGATAGAGCCTTCTACGACGGGGCTTGCCAGGATTTGCGTAAGTGGGGAGGCGAGCGCGATAGGAGCGTCCGACGACAAGCGTTGCCGCTCAGTACGAAGCCATTATATGTATGGATGAACTTCTGGAGACGGAGTGAGAACTTCTTTCGCCAGAGTGGATTACCACAGAAGTGATCGAGCAGTTTTTTCCGACTGCCCAGCGTGAAATCCAGAGTACGAACGCTTTCGTGATTTGTACGCCTGATCGTGAAGAACGAAGAGCTCGCGGATCTCCGAGAGGAGTTGGATAGTGCCAAAGATAGTCGTGACTCTTTACCGGCATAGCTCCGGCACAGCTTTTGGCGATATAATTCAAGGTTCTCACGATGGGTGTCACAATACCAGTTAACGATGAGCGGTATAATGCTCATTCTTAGGCAGTAAACGCCATTTATGTTTATGCGCCAAACCAAGGGAAGCCCTGCAATACTACAAGGGTCTATAGGTAAGAGGTGGTTGTTGTCAACTACTCTGGTACCTTCTTGCTACGACGGCGGCGGGGCTCGCCCAGGACTACCTACCACCGCGCATCCTAAGTTTGACGATACGACGCTACACCGAGATTTTCTGCACTTGGCTTACATCGCTGACTTTTTATACTTCGTCGACTTGGCCTGTCCTTGGGCGAAGAGATTCTCGCCCACCGACAGACCTATATATTCGTACCATGCCTTGAACGAAAGGAATGAAGAAGGAGTGGCGGATGGGACGTGAGCTTGGCACATCGAGCGATAGCGACAACATTAGGAGCAACCCCGATCGTGGCTGCATTCCAAATCACAGATCAGGTGACCCTACATCTGTACCCGGATGTTCTTCAGTACCAAGCGACGCAACATCAAGTGGAGTGACGGAGTTTAGTACTACAGAGGATAAGGATAAGGATACCTCGCGGTCAGATGACACCGTCACGCTTGAAGTAGCCGAAGGTGTTTGCGGAATGCCATAACGATAGGGTCTGCCGACTGCACCCCACCAGATAGCGAAATAGGCGGTCCGTGCGTAGCGACCCGGGTGATATGTGTCTAGGCCGAGGAACCAGCCGACATACTGCATGTCTCTCAGCAAGCTCCGATTGTAGCGTAACGCCGGATGCCTTGGGTGAAACTCCGCTAGGCATGCTGCTTGCCCAGACGGTGAAAGTCCCAGAAGATCTCTGTCTACTCGGTCCAGATCTTCAGTAGCGGAACACTGTTGATACCGCTCCACAAACCAGCCATCGAAGGTCGGTCGTGCTTCCAATGGCAAGGTTCCTCTTTCTTCAAAGATTAAGCATGTCAAAACCATTTGCAGAATCAAGTATTTCTCTAAGGACACAGTGACGGTCTGTCAGCAGAGTTTTATGAAAGTCGAAAGCTACATCGCGCACCTGCCCATCCCTTTATCGACAACTCGGCATTGAAGAACCTCAAGGAGTCCGGATCGAAGTGGCTCAGAACCTTCGCAAATTGCTTCTTCCGCGCCCTCCGTGTTGCGTCACCAAACTTGGTGCCCTTGGTTATGTACCTAAGGCACAGACGCTTGAGACGGGCGTTTAGTGTGATCTCATCTGTACCGGGAGTCGTATCACTGTTCGATTCCTTTTCGACCACTCGTGAAACCGTCGTGTTGTAGCTAAACGCATGCGACTGATCCTCGACTTGTCCGGAGCATCGAACCTGAGTACCCGTCGATGCTGTTGAGCCATGTCCACTTGGCCGCGTGAAGCTTGTATCCTGCCCTTTCCAAGCCCACCACCTTTCGAAGTAAAATGTGCGAAACCGCTTCCACTCATGACGAGTATATTTCAAGCGTCCAGCATTGCGGTCGATCTGCTTCAGCAATGCATTGTATTTGTCCTGTTGAAACATCTCTTCATCCGCATCCTGCAGTTCCTGCCCGGTGTTGCAGAGTTCATAAACTTTGAGCAGATAAGGATTCCAAGCAAGCCCATACTGTAGCCGATCCTTTTCATCAGCATTATGCCAAGACCCATAGTGGACAACAAGCGTAACAATAACGTAAGTCACTGAAGGTAGAAAGCAATGTTACTGTGTCAACCCAGGTCGCAACATTTCGACACCAAAATACTCACGTTCGGGAGAAAGCCCCCCTTCTCCTGCCTCGAGGCTGTTAAAGAATCGTACAGAGTCACCATCGAAGTTTGCTAAATGGTCATTGAAGTCACGCTCGGACACGCCGAGCAGCTTGATACACTTCTCCGCAATGTCATCATGGATGAATACGATCGAAAGAGAGTCTGGGTCTCTTATGTGGAGAGACAACATATTGCGAGGACAGGATGTAGAGAATGAGGGAGAGCAGACGCGATCTTTCGCCACACCCAAGCTATATACTTCTATCTGGCTCAAAGCTACCCCATAGAATGGGGTAAATGCTCAAAGGAAGTACTGTTGCTGAAGCACGTAACTTTAGGTGACCCAGGTTTCGCCTCTCAATTAACCCCTAACCCTCTCACCGACCCCTCATCAACCTTCAACTCCACGATCTCTTTCACTATGTCGTTGTTTGACATCTCCGGCATGTATCCCAATGGTCGTCGAAAATTCGTAGCTCGTCATCGCCTTGAACCTTTACCTCGCGTCCCTTTGATTTGCCCCATTGCAATGCTTACCATCCGCAGTGTCCCGCACCGCCACTAACCTCTCGCCGAAGATTCCACCCATTCCTGACACCCGATCATCACTGGACGGAAATGATATCTTTCACGTGAACCTTCACTTGACTTCCTCGCGGAGATTGTGACACTGCAGACAAAACCTTTCACGCGGACGAGTAGATCTCGGGCTAGAAGCTGAGTAAAGACCAAAGATTGGATCTTCATGTTGACTTCAGCTATTGCCTGTAGAGTACTGGACCTTCATTGGTCCTCTACCATCAGATCTCTCTGACAGATTCGTCACAAGGGCCCTTCAACGTCACGCCGCGGTCCTACTTCAGCTGAATTTCCCTTCCTACCCTTCGCCTGCCCATGCTTCGCCGTAGTGCGAAACCCGGATTTTGCTACTTCGCTCATTTCGTCATATCCACCTTCGCCGAAGCCAGTTTTGTCGCATCAACTTGGCTGAAGTCAGCTTGGCGACAACACTTCGCCGAAGCTAGGAGAGACGGAGTCAGCTCTGGTCCAGACACTCGAGCCTCCTGAACGTATTTACATATCGGGCTCTCTGCCCTTTGTAGTTGCCTCATGTCTATTGAATTACCCGTTGCTTCACCCTGAAGTTCGAAGCTACCTTCAGTGCTCGACTCTCGTAGTACTCATTTTAGTCTTCTACTCTAGGTATTCGGGTGCCGTTCAAGCTAGTAAGAGTACATCGCTTTTGCTAGACCCGTCTACGATGCAGGGCTGCCTTGCGAAGGAAGATAGATCTCTCGGCCGTGACATCGCCCTTAATCGTGGCGGCCTTTTCCGCCATTACCCCATTGCGTAAATTGTCACCAGTCGTATGGAGAATAGATTCCTCAGCCATCACTAACGTCCCTCTTTTGTAAATTCCATTCCAGCGCAACTGGGGCCAGCCTTCCGTAAGGTCAGTCGGCTCAATTTGCCACAATCTCCCTAATCCTCTCCAGGAACTATCGTTTGCCGATGTTCCCTCGTTCGTACTCGGCATTCGCATTGAACCAATCAGTCGAACCGAGTGGGAGGAGCGCGATACTGAAACATTCTCATCTGCCGCCTTGTGCTGACCTTTCCGTCTGACAAGCTTCCCTAATCCTCATGCTGAGGCAAAGGGACGCATTATGCAGGGGAGTGTATTTATTCTCGGGCCCTTTTCCCTGCAGAGCGACCTCTTGGCTGGTCGAAGCCGAATTTAAGCCCCTCGCCTGGAATCCACAGCTCGATCTCTGAAGCGTATCGGATTACTTTCTGTTCCAGACCCTACGTTCCGGATCATATCTGGGAAGTCGGTCCGTCCTCATCTTCGATCCTCTGCCGAAAAATGTCGATCTTGGCGAATGCATTTGCGGTGTGTACGACCCATGTCGCGCCTCCTCAGCGACGTTTCCCACTTCACCGGTTCTAAGGGAAGCAACTACAGCGTACCGAGAATTCTGGTGCGTCGAAACAGGGGTCTTAGCGGAGCCCGCAAAGTTGAAGAAGAGTTCGCACGTTGTGATACTGATCTCCTGCCCTTCTGAATAAAATTGCCGCTTGCTAATCGCATCTTGCCGTGGATTTCGAGGGGTTCTCGATGGGCAGTCACCACTATGCTTATCACTTGTTCGAGATGTGGGCTCGGTGAACGGCTTTTTACTCGCCCGTCCGACTGACGCAAGGAAGAAAACCCGTAACTGTAGAGAGCTACACCTCCAATCGCCCTCTACTGCCGTCGGGGTTCGCACATTTCCGCCTTTACGATCTTGGTACATCACCAGCGTATCTTCGACTTTTTCTCCATTCAACTCGCTCAGTGCAAAGACGTAGCCAAACCGTTTACTGCAATGCAGCCTAGCACCTTTGCAGTATGGGAACTCACCAACTGCAAAGACACAGCCAGACCCCTAACTGCAATGCAGTATGGCATATTTGCAGTACGACAACGCCTTGCCAGTCATTCCGGAAGCTGAAGGAGTGTAGATTCGACGAATAAGACGTAATAATTACATGTGTCAAGTTCAGTCACAACTTTGGCTGCCCTAGAGCCCCGTGTTTATGCAGTATGCGACAGAATGAAGATTTCTCCTTCGAGCACATCTTGAGACAACTCGTACCCAATCAACGATCTAGTAAATTAACTAAGGTCTGAGCTTCTGTAGAGATACGAGGGTTTTAGGGGATGATGAATATGAAGCGGCAAGCTAAGGGGTGGTAGCCCTTCACGACGATCTTGTGTTGGTCGGATCTGTTAAAGTATTTATGTGTCTCGACCATGTCGGCTCTCGACTATATCCAAGCCCCTGTACTTGCGAGGTCGGATTACGGAGAGTCCGAAGTCTGCTTTCACAGCTGTGTACTATTGCCCGCGGTCTGTCAGATGTACGACAGGCGCTACCATTATAAGCTACATCGGCCCCCGCTAGAGGACTGGAAGTCGCTTTCATGCTATGCTGAGCAGGATCCTGCACAGTATGAGTGATTTTTATCATTGCACCCCGGAATGAACTGCGGCCTGGGTTTAAGGGAACGCTGCCTGTCCCATCTATCGTCATATCATCAGCTTATCACTTGATATGATGACCATCGCTTCTATGCTAATACTTGCTCTTTTACGATGTTGGTACAGGCGCTCGCTTATACTGCAGCCTTCCGCTATCCGACACAACACTTATCAAAAGATACTTGTCTCTTGGTCCTTCGACCAATTAGACTCGTTTCTCGTCACACACCTGCATACTCGTTTTCCCGCTACTCGCATTTACTCGTTCTCTTGTCACTCGCACCACGATTGGACGTTTTGCGTAATACAGTAACACAGCCTCGCCATAGCCCAACATCTATAATTCTATATGCTACGTTCATTCAGCCGTTTGGATCTCTCATCTCCTTTGCATCACCACTGTAGCTTCTGAGCTTCTCCCATCACCACTCGATAGCTTCAGGGGCCAATCATCATAGTGGTGACTAGCCACCTATGCTACTACCAAAGACTTGCCGAAGCAGAAGCATTTCCACGTACAGCGTGGGCAGGAGCAACGGTAACGGATATCGTTTCCCGTTTGAGTACAGCCCCTCTCTTCTTTCAGGATGTCGTTGTCATGCCCGAACTCTGCCGTTCTGCAAAGTTGCCACCCTCTTTCCTATCACCCAAGTCCAAGAGTGTGCAACGGAAAACCGCGGAATTATCAATTGAAATCATGTCCGTCCTCTCTCACTTCCAGACATATGCCAGCGGTTCTCCGCTGGCACAGATATCTGAGAGACCAACATGGTCCGCAGGAATTGCCCAAGACGGTCGTATCCCGATCTCACAGCTAGGTATACGAAAGAGGGGAGAGGGCATGTTTCCGAATCATTGCCGGTATACTGTGAACCAGCGCGAATGTGTGACGCCTTGAAGAGGTGGGTTGTACGCGTCTATGGATAGCGGAATGACTTAGTCTCCATATCAAATTGCACACCGACCATCATATGTATGACGACTAGGTACATCCCTGATGCTCTCAGGTGTTCGCTTCACCCTCGTACTTTCTCCCTCCAACTTCGAGCGCTGTTATGAGCACATCGACTTTGGCTGCGTACACTTTGCCCGATTCCATTTCGGACGAGAAAACTGGTTCAATATCGTTCCAGGCTGCGTGACTGCGAGGTAACTTATAGACTTCTTCATCGCTCACACCGTTTTTCTCACCATGCCGATAAGAGATTCGAGACATCCCGCTGTGGCTGAGTTTGCATTTGACAGCCGTTCCACCCTCGTCCTGCAACACCTTGAGAAAAGCGATAAGCTCCCGTCGCATACCGCCCCCGGCGGGTTCATTACTTGAAGCACGACTATCTGTCGCGGATGCCTCCTTGGGACTAGGAGGTTCTGCCCCCGAGGTCGAGCTGGTGATGTTGTCGCAAGTGTGCACACTAGCCATTTGATGATCAAGGCAATATCTCAAGCTATAGATAGGTAGACTGTTTGGTCGTTACTTCAGTACTCTTTGAATGTCCCGGATTGAAGTAGTGGGCTACTGGGGCGAAGTGCAGTCCCTGAGTACGCGTGGGCTTATCTATGTAAGGCCATTCCTGGTCAGGGGAAATGACATCCTTTCTTCCGGTGGCTCTTCCGCTTGGCTGAAAAGGAGGTGCAACCTTTTAGGGTTCTGTGTGTTTGCCGAGCAGTGAAGGCGGTGTACCCTTTTCTGAGGTAATGCTGGAAGATTCTTTCGAGGGAAGTTGACAGCCCGTCGCTACCCAACTCGGAAAGCCGCGCAGCCTACGTAGAAACGGTGTCGATCATCTTTGCTCTGTCTGAGGCCATCTCGCTTTGCCCACGTGCTTCACATAATCTGTTCGTTGGAAACAGGAACATTATATGCCAATCAGGAGCTTACGGTGATATGCTCCGGAATATACGACGTGCTTGGTAGCGCTGCAGGCGGCATCATCATGTTTGAAAGTAGCTCGAGCACGAGCACATCATCGGCGGCTGATGACATCTGTCTACGTCGTCAGGATTGTATCGGATTCTAAATCTACGTCGAGAGTTCGTCTATGGTTCAACCGGCGTCGATCACACGCTGACCGAAAAGTCCTCCAACCGGTCGACCAGCCGCGGCACTCCCCGTTATGTTCATCTTATGGTCCTTACCTCCGTGTATAGCATCTACTGATATCGCTTCCGTTCTTTGCTGGAGAGGTAATCATGGCAACAACCCATCTTTCACAGTGATTGAATAAAACTACACCCGGATACAATGAAAACTCGGAGACTATGGTTCCGACTCCGCATCCTTTCTGTTCCGATTCAGCCACGCTCCTGTACTACATGGTACTGCGAGATACAGGCGCCGACCGGAGTCACGATCATCAATGTTTTGTGGACTCTGTGCCAGCTGTAGTGGGAGCTGTTGGCGCGAGGCTTGTCGCCGGAGTTGGGACATCTCCGGTGTGGCTCGTCTGACCATCGGTCCTCCCGTGTAGGAAGACAATGTGCGGAGGCTGTTCTTGTAATTGTGCCCAAACTCTGTTTCCCAACGCTTCAGAGCGATAAACCATTTGTCCCTTCCCTTGTCCAGGTCCTCAATTCCGAGATACTGGAATATGCTCTTCATGAATGCGTTTCTGGGACTATCCACCAAGACCTCTTACTCCTTCCCATGCCGGTCATGGAAAGGATGGTCGACCTGCATCTCGGCGACGTGCTTTAGGAGGTAGTTCGTCAACATCTGGTCGGGTTTGTCCAGACCATCTTTCGATCTGGGCTGTTCGTATCGATTAAAGAAGGTCGCGTTGTAGGTAAATTGTGCACATTGGATACGGTCGCTGTCGGACCTGTATATTTGATCCTCTCAATGGAGAAACTGCGATGAGCATGCCAACGCCGTACTGTTCTGCGAGTCAGCGGGGCATAAGCTGATACCCCTCGCGAAGAGACACGTAACTGAGAGGCTTACCTTCACCACTTTTCTCTTTCAGCGTCTTGTAAAAGTCAAAGAACGCATCGTCGAACTGTTCCAGAAAGTCTTCCATGGGGCCTTCCGGACTGTCCCCGAGTACACCCTCATGGTCGGGCCAAATCCTCATGACTTCGAGACATCGGTTTAGAACAGCTCCTCGAACTTGATTCATCTTGTTAGTAAAGGCGGCGTCGATGTTGCAATAGTCATGCAGAAGCATCGTGTACATGTCTGAACAGGAGGATCTAGTATATATCGGTCGAAGGACCTAGCATCCTGGATCTCCCAGGGGCGTCCGTGCAAGGACGCAATCAAGACTCCTTTCTAGTGACAGGTCTGTGGACACGGCTCATGGGGCGATCTCTCTGCAATTGCGTGATCCAATGCGCCAAGCTCGAATCATTGGCTGATATCGTTCGCTCGGATCTTCCGCCTGTGGTCGACGCAGGGAAGGGTGCCTGAAGATGAGAGTTTGTGAATGACACAGAGCGTCTCTGCGAATAAGCGTAACCAAATGGACAGACGCGGGTGCTGGGTCTCTGAACTGGTATGCCTAGCTCGTATACCCCCCCTTTGGTTTGTCACGTGCGGAGCGCTCATCCTTAACACAATTACGCCTCCGCAAGTAGGGGCGATGCTAGTCCTGCGCTCGCTGTCGCCCAAAGGCTGAGCGTCGGGCAGAACAGGAACGTCTGAGAGCTTGCATTTCCGTCAACGCACTGCAGAGGGCTTCTTTCATGTTTCCTAGAGTCTAGCTTCCTACAAACAATTTTGGAACATGCATACTGTGCCCCATCGTGAGCGTTTGCTATAATTTGGGACTCATCTTTCTTCACTCTACCTCGAGAATCAGCTCCTGGCCAACCCGCGTCGATCGCGCGCTACCCGAGAAACTCGTCAACCGGCGGCCGAACCTGCGAAACCCCCCCACTTTCATGGCCACAGCCAAAACCCACCTCCCCACTCCTTCCTAAAGAATCTTTCCACTCCAAAGACGATGGAGATTGATTACTCGCTGTCTCAACACCTGTTCCTTGCGCGGTCTGTGTCGCGGCATCAAGGTAGCTGGAAGTAAGACTGCCGTCCCTGATTAGGCTAAAGCCGATTTGCCGGTTAGCCATTATCGCTCGCCACAAAGCAAGAACAAGGAAATATGCGCAACGTAAACATATGTGCCGAATGAGCATAGTGTCCGGTACTTTGCTTACTCTATTTCCAATCCGCTTGCCGTCCAAACCAACGGCGTCCAGGTGGAACCAACTAGCCTCAACTACTCACTGGAGTGGCTCGCAAGCCTCTGGCCCAAACAGTCACAAGTCAGCGTTAACCCGGCTTTGGGTCTTTTGAAAAGCGAGTTCCCAATAAGAGAGGTTTGCGTCATATGGAAGATCAAAGCGTTGGTTTCCGAGTCGCATATGTGTCTGCTGCGCCGCTTTCAGCGGAGGTGATGGGAGACGAGACCGAGGCTGCACGACACTTCGCTCGGTCAACTAGAACAGCATGAATATTAGCCTTCGATTACAAGATATAGCACGGAATACATACTAGTCTCATCCCCCAAGAATACGGCGACGAAGCCGAATATATGGAGAGCTTCCCAAGAAGAGAAACTGAAAGGAATTAAATGTTCTGTAGCTCTCGCTCTGCGCCGTTTGGTCATCATTCAACGATGTAGCAAAAAGCGCCGGTTGGACAGCAGTTGATAATTGCGTCGACTTCGTATCTAGGCAACATTGGTGTAATCGATATGCCTTCGAGGAACCCCTGTAACCGCCGAGTATGAACAAGAAGGAGAAAGTTATGAACAGGATTGGTCCTTTGTCTTGGTTGTACACTCGCTGCCGAGATAAATCGAGAACAAAAAGAAGCGTTGTGACATCGAACCTCATACTGGGACCGAGAATTGACTGATAGCTGGTTGCAAGACCAAGGACAAAAATCATCATCCAAGAGAAATCTGAACCCCGACCCTTTCCCGCAGAAACAGCTCCCTCAGCCGCTATCACTTTGTCTGCTGACCCCTGGTGTATACATACCAGTCAAAGGAAATGACTGAGCCGATTCTGCCGCATTTGTCGTGTTTGTCAATTTCCCCGCAGAGGACGCAAGTGGGAGCTATGACGGATCTGGAAGTGCTTCCCCTAGACTTAGAATTCTCAAGTAGGAATTCGGTCAAGCCATATTTTCCCTCTGCGGCTCCACGCCTCTGTCCGCCTTGGCAAACCCCCACATTCGGCTATTGCATGACGCAATATCTATGTTTTTCCTCGCTGTAGTCTCCCACTCGCTCGGAGAATAAGGAGTTCCCAAGGACGTACCATCATTACAACGTAAACCGAGCTTCTACAGATAGTGGCCTAAATCCTTGTTTTGACATATTTTACTATGAATCACGCTTCACGTAAGACAACTTGTGTGACTGGCTGGCGCTCGCTTCTTTCTCACCGCCGTCTTATACCTCGTGCCACTCGTTCTAGATAGCCTAATGGCAAATACTATCTACCCCCTTTGCTGTGGTGACCATCAGGTAAGTCTTTCGTACCACATGCACCGTAATAACCCAGAAACTTCGACTTGGATCGTCACTCGACTTTCCGGAGCCTGGTCATTCACCGACACTTCGAGATACATCGACTCATCTTGGTAGTCACCGATCAAGTGATATAGGGTACAGACGCAGCGCCATTTCCAGGTACATCACAATTACAGTAGGTACACCGGAATTCGCTTCTCATGCTAATAGCTCTGATTGCATCGACGGTTCGTCGCACTTTGTCAGGGTTTGGACTATGCTGTCACGGCTCCTGCTTTGGCCGGAAGACGAGGCTCATCGATGGAGGGAATCCGGTTGATCCTGCTGAAATAGCATTGTAGGTGGAGTAACTGGACGAAGCCCCTGATCCGTCTTGTGTAGCCGGCAGCATGGGCCCCGGCTGGGTTTCGCTCCAAGCCCACCACCGCTGAAAGTAACAAGCGCGATGTTGTTCCCAGGTCGCACGATTGCAACAAGACAACAGCTCGGACGCGAAGATGTCATCTGTGAATTGCGGCAATCCAGGGTAAACGTGCTCGTCAAAGAAGATCTCGCCAGTAGCCAGCAGCTCCCCCTCGTCTTCGCAGAGTTCAAACATCTTCAGGTGATAAGGGTTAAAAACAATCTGTTCACGGACTGGATTCCAGTGCGCAAGGTCGTTATAGATATGATAATGAACAGTCAGCATGCCGACAGCGTAAGTCACTAGTTGTATCAAAGTACACTCTTGTCTCAGTACGGTTCGTGACGTTGAACGGCTAGGCCAACGTACGTTCTGGAGTCAACACTGCGGCGTGATTCACTAGGCTGTTGAAGAATCTCACATATTCGTCTTCGAAGTTTGACACATGATCGGAAAAGTCGCCCTGATCCACTTCGAGCAGCATGGAACCGATTTCGGCGATTCGCTCGTGAATCTTTACCATAATCTTTGAGTTCACTTCGTTGCGAGGATGAGTACTTAACTTGACGAAAGCGAAGTCTTGGGACTGGAGGTATGGGCTGATCTGGAAACTAGTCCGACGGCTGTTCAATCGACGCCTATGTACTGATCCAAGATTGGCACTGCCCCCTCATCAGGGGGAACGCAACAAAGGACGGTCGTCTGGGCAAGGGCCAAAGTAGTCTCGCCTCGAAACGCCCAGCTCAACCTAGGCTAACCTTTCAACAAAAACTAATAAGCCGATCCGACTGAACGGTGTACAATGCCGACCAATGAATGCTGCCGTCTGGCGCCCATGTTCCAGGTCTGTCCCACGGACGTCCAGATCAGCATCAGTACCAGGACGCTCAAACGATACGAGTGGGTACTATCCGGTTGATGTCATTTCTTCATGAAGGTGCCGGTTGGAAACTCAACCGCCTTTGCTTCACCTCTATACCTTCACCCTTCCTCTGCCGGCTGAAGCTGTATGCATAGCCTCGACTTGAGCGTCCTTCGCCTAATAGTAGAGGCATAACAGTCAGTTTAACCAGTAGAAATCCTGCTCCATTGGACCGGTTAACAAGCCGGATCTAGAATGTCGAAGATGTGCGTCTTTCTCGCCAAGTACCCGTGGGAAGAGGGGAAGTGCTCCTGTTCTGACTACTTGTGCAAAGAAGATAGGTTTAACCTACCTGCACATGTGTCGGCGAGACCGACGCAAGCGCCTCGCCTTTTTTGGACTGCTTGTAATCAGACAAGCTCAGCTGTAGTAGTCTGGGCGTCCCTCATCGCGCTTGCAGGACCTTTCCTTTACCCGAGGGCAAGCGTGAGCGGAAGGGTCCCAGTTGCCGCTCAGAGCGTGGCTCTATCGAGGAATGTTCGAGGGTATCTCTGGAACCGTGACGCGCGCCGTAAGCCGGGTTCGAGGTCCACCCTCACCAGCTTGCTGTCAATCTCGTTGGTGGTTGAGACCCTTGCAGTGAGATCGGTCGGAACGCGTGTGGATTGACGGGTCCTTCCGCGTTCGCGTGATTTGGCGGAGCGTGAACACATGAGAGAGATGGTACACTATGGCGTTCGCTCATTCATCTGTGCTGACGATTTTCTCCTACAGAACAGGACACCCAGCAGCCCACCCAATCCCACCTCGATCGCGCGCTCACCGAAAATCTCATCCAACCGGCGGCCAAAGGCGCAAAACCCGCCCACTTTCATCATCACCGCGAAAGCCTCCCCCCTCGCCTCCCCTCCCACTCCCTGTCATCCAGGTCAAACGATGCACGATGGACTGGCGGCACCCGCCACAACAGCATCCTCCCGACACATGATAATGCCGTCACTTACGCTGGGCCGCACATATAATAGGGTTACATCTGGATGCTATACGGTACCATTTTGTTATGAGATCGGTATGCACTGCTCCACCTGCTGACGTAGTCAGAACTCCCGCGCTGACAAGTCAGCTGTGGTTGCCTTGCTTAGCTCATCATTCGATGCGGCGAGTCTCAGCACAGTGCGGCGAGCCTCAGCACAGCTCGCTTGTATACTGACATGGACAGTTGTTTCCCTGGTAAAGTAGCTTTTCCCTGATAGCCCAAACACATATAAAAAGAGACCATTCTGTCGCCACTGAATGTATTCTGTAGTATGGCACGCAAATTAATACGGTATTTCTTGACACAACCTTCAGCCTCTCACATCAAGAGCTAGCTACCCTTGAGCCATCGAGGCTAGTCATCAAATAGACAGGCAAAGTCGCTAAGACAGGTGAGTATTACATAACCACTGCGTAGTCCCTCGACAAAAAGACACGTCAAGCAGGCATCATCACGTATCTCTGTGAGTTGAACTTAGGAAATCTCTGGTCTTGCGATCGAGTAAGGTTCCTCTCAGAGAAGGTGAATTGCCGCTTAACACATTTACGGTACGAGGGCATCTGTCTCAATACGATTCACAGTATGTCGCGTATGCTGCTGGTCTCAAGCCTTGTGACGTTTGTCAGAGCCGGCAGCGCATACTTGCAAATCAGCCCCGATCGATGGGTGCAAGACATATTTTGCGATGTACCGACGTGTTTACTGTTTCCAGGCCACATACAGCCGTTTACCAACGGTAGTGGAGAAAGATGAAGGAGTGATGCTCAGATGACCAGATGACTTCAACACAATGGTGGACCGAAATAAGCGGTAGGGGAGTCACTTTGTATGAGATGCTTTCTTTTCTCTTAGTCTACAGTGCCCCCGCCACAAGGTATATGTAGCGTCACCTTGATTATATGCTTCTCGACCCAGCTCACTACCTTCGGTCCGTCGAATGCCAAGCTTTCTCGGACGGAACTACCCCTGAATCTGTCTATGCTCAGGACACTACGAGCCTACGAAATAGTCTCTCGGGGAGTGAAATCGAAGCCGTATTCGCATTGGCAGCGCTCTTGTCCTCACCGTCCGTCGTCGCCTTGGAGCTGTCAGCACCAATAGAACTTCGGGGAGCGTGTGATCCCGCTTTTACGCGACCATGTGGATCGCCCTTCTCCCATGGCATCCACCAGGAAAGGAAGTAGGCGTTCCGATATTCTTGCCAGGGAGATTTGCAGTCGAGTCCGGCAAAGATGGCTTCCACCCTTGCCAGGAAGCCAGAAAACACTTCGGAACTCGAAATGCTTTTCTCTGCTTCCTTCAAGTCTGCGATAGTGTTGCAAGAGCTGTATACTGAGAAGAGGTAGGGGTTGAACAAGAGTCTCTCACCGGGCGATCGGTCACCAAGGGCCTCTACGTAATAGGTAAAGTGGAGGGCTAGCATCCCGATGGCGTATTTCTCTACTCACGTCCGATAGAGAGGAAAAGTCAGTTTGAGATCAAGGGTCCTGGAACCGAAAATGACGAACTTGCCCCGTTACTGAAAGAGCCAGGGTCGTTGTTTCCCTGCAGACTATTGAAAAGGCGTATGTAATACTCGTCAAACTCTTCCATATAGCCTTGAAAACACTGTTTTTCGGACCGCCGTCCAACTCCAGTGCCCATATTGTCATGAACGGCATCTAGTCCTCCTGATTAGACCTTCGCCCATGGCTTGAGCGGACTCCTCCGATCAATATCCGTCCTCAACTGTCCAGCTAGCTTCTGTGTTCGTCTCGCTATCGCCTCCGCCGTCTTTCCAGTTCTATCAGCAGCCAACTCTGTGTTCGCCATGATACCAACTTGTTCTACTAGCGCTGCACAACTCCTCCCAACTCCTCGCAGCGCATCCCCGCATGAGCCTCTTCACAGCTTGCTTACGTATCGGTCAGCTCCCTAGGCAACCTGGATTCGCCACTATAATCTGATAAGTATATATAGCTAGCTGTCTACCCCTTTTGCCACTTGTAATATCTTGCCCAGAGCAAGATCATATGTCAACTTCAGTATACGATCATCATCTTTACTGATCACGTGGTTCGAACCCACACTCATATCATCTTAGTCCTTGTCCTGTCCTTGCGAGGTGGCGAATAAGCCTCCAAGCCCTTACCCCATTCCTGACACATATGACTCTTGGGCAAAACCTCCTGTAGCGTCAAGAACCCCGTCGGTCATCCTCTCTGCCAACTTCAAATGGTCCGATTGTTACATGTAGATTAGTGGACGAAGGGTACAATCACAAACGGTCTTTGAGGAACAAATGTGCGAGACATGCGAAGGGCGTGCGGTCGAACCGCCCTCGAACCGTACAGTATCAATATGCCGTTGCTCAGAACGATTCAAAGGAGCGCCATGGGAGTAAAGATAGATAGAGATAATGTAATTGTGACGAATCGCTTCATCCTGAAACCTAATTGGGGAATTTCTTGAAAAGAGTCTAACAATGTATTCACAAAGGCGACCTAACATGATTCTTTCTTGAAAAGAGTCTAACAATGTATTCACAAAGGCGACCTAACATGATTCTTGAAGGTTCGTATCCACTTTTTCGAAGAAAGAGTGATCCGCGGGCTCGGTTGACACAGCTGGACTTGAGCATTCACGCTACATCCAGTCAGTCCAGTCGAGTCATACGCGACGTTCACGTTCATGTCTCAAATGAGCAGACATACGTAAGTAAGCAGACACTGGGATCGCGTCCACTCTGCTGGCTGTCCCGCCGTAACAGCGGTTTTGGGAAGCGAATTGTTCCACAACTAGATTCACTCAGGCATGTTGCTAATAATTCGGGAGGGGACGGGGTGTCAGGCGGTAACTGGTAGCTTGAAGGAACCCCCAATCGATAATCGATCGCTTGCCGACAAGTCGTCGTTGGCGGGCCGCTTACTCACCCTACTTTGGTCAAACGAGTGGGTGGTCCATACAGGCCTCCTTGCTGCTTCACATGACCGAGATACAGTGACTCGTCATCCTTGCTACTAATAGTACTACCCGATGCCAAGCAATGTCCGAGTACTGCGTTGGCATGCGCATTGGTTATTCACCGCCGCCGGCTGGGGTATCCCGTTTAAGTAAGGCTCCTGTCTGCTTTCACGATCTCGTTGCCAGACGCATCATCTGAGCTTTGCTGTTCCAACAAGTATTCATCCTCTTTCGTATCATCCGAGTCCCATAGAGTGTGATGAAGTACGGTAGAGGTATCGACTGAAACTGATATCCGTCCTCTCGCAGTCAACCAAACAGTCACTATTCAAGAACATGCTTGTGATTCTTCGATAGCCCAGATGTCCGAGAGACCAACATCTTCCGCAAGGAATGCACAAAATGGTCTTATCCCTCCCTCACAGCTACATATATTAGAGGGAAACAAGGGTGTATCCGATACACTATGATCCAGCGCAAACCTGAGTCAACGGAAAGAGTAGGATCTTCCGTGTCTATGCGTGGCAGAAACATAATCGTCTTCGTGTCAAAGTGATTATCGATTACAATACAGATGACCACAAGTAACATCCCTGATACCTACATGGGTCCTCTCCACCTTAGCCACTTCTCGCTCCGAGCTCGAGTGCATGTTTAACCGCATCCGCATGGGCCTTGAACACTCTGCGCTGTACCATTTTCTGAGGGCAGGCTCTCCTGAAATCGGTCCAGGCCTCGTTCGCGCGTGGTAACCTAAAGGACCTTTGGACTGGCTTCCAACCGTCATCGACAATGTGATAGAAGAACAGAAGAATCCCGCCCGGGAGCCATGCGCATTTGAGGTACATGCCACCCTGCTCCTGAAAGCCTCCGAGATAAGCGATAAGATTTCGTCGCATGCTGTGGTTGACAGAGTTCAAGTTCGAGACACGGTCAGCTGCCCTAGAAGCTTCCGCGGTAAGTTCGGATGCAGAGGTCGTCGCGTCTGAGGGGTTGTGAGAAGTGGGCCAGCTCATTGATGGGTACGATTAACGGCGACAGAAAACAAGAAATGGAAAGGCGTGATTGAGGCCGTTGGACTGAACAACGGACCAAGGCTTCTTTGGGAGGGCAGGGTGCCGGTCTATATACAAGTGTCTTTACCGCCTTCCTCCTTGGTAGCCTCCGAAATTCAGGGGAAAGCGTGGCTCCGCCTTTTCGGTGGCACTTTTTCGGAACAAAAGGTGGATCTTCCATTTATAAAGCTTGTCAGCTTGCCGAGCAGTGACTGCGCGGCAGGTGTTCTATTTGACATGGCTGGAGGGTTCCTACCGCGAGAAGCTGAAAGTCTCTCATTGGCCACCTGGAGAACTGCGCAGTATACGTGTAGACGTGCAACAGCCTTGCGAACTCACTTACTGCTCAGCATGAATTCTACAGTCGGTCGCAACTTCCCTTTCACCTTTTCCTATTCGTCTATTTCGACTCAGTCGCGTCAACTCTTGTAATCTAGTCAATAATGCGGAAACACCAAAAACAGTTCTCGTCTGCGCCTCGCCTCGCCCTACCTAGTCTCGACCCAATTGTACACCCATTAGGATCGCCGTGTATCTTATTCGATGATTGGTTCGATACAAAAAAACCAAACACAGACGGACGGACAGACGGACAGACTTGCACAGACAAACACAGACGGACAGACGGACAATAGTTTGTGTTGTGTTTTGTGTCAAAGGCAAGTTCCCCTAGGAGCCCTTGGAGAACTCACTTTCGCCACCGATTCCCAACGCCTATATAAGGAAGCCCAATTTTACCCTTTCCGTAGCTATGCTCTTATGAAAACACGCTTGATCTCCAGTTCTTCCCTTCTCCCCCTCCTCCTCTTCCACCTATCCCCATCAAGCGCCCTTGTCTAGCTGACTGTTCCTTGTCCCTATACTAGGTAGCGACCCCGGAATACTAATACATATCGACTGGACCCTCCTAACAGACTGATACTGTAGCAACATCCATAGTCGCACATCTATAGGAAGATCTACAACGTTATCCGTCTCTTACAAGATGCACCTGTTCATAATTGTTATCCCTAACCGTTGGCCCCGCGGTTCTGGTGCTTGTTCTTTGCAAACAGGAAGATTGCATACCGATCGCGAACTTGCAGCGGCGTGCTTCTGTATATACTTCTTCATTGTACAGCCCGCCTTGTCCAAATCGTCAGGACTGCATCGCATCCACATCTTACTTCGAGAGTTACAGCTGATAGTGCAATCTCTGATCTGGGGGTCCAACCCTTGTCGATCGCGCGCTAACCGAAAAACTCGTCAAACCGGCGGCCGAACGCGCAAAACCCGCCGACATCAACAGATCCGACTCAAAACCTTGCGGCCCTTCTTGTGTTTCCCCATATTCAGCAAGATACACAGTGGACTCGTCACATCCAGTCCGGCCTTCTAGTCCGAGCACAGACCCTTGCCAAGTACCTAAGCCGTGTGACGGGAGGCTCTGGCCCCAACGGCGAAAAAACATAATGCCGCAACCTATAGAGGCTACAACATGCTCTTGCTTGCGTACTAAATGCTTGGCTTTACTTCCTGTCTGAGGCTTCAGAATTGAGTTCCTTCAAAACGTCGTCGACTTGGACTTTGTAGATCTTCCCCGGCTCGATCGTTTCCGGAATACAATTCTGAATAGCGTCCCAAGCGTCATCACGATGATGCAGCAAAAAGTCCTTTCGAGGCGGATAAGGTGGGTGACGCCAAGACACTCTGGTGACCTCATGCTCATCCCACCCGTTTGACTTCCAGACGCATTCGATCACCCTACCAGCGTCGCGCTGGAAATATCGCAGGAAAGCTAGGAGCTGTCTCCTCACATCCCGCTGCACAGTGGCGATTTTTGAAGCCTTCATTTGTACGCTCACTGCTCCGTCGGCGTCTTCGGTCACATTATCGCCACGCGCATAAGCATTACTTAAGGCACTCATTTGATCAGCCAATGCATGCTCGGGGTCTGCGGAGCGTGAAGCCTCGCCAGAAGGAGCGTTCGTGGAAGGTGGATTGCGCGACATTTCTTGCTCAAGCAGATGACCACTGGTAGGCTTTGGGACGAACGATCCGACGGGAGTGCAGATCGCTTCAGCAAGGGACGCCTTTCACTATGTAGGAATATGCCTACATCGCCTTCGCTCGCTCAGGGGCAGCTGATAAAGGAATATTGGATCCCTTCCTTTCAAGGCGTCTCCAACTTATGAAATGTGCAAACAAGCATAGGGCAGTCACGGGCAGCCGGCCGAAATCACAAACTGGTGACCCCTTTCTTGACACTGCGCTGGGCTATTCTTTCACTTGTTACTTCTCTGATCAGCGCGGGCGGAGGTTTGAAGGATATTCGCTTTCCGGTACCCCAGACGATGCCGACATTCTTCGCGCTCCACATGGCGCAGAGCGGCGTGGAACTCGCCCTTCGAGTCTGGTGACACGGAAGGAGATCAATGTTGTGTTTCGACCAGTCCAATATGACATTATATCCTCATCTGGAGACACCGGTACTATACGATCACTGATATGCTTCACAACGCTCGACGCAATCCATACGCTCAAATCCGCGTCGATCGCGCGCTAATCGAAAAACTCGTCAAACAGGCGGGCCGTAGCGTCACCCACTATGCTCATGGTTCCGACTGCACATCACAGTGTATAGTAGCTACTATCGTCACATGCGTTCCGCACTGAAGGGGTAATCATGGAAACAGCCGACATATTACAGTGACTGGATTAAATCACGCCCGGATACATAAGAAACCCGAAGGCTACGGTACCAGATTTTGCATGCTTTCTGTTCCTATTCAGCTAGGCGTTTGTACCGCCAGATACCGTCAGAGACGGCCGCCGAGCATCATAATAGCGTCCAAGCATCTGCTCATGTGTTCCAATTGTAGTGGGAGGTATCTCGTCCAAGGCTCCCTCCGCCGTCGTGGCACCTCCGGTGCCGCCCATCTCACTGGTATGGCTTGTCTTGTCGGACGAAGGTTCTTGAGACATCTCCCCGAGGTTGTTCTGTTGGGTCTCATATTCATGTAAAGCGATGAACCATTTATCTCGCCCCCCGTTCGTGCGCCCGATACGCAGAACCAGATATACTCTCTCCATGAATCTATCCCGAGCAGTGTCCAGGTTGGGGTCTTTGAATCGGCCATGCAGAGGATGGCAGTCCAGCCTCTCACAGAGGTCCCCGCTTGTTTCCCTACACCTGAGCACCGTACGATCGGCAGCGTCCAGCTCCTCTTTCGATCTGGCTTTCTCGTAACGTTTGAAGAGAGTCGCCGTTAGGGTGAACTGGACACCTTCGTTGTGACAACGATCTTCGCGATGTAGAAACTGATAGATGAGCATGCCGATGCCGTACTTTTCTGCGGGTCAACATGACATAAGCTGATACGTCCCGCGAGGAGAGACGTAGAGTGAGGGGTTTACCTGCACCTGGTTTCTCTCTCAGCGTCTTGAAAAAGTCAAAGAACTCTGGGTCGAATTTTTCCAGAAAGGATTTGAAGTCGCCTTCCGGACTGTCTCCGATGACAGCCGCATGGTCCTCATGGTACTTCTGCGTCCTCAAAAATGTGAGACATTTATTTAGAACATGGTCCATTTTGATAGCAGTAGACGGGCTGGTATCGCAACACTAATCCCCAAACATCCTTCCAATGCCCAAGGCAGGGGCGTCAACTCTATGTACATGAACAGGCCTAGCATTCTGATCCTTCTCAGGGGAACACGTGAAAGGACGCATTCAGCACTGCTTTTGAGTGTGTGTGCACGCCATATGGGGCGATCTTCCATCAATTGCGAGATCCGCAGCGTCATCTTATCGAAAGCAGTGGCTGATATGGTTCGCTTCCTCCATTTCGCTTGGGGTTGAGACAGCGAAGGATGCCCAAGCAAGGAAGTTTGTACACCACGCCGAGCGTCGCTGCGGATAAGCGCACCGAGATGGACTGACTTGGAGGTTGGATTTCTCGACGTGTATGTCCCGTGTATGATCCGCTCAGGTGAGAGAGCCGACCTTTAGTCATATCAGCTCATAGCGGACGAGAGGGCGCCATGTGGGGTCTTTCATCGCCGCCGCTCAAGGCTGAACGTCGGGCGGAACAGGAACCTCAGAAAGCTGGCATTTCCCTCAATCCATTGCAGATGGCTTTTTGCAGAGATTGAATACTTTAGACACCTCCATCCCACTTTGAGCCACGGCGGACTGTGCTTCGCCAGGGCCTTGTCTATCGTCTAGATCCGATGATTGTGTCCTCATTCTAATTGAAAGTCCAATCTCTGCTCCCTCCCGTTCGATCGCGCGCGCTAACCGAAAAACTCGTCAAACCGGCGGCCGAACGCGCAAAACCCGCCCACTTGATCATTCCCGCCAAAACCTCGCCCATCCCCTGTCCTCCCCCGTGTCGTCCAGGTCAAACGATGCACGATGGACTCGCCGCACCCGCCACCACAGTATCCTTCCGGCACATGATAATACCGTCACTTACGCTGGGACGCACAGATAATAGGGTTCCATCTGGAGGCTTTACGGTACGATTTACGGTGCGAGGGCACCTGTCTCAAAACGGTCGACAGTATATCGCGCATGCTGCTGGCCTCAAGCCTCATGAAATCCGTCAGAGCTAGCGGCGCATACTTGCAGATCGGCCCCAATCTTTGGGTGCAGCAAATATGTTGCAATGTACCGATATGATCACCGATTTCCAGGCCACATACAGCCGTGACCAGCGGTAGTGGAGAAAAATTGAGGAGTAATACTCAGATGAAGAGATAACTTCGACACAATGGTGGACCGAAATAAGCGGTAGGGGATTTACTATCTTTGGGATGGTTTCTTTTCTCTTAGTCTTCAGTGACCCCGCCACAAGGCATATGTAGTGTCACCTTGATTGGATGCTCCTCGACGCAGCTCACCACTCTCGGTCCGTAGAACCCTTAAATCTGTCTATGCTCAGGACACTACGGGCGTACGAATAGGGTCTACGTAAAATGAAATCGTAACCGTGTTCGCACTGGTAGCGCTCTGTTCCTGACCATCCGTAGTCGTTTTGAAGCTGTCAGCGCCAGCTGAGCTTCGGGGGGCGTGTGATCCCGTATCGGCTTGACCATGTGGATCGACCTTCTCCCATTGCTGCTTTACCTGACCAAGATACAGTGACTAGTCATCCTTTCTACTGCTAAGGGCTGCCCGATGCCAGGCAACGTCCACGTACAGCATTAGTAGAAGCACGGGTTATCCGCCGCCACCGGCTGGGGTATCCCACTCGAGTAAGGCTCTTCTCTTCTGTCACGATGTCGTCGCCATACGCACCATCTGAACTTTGCCGTTTCGAAGAGTTGCCTTTCTTCTTCCTGTCGTCCGAGTACAACAGCGTGCCATGAAACACGGCGAAGTTATCAACTGAAACTGATATCCTTCATCTCTCACAGTCAGCCGGAGAGTCACTGTCCCAGACACATGCTTTTGGTTCTTCGCTGGCCAAGATGTCGGAGAGACCAATATCTTCGGCTAGGACTGCACTAGACGGTCATATCCCAGCCTCACAGCTACATATAGGAAAGAGGGGAAAGGAGATGTATCCGATACGCTATGATCCAGCGCAAACCTGAGTCAACGGAAAGAGTAGGGTCGTCTGTGTCGATGCGTAGCAGAAACATAACCGTCTTCGTACCAAAGAGATTATTGATTACAATGCAGATGATACCAAGTCACACCCCGCCCTACAGGTGTACGCTTTACCCTAGTTCCTTCTTACTGCGGACTCGAGTGCATGTTTGACCGCATCCGCATGGGCCTGGAACACTCTGCGCTCTACCATTTTGTGGGGGTAGGCTCTTCTGAAATCGGTCCAGGCCTCATCCGCGCATGGTAACCTAAAGGACTTCTGGACTGGCGCCCAGCTGTCATCAACAATGTGATAGAAGAACAGAAGAATCCCGCCCGGGAGCCACGCGCAATTGATGTACATGCCACCCTGCTCCTGAAAGCCTCCGAGATAAGCGATTAGATTTCGTCGCACGCCGCGGTTGACAGAGTTCAAGGTTGAAACACGCTCAGCTGTCATAGAGCTTCCCCTGGTAGCTCCGGATCCTGAGGTCGCCGCGCCCGAGGAGTGATGAGAAGTGGGCAAGCTCATCGATAGGTACGGGTGATGGCGGTAGAAACCGGAGATGGACAGACGTGATTGAAGCCGTTGGACAACTGACCAGCGCGCCTCTCCTGGAGGGCCGGGTGCCGGTCTATATACACATGTCCTCACCGCCTTCCCCCTTGGGGCCACCGAGATCTAGGGGAAAGCGTGGTCATTCCCTTCAGAACCTCCCTTTTGGGAACAAAGGTGGATCTTCCTCATGTAAAGCTTGTCAGCTTGCCGAGCAGTGACTGCGCGGCAGGTGTTCTCTTTGACATGGCTGGAGGGTTCTACCGGGAGAAGCCGAAAGTCTCTCATTTGCCACCGGGAGAACTGCGCAGAATACGTATTGATGCACCTATTCATGTTTGTCATACCTGACGCCATTTTACGTTGGCTTCGCGGTTCTTCTGGTGCTCGTTCTTTGCAAACAGGAAGATTGCATACCGATCGCGACCTTGCAGAGAGATGCTTCTGGATATACCTCTTCGTTGTACAGCCCGCCTATGCTCTGTCCTAGTCGTCGGGACTACATCGCATCCACATCTTACCTCGAGAGTTACAGCTGATAGTGCAATCTCTGATCTGGGGGTCCAACCCTTGTCGATCGCGCGCGCTAACCGAAAAACTCGTCAAACCGGCGGCCGAACGCAAAACCCGCCCACCTTGATCATCACAGCCAAAACCTCCCTCCCCTCCTTCCCCCTGTCAACCAGGTCAAACGATGCACGATGGACTCGCCACACCCACCACAACATCACCCTCCCGGCCCGGACCCGCGCGCAGCACACATCGCCCACCTCGAATCCCAGCTCGTCATCTCGGACGCGACGTACCAGGAGGAACTGACGCGGCTGAAGGATGAGCTGGACCGGGTGTATGCCGAGTGTGAGGGGTTGAGACGGGCTGCTGCGGTGCAGTCGAGAGGAGCAGGAGGAGCTGCAGGGGCGGGTGTCTCGTCCGATGTCATACGTCAGATGGAACGGACCGTCTCTTCCCTTCAAAACGACAACACGCACCTCGAGCAAACCCTTCAATCACTGCACACGCAACACGCCCACCTCCTCGCACAGCACACGCAGACCCTCTCCACCCTCCGCGGCGCCGAACTAGCATACGACGCGCTCCACACCTCACACACCTCCTTGGAAACGAGCAACGTCGACCTCCGCGCGGAACTTGAAGACCTGCAGGAACGTTTCGGAGCCCTGCAAAGACGGGAAGGGAGCCTGCGGCAGGACTGGGAGATCCTCGGGGAGGACTACGCGGATCTAAAGGACGAGATCGGGCTCGTACACGGCGAAAAACGGGGCCTCCGGCAGACGATCGAGACGCAACAGGCCCGGATCACGGAACTCGAGGAATCGGAACGCACGGCACGCGACGCGGCGGATGACCTCCGCGCGCAACTCGGCGCATCGCAATACACCGCGCAATCCCTCCGCACACGACTCGACACGCTCGAAGCCTCCACCGCGGACCTCACAACCCGCGCCGAAAAAGCGGAACAGGACCGCTTGCAGGTACAGGTAGAACGCGTGGAAGCCACCCTGGCCCGGGACGCGGCGGAGGAGACGGTAGAACGGCTGCGGGAGTCCGTGGAGCGGGCCGAGGAGGTCGCCGCGCGGCACGAGGAGACCAGGGACCGGCTGCAATCTGCCCTCGCCGAACTCCGGGTGGAAGAAACCGCCTGGCGAGCCGAGAAGGAATCCCTCGCGAACGATCTCGCGGCCGCGCGGACGGAGAACGGGAAACTCGAACTCAAGGCGGAGAAGCAGCGGACGGAGGAGACGCGGCTGAAGGGCGAGGTGAAGAACTTGAAGACGGAGCGGACGGGGCTGCAGAAGCGGCTGAAGGATGCCGAGAAGGAGGGGAAGACGGCCGAAGCGACGTCGAAAGAGGTCACCCGGCTCGAGGAAGACGTCGCGCGGCTCGAGGGCGAGCTGAACGCGGCGCAGAAGCGCGCAGAAGAGCTGGAAGGCGACGTGAAGAAGTGGGAAGACGAGTGCGGGAAGAAGGATGATGAAGTGCTGGAGCTCGAGGGGGCCGTGCACGAGGGCAAAGAGGCCTTGGCGGGCGCGAAGGAGGCCCTCGCCAGTGCGGAGACGACGGCACGGACCGAGGGCAAGGCTGCCGTGGACCGGATCGCGCAACTCGAATCGACGATCGGTAAACAGAAGACCGCCATCACGGAAAAAGAAACATCCGCCACCGCCCTCCAGCGTCGGGTCACTTCCCTCACCGCCGACCTGAAACGCGTGACGGCCGAGATGCAGGGCACGAAGAAGGAGATTGTGCCGCTCCGGTTGGAGAGGGACACGTTGAAGAATGAGGTGAAAAAGTTGGGCAGTGAGCGAAACTTGTTGAGGCATAGCTTGGACAAGTTGCGCGAGGGGGCTCCGGTGTCGGGGACGCCTGCAGCAGGAACGGCATCGGGCACGACAACGGGAACGACAACCGCGGGAACGACGACGAACGGCTCGGACCCGCTCACCGCTCTCCAGGCGGAACACGCCATCACCCTCGCCAACCACGCCGCGGAAATCACGCGCCTGCACGACGAACGTCAAGAATTCAAAAAGTACATCGACTGGGTCCGCCCGGATCGGGAAAAGCTCAAGGAGGAGCTCAAGAACTTGCGCGTGGCGTTTGAGCAGAGCGAGGCGGAGAAGAAGATGTTGATGAGCGAGGTGACAAAGTACCTCTCGCAGCCGGGAGATACCAAGCCTATTCTCTCCCCGACTGGCAAGGTCTCAACGGTAATCCCGGCGTCATCGCCCATCAAGAACGGCCATCAGCAACACGAGCAACTCGTCCAGGCACTCGGGATCATCGAGCAAGAGTTTACGCGGTACCGGACGCGCGTGGAGGAGGAGCTGGCCGAGGGGAAGAGCGCGATCGCGCAGGCCGAGATGGAGAAGAGCATGGTGGAGGAGGAATTTGAGCGTTTCCGCGGGGAGCAGAGGCGTGCGAGGGAGGAGCTGGAACGGGAGGTCGGCAAGTACAAGACGGAATTGGAGAAGAAGCAAAAGGTGCGTAGAGCGTTCGCGGACGAGGGCTCGGCTGACGCTTCGCAGGTCATCCCTGTCCTCACGCGCGAGATCCATGCCACCATCGCCGGTTTCCTCGCTGGCGGCAACGCTTTCCGCTCGCTCGCCAACTTTTCCGCCGTCAGCCGCGAGGTCCGTCAAACGATCATGCCGATACTCTACGAAACACTGGTGTTGGACGACGATGGGGACGAGGATTGGGCGTATGGTATTCGGGTGGACCTGACGGCGGGTCCGGCGGGCCTGGTCTTGCCGAGCGGATGGGAACATGTGCAGTGAGTACGCTCAAGGGTCAACGTGATTCCGCTAACCCCTCGCAGGCACCTCTTCATGAGCCACCGACACCAGGAACGTATAAAGACCATCATTCACGCCGCCCGATCACCCAGCGTCGAATTCCTCGCTGTCGCCTTTCCGCAACTCAAGTTCCACATGACCTATCACCTGCGCAAACCCGTTCCACCGGACTCGCCAGGCCGTCCGCCAGAGTCGAGGCGAGAATGCGCGCTGGTCGTGCATCGCCCCGTGGACACATACGTCTTTCATGGGATCTTGACGACATTGCCGCTAAAGTGTTGGCCGGAGAGGGTCAAGGACGCGCCAAGGGGACCTCGAATGGTGCAGGCGAAGACGGAGGTTGCGTGGAATGGGAGAGCGAACGGAATAACCACCAACGGAACCAATGGTGTCGTCCACGTCAAGCAAGAGAGAACGGCCTCGCCCAGCGTACCGCCTTCCGTGGAATCGGACTTGAAGGTGATCGGCCTCATGAACGGCATCACCGACATTCGCTTCCTCCCCGCCGGACGACTGCTAGATCGCAAAAGAAGGAGTCCCGCCGTTCGGTACTATCATCGCATGCCGACGGATGTCTCCCTCCAACTCGAATTTACGCAGGACGACCGGACGGTTCAATCCACGCTGCATGAGCTCTCCCAGATCTTCAAGAGGCCGATTGACAAGCCCGTCGTGAAAGGGCAACAGAATTGGATGAGGCTGAGTTGTCATGATGTGCCGACGCGGGTGTATCACGCGCTCGTGCTTGCAGTGAGTACTTGGTCCTGCTTATTTACGTTATAGACACCCTGCTGACATCCCCCTCGTAGATCTGCCGCATCATCCCCGACGCCAATCACGACATGCGCATCGTCATCTACCTCGACCGCACCGAATCCCTCAGCTTTCCCCGCTTCGAAGACACATTCGCCGTCGCCGTCCGTCTATTCTCCGACTTGTGGCACCAGATCCCAGTTTCCCGCCGAGACGATCGCGGCAAACGTGGTCCGCCTCCGCTCTTCAGCTTGATGGGTTTTACTCGTGACGACGTCCGCCTCGAGGGCACTATTCGGTCGCGGCTCAATGACGGCGGAGAGACGTTCACCGCCGATGTCAGGTCCAGGGACGCGCGTGGCGACAACGTTTACCGGTCCTCCAGCTATCCAGCATTATTTCCCAAGCCATAATCGCCGCTCGACTCTAGTATAATTGCATGGTGGCTTAGGGGGACGGATTACGATATATGTGTATGGGTGTTTCGTAAGTTGTATGACAACAGTATAAATTAGTACAGTCTTCTGGGCGTTATTGAATAGCGCCGGTGTATGACTACACATGGCGGACACAGCGCGAGGTCACAATGGCAGCGCTCCAAGGGGACCGCCGTATCGCCGAAGAGGACGCTCTCTAAAGACCTCTCCGCGGCGCCCCGGCGACTAGTAACACGGCTTCTAGTACCATGTTGCTGACGACATGGCTTTCTCCTCTCGAGGGCATCGATCCACACAAGGCCTCTTAGAAAGGAATGTCACGTCCTACATCAGATCGCTGAAAAGCCCGCCGCCGATACCGCATGATCGCTACTGATGCGTCAGTCCATGCTGCCGCCCTTCGGTTAACTGAGAAAAAAAGTTGTATGGACAGGAAAAGTTCAAGCTCCGAGATGTACGTCGGATCGATGATATTATCGCATGTCCGGGATACAACTCGGTACGACGGCTTTGCGATGGCTCTTTTAGGCTGCCTTGCTCTGTCCTTACAATACTTCGCATCTCGATGTATGTTGAGGATGGTTCTGCATGTTGCCAATGCTGTAATCTTGGAACGCCAATCACTGGCCGATGCGCCGGTTCTCTTCGACGAATATAGTCCTCTTGTTTCTTGACCGACATCCGCCTGTATCGCAGTAACCTCTGCAATCCCTTCGCGCGTTGATGCCGTTCGCTTCCTGGAATCCCCCGGATCTCTTCTGCCAAATCGCATCATCACAGTCGGCTCCTTTCCGTGCGCAATGTCGGGGCGGAAAAGGTTTGGCTAGTCACAAGGGGTTTTCAAATCGGGGATTGTACCAATGAGTGCCATGCGCCTCCTGCAGCACTCTGCGTGCTCGGTGTGGTCTCACTCGGTGTGGCGTCAGGGGATTCGAAGAGGTCCATTGCACGGACAGGAGTCGTCGGACGAAGGGCGTCGATATCGATCGGGGCGTTGGCGACTTGAGCTTCTTCCGATCCGGCGGATGTCTGAGACGATGAGTCGGAATCGTTCATGGAATCTCGGATGACGGGAAGTATCGTTCTGGCATAAGAGCAGGCGGCCGGCGACGCGATTGATTCAGGATCTGCAGCGAAAGCCAAAGTTTCCGGATACTCCTGACGGAATTGCTCTGTCACTCGCTCCCAATGATCGGGATGGCAGATTTTGAAGTTGGTTCGAAGAGTATGTCGTTTCTTGTATGAATGTGTAACGTTGTCGTATACCCCAGTTCGATATGCTGTACCGACGAAGCCAGAAAGACGCACAGGACTTCCCGAGTCGAGACGACCAGAACGTGCAAAAAAGTGGAAAAACTCCGTATCGGAGACGGCTTTCCTGGTGATCTGGCTCCAAGCAGATAGGTATACCCGACTCAAGCGTAGTATCCATTCCCTCATTGCTTGGGCATCGACCGTTCCCTGAATATGTGCTATAATCTGAAAAAGGGGCAAAGTTGGAATGTCTGCGATCTGAGCCACTTTCCGGTCAGCTTGTTCAGTACCAGGGATTAGGTGTTGCACTTACTGCGCCGACGAGCGTATCAAGGGCTGCTGAGTCGCACCTAACGTTCATCTCCCTTGTTGCAGTATCTCCAAACACCAGACATGGCGTAGAGAGAGCAAGGACCATGGACCCAAGGGTCGCGTCCTCCTCGGCGTCACGAGCCGTGCGAGACGAGGTCGACAACCTAAAGTCTGTGTCGAGAACATTATGGCAGCTGTAAGGCAAACGTATTTGACAGTCCTCGTGCCCCATTCCTTTCGTTATGGTGGAACCCGTCAAGCATCCTTTGCCGTAGAGTTCGAGCTCTTTGAGAAGGATGTGACGCGAGCTTGATGAGACGGGCGGATTCGAGGACACAGACGACAATGCACTCGTCACAAAATGATTGGCACAGGTTCCCAATGTTGCGAGAAGGGCGCTGAGCGGAATGGGTGTAAACACTTGTCCTAAGCCTTTATGAACGTGCAGTCCGTGATGATTCGTCGCGATGTTGTCCATGACAATCAACAAAGCCAGGTTCGGAAAAAGCATGTTCAGCTTCTGTGAGGCGTCCGTACGACCATCATCAGAGCTAGATGTCGAACTTTGACTAGGATCGGATGGCGGGGCGTGGTCGACCTGACAGTATTTGGAGAAAGATCTGTAGTACCTTTGCTTGTGAATGTCGAAGTGCTGGATGTAATGCGTGATCGGGTCAAAATGGCGAGCCTCCATCTTGAGAAACCTGCGACACGAGTTAGGTGTTGGCCACGATTTGCCAGCGGCACTGAGGATTCACCTTGTGTACTTCCAACCACTGCAAACCCTGCCTCCGTCTAGAATCCACCATTTCCTCTCCCCTGTCCATTCCACCGTCTCGTATAGCACCGAAAGCGTTTCCTGATGGATCAAGCTCGAACACGCGTTGAGATTCGCAATCGTGCCGAGACATCCATCACCCGCGAGAAACTCGGCGATCGTGACAAGGACCTCGACGGGGAATATGGCAGAGGTCTAGGAAACGCAAGCAAGAAGTGAAGTTAGCGAGTTGTACGGATAGGCGGTCTGCATCGCGCCACCGCGTCGAATGAAACTCACGAATGCGTTCATTGTTGCTACACCGTCACTTCGATGCATGCCCGTCTGATTGGAGGATAGGAGTTGAGGGGCGGAATAAGGAAGGTGACGAGAATCTGGGGTAAAGCGAGAACAGAGGGAGAGGTCTCCTGTCGACTGGTCTCGATGCGTTCTCGATCTCGAGATTTCGGATCTGCGATGCAGCGACCTATCGTCCCGAGTCAGTAACGTGCGATGCGAGTGGTTTTGCGGACGAGACTCACGTAGGACCGGAGAAGTGACGAAGGAGACGCAGGCGACCCCTATCAAGTTATTTCCCTGTGATGGTGACTTTGACTTTTCGAATCCGGTTATACCGTTCCTTCACATTCGGTGTGCCTGGTTGAATGAAGGAAAATCGACGAGTCCAGCGGAGGGCGAAGAGTCTATGGCAATAAGGGGAAAGAAAGAGAGGGAGAGATCCACGTTGTCGATTGCTTCCGACGCAGG
Organism: Naganishia kalamii; assembly: GCA_022813745.1. Lineage (NCBI taxonomy): Eukaryota > Fungi > Basidiomycota > Tremellomycetes > Filobasidiales > Filobasidiaceae > Naganishia > Naganishia kalamii. Next base: position 38,402 of record JAKLLX010000096.1, read on the forward strand.
CCTGATGTCAAGCGTGTGACGTTGGCTCGACCTATAGTCCGGCAGCGTGAGTCAGTGCAAGTCTCCTGCAGTCAGGTTGAACGCGAGACTCACGCAGGACCGGAGATGTGGCGAAAAACCCACGTTGTCGATTTTGATGTGTTGCTGATTCTGCGGATGTCTGGCCAACACTGCTGAAGCCCAACGTCTGAGGCCTCGAGTCAGCGGTGAACCATCAGCGATGCTATCGATGAGGAGAACACAGACTCGAAGATATGGCGGAGTAGACGCGTCGATAGGACGAAGTCTCTTCTCTCTGCTGGTGATCAATAACTTTGCCGTTCGGATCCGGGATTGAAGCAGCCTGTCGACGACGAGAGGTTGATATTTTGACTATATCAGAGGGAGGACGAGCGACTGCAGAACTGTCCTGGAGGGGAAACGTAACCGCGATTAGGGAACACCGCACTGAGGGGGATACCGTTTCCGATGCTCACTGTTTCCAATCGATACGAATTTGCTACAATCCCATGCGGATGGCAGGAAATAAACTGGATGTGTCGTCGATAGGTTGGCCGTATGGTGGGTGAGCGAAAGGAAGGCTTAAAACGGGACTACCATCTATCATTCACCGTATACCACTCAATGAGCTACTCAATGTGGTCAAGGTGGATGAGCACCGAGGGAGGTGTTAGGTCACGTGACAATCTGACCGAGACATGAGCTGACACCCAGCGAACAGTCGAACACTGCCTACCTCCGGATCTTATCTGGCCTGGCATGTCAGCACCACCGCAGTCATCAACCAGATCTACAGCAGGTATATGATCGCCATTGTGTGCACGATAAAGCACTATCGCAACGCCGTCAGCAGCCGAGGGTCAGCATCGCTTTACCATTGCTCAACCATGAGCACGGACATTGCAGCGGTCAATATCGGAGTCAGCCAAATGGAGGACCCGTAGACCTTCCGACCGCGACAGGTGGTTTCGCGGACTTTCTCGAGGCGCTCGCGACGGACGCCGCGGAGGATGTAATCACCGCGCTCGTACGGGCCGTCGAGATCGTGCGAACCATCTTCCCCGTCCTTGTGGATCAACCGTCCGGGCCTATCCGTGAGTCGCCCCGCAGTTCTTTTGATGGCCTGTCGCTGAAACGAATGCTGGATAGCGGGCCCTATCATCGCGGACGCCGTGTCCTCCGCTCTGGCTTCGACGCCGACTGCCACTGCCGCATCGCCGACGGCGACCGCGCAGGCGGACGCGGCGGGCGCGGGTATCACGCTCGGTTCGATCTTGTTTCTCTTGCCGTTTTTGTTCCTACTCTAGAGCGTGGACCGACCCGGATTGACCTGCACGGGCGCGTGTGGTGATTTACGACCCCGGTTGGGCCTCCGTCGTAGAGTGTTGGCTATGCTCCAAACCGTTCTATATATGTGATGTTATACCGGCTCGACGGATGCGTTCCAATGCTGTACCTCCTATGATCCGCTTGATTATATCTATGTGTCCCTCGATTCCCGCCGTAGAGGAGATCCGAGAAAACACGGCACACGGCATCAAGCACAAAGTAAATAAACGAATCTGTGGCTTCTCAGCCCGCAATGTATCATCAACTTCATCTCCGTGCCGCATCCTTCCTGTATCTTTGCAGTCTTCCAATCGCTGAGAAAGTGAGGCAGCCCAACCGATGACCTGTCGTTAGCGAACAGAGACAGCTGACACTGAGATATCCATCAGCGGAAACCCCATACAGTAAGCAACAAAGACGGTCTTGCTATACGATACGGATAGATAGCTAACGGCGTTGTCATAGGTCACGAAGAGAATGCCCATGCACGGAACGATGACCTGCGTGGGCGAAACGTCTAACGAGGCGAAGGACCCTTGCGTACATCGACAAGGTCGAGATGGTTCAGCAACGGACACGGGTTCCCCGCACCTCGAAGTATCGCATACGACTTTGAGGGGCGTCGAATGTCATCAAGCGGGGTGCCGGGTGTAGGAAGCAGTCTCCCTGGATGCCTTCGGGATTAACCTCAAGGTGCATGTCACAGCTCCGTCTCCTTTCCCGCGGTGCTGATCGATCTTCTCTCGTATAGCGTAGACCGCATACGTAACGGCACGGCAGTCTTCCGATTCACCCATTGGCCGTCCTTCGCGCGGATTGGCATCGCCGGAGAACTCTGGTCTTTCGTGAGCCCAGACTTGGGCGTTCGTTCTTGGCTCATGCTACCCTCTCGAATATATAGGTCCCCTACCCACCATCACATCCTCAGCAGTTGCGGAACGAAGGTCTCCCGTGACCCGTCTGCCCGACACAACTCCGGAATGAGGTTGTGGCTTTGGCGATACATCTTGTCTTCCCCCCCCCCCCCGGGAAGAGCAATCTCCGCATGCCCATGGATACAGAGCGCACAACAACGCTTGGCTGGGTTGGTGTACGTCGGTGCGAGGTCGTGAAGCTGAGGCGATATGAAGTACGTAGGTCCTGAAACAACTTGTAGCGTTCAGTCATTGACTTGCTTTCCCGATAGACGCATCATTCTCTGGCAATCCACCGCTGAAAGGCCAAAGACTGCCTTGTCCCTATCCTCCCCGTACGTTCCCCGAATGCGTCGAATCGTTCCCGCTCACAGAGGAAATCGAACCTGTTGCAGACTAAATGGTCAAGGTCCTTCGCGCGACCATCGTATCTCGGACTTCGACTCATTGGCGCGTCGAACGGTCAAACCCCCTTGAGCTCGTCGGCATGACACCTCGCCACGGTACCGCCATTGTTCCGATTGGACCGGGACATCTGAACATCAATCTTCAGCAATGAGACAACTAATGATTCAACCAGAGATGCAACTCGTGCGACATTTTCGACGCAGCCGATCCTGATGAAGTGAAGAACTCTCTCACGTTCGCCGGGCCTACATAAAACTACATCCCAGGCTGTCTCTCAAGGCCCACAGAGGCCTTGTGATACGCGGCCAGTAGGATTGCGTAATTTGCTAGGTATGCGATAGCGGATGATATGGCAGCAGAAAGGAGAGACCGAAGCGGAAAGGATGGCAGACATGCTAGTACGCTACATATATCGATATTCTTGCGGTCTACTGCGGCAAAGTGCGTTTCGTCGTGCCCATTCGTTTTCGAAGCATTAATTCACAATCGCTTCCAACAATACGATTTCCAATGACGAGCAAGGCCTCCAGTGTCCCGCTCTTGGACGTCTCCCCAGAGGAAGAACGGTACAACCTGGAGGAGCGTGTGGAAGCAAAGGTATGGGCGGTCCGTGCGTTCATAGACGAGGTCATCAGAACAAATGGAGATAATGGCCAATTCCTTCGTCGAGCCGATCTTGCACTTTTCGAACGTGCCTGGGACCAGATTAGCATCATCTCCCGCTACCTGCGTTTGAGCGATCGGGCGCGAGAGTTTACAAGTACCGGCGGGAACGATGCCGAGCCTTCCGTCTTCGACCTCAGCGGGGTCAATAGGGCGACCCGTAAAGTGTTGGCACGCAACCTGCGCATCAGCCTAGCGGGCGGCGCCGACCGTAACGAAATCATTTCCGACATCGGAACAATGCACTTTGAACTGCGAAACATGTGCAAACAGCTCGGCCCAATCATCGAAAGAGGACAGGAAGACCTGGTCCGACGAATGTGGGCAACGCTTGCGGCGGGTAAGATGGACACAGATGCTGCCAGAGCGCTCTGCTCCGAAGCCGAAGTCACACTGAGCGACAGCTTAATCGACCGCCTCACACATATGGAGGAAGCAGCCGAACTTTTCCGCATCGGCTTGCCACAGAGCTCAATCCAGAGGACCGAGAGCAGTTGCGAAGGACCGGACAGATATTCTTCTTACCAGAGATCCAGAAGCGCGCGCGTTTCCATGAACGCGACGGATCTAGAGACCCTGGTGTCTCGCATCGAATCCGCTTACGAGGACATCTTCAAGATGGAACGAGCGCGGCAGGAGTTAGCTTGGTCACCAGGCATGTTGAAGAGGCTGGAAGAGCTGTGAAGACGACTCATGCTCGTCACATTGATGGCGAAAGAAACACGGTTTAGTCTAAGAGAGTTGTACAGTAGACTCGTTCGTACATCCGGGTGTCTTGAGCAAAGGCGCCGCTGTACATACGAGATTGTCGATTCATGGAGGGACCTATGTCTGAATTTCGCTCGCATGATACACCGCTCCGCACGGACTTCATGCCTCGCTATCGGCTAGCTGAACCCATACACCTTCGGATAGTGCTTGTCTGCACTCTCCACCTTGTTCCCGCCCAGATCCCGTTCAACTATGTCCGCCATCGACCCCATTCCTTCACGCGTAGCTGTGATCGTACACTCGACGGTTCTGCCATCAGCCATGCGGTGCGTCGTTCGCCAAATGGGTACTCGGACAGCGCAGAGACGCGATTCGAGGGAAATGTCGTACCAGACGCGCATGAACGCTTCGTAGACCTGCTGAAACTGAATTCGGATCCCGTCCAGATTTGTCGGTTTCTTCTTGCCTGGCGAGACGCTGGCCTCGAAGCGGATCGGGTATTGCGCTCCGGCGATAATGGCGTCGAGCTGTGAATCACGGTAGTATGATCAACCACAACGAGCGCCTCAGCAATAATACGATGTACTCACATTCTGGCAGATCCAATTGCGAACGTCCAATCGCAAGTTTGGCAGTCGTATCGTCACCGTCCGAGATGATCTTGCTACCGGGAGAATGGAGAATGAATCCAATAAAGTCGCACGTAAGCGCTCCTCTGGAATGTACCCGACGTCGAGCTCGAGATCCCTATGCAACCGATTCCTGTACCGCGCGGCGGGGGACACGAGATCCTCGTTGACGATCCACGTATCCCGCGGGTATTCAATCCGCGTAATCTCGTCTAGACGGCAAAGCTTGAATTCTTTCGAGAGAGAGTATCGGACGCGTACGTTGGTGAGGATCTGATGCAGCCCGCGCGCGTCGACCGGCCGATGAACTTTGAGTGTTACATTTCTGATTGGCTCGGGCACCTCTCTTCGCTCGACGGACTGCAGAATGTTGATCTTAACGTGGAATCGTAAACTCGGGAACACGATGAGCAGGAAATCGTAGCCGGCTGGTTTTGTTCCACTGCAATGAGGTGCCTGTCGTTGGCCCATATCACGGAGTCGCTCGAGGTGGGTGTTGGACACGACGAGGTACCTGCCGGGACAGGTCGTTAATCGCAAGTCTCTGCGACTGTAGTGCGACGCACCTTGTGTGCTTCCATCCCGACGCAAATGTCCCAGCCTTGGTCCCGATTCCCTGCGCCCCGTAAGATGCATACTCATTCGTATCGTCGTCCAAGATGATCGTGTCATGCAGGACGGGCGAAATGGCGTCTCTGAGCACTCGGCAAGTGGCGCTGTAATTTGCAAGGGATCGATAGGCCTCATTTCCCGCAAGAAAACACGCGATGGTCGAATGCGTCTCGGGCGAGAGGAACGCAGCTGCACGCCGGCACTGTACGAGAAGTCAGTGGCGTCAGAAAGCGCGAGCGATTGAGGCCTACCGTAATAGGAATACCGCTCGGTCCTGCCACTACGCCGAGCATCCGCCGCAGTCCACCATCATCTTTCGCGCAATTCCTGCGCGCCCCGTCTCCGGCGCCGTCCAAGTCCAGCTCGACCGTTACCTCCTCCAATTCCCGTTTTGCATCATCCCTCTCCATACGCAGTGCGGACATGGCTCGTTCTTTCTCTTCCAGCCGTCTTGCATTTTCGTCCATGCGTTCGCGCAAAACCTCCTGTGCCTTCAGCGAGTCCTCGACGGCGGTCCAGGCATCGTCCCGTTCTCGTTGCACCGTCACGTTTCGGCGAAGGAGTTCGATCCGTTCGGCGAGGAGGGAGGCGTTTTCCCGCTCCAGATCGCTGATACGCTGATGAACCATATCGTCCGCCGAGTTATACGCCGCATTCGATCCCGTTTCATTCCGCTGTTGCGTCTGACCGGCCGGTATTACCGGACGCTCCCTAGCCTCCCTCAACTCCCTTTGCAACCCCTCCATCTCACCCATCACCTCCTCCACTTGCTCCCTCGCCGTCTCCAACTCTTCTTCCAGCGCCTCGCATTCGGCGCGATAGCTCTCCATCTCGCATCTAACTCCTGTCAGGACTGCTTCGGCTTCTTCAAGACGAGCTCAATCCACGCGCGAGGGCGTGTTGAAGGCCGGTTTGACGTCGGCGTTCGTTGAAGCGGTGACGGATTCCGGTTCCGATTTGACGATGGCAGAGGACGGCGGACCCGCAACGTCATGGAGGAGTCGGGCTTCCGCTGTTGCCGCTCGTGTACGCCACGCCTCCATGGCTGCCTTTACGTCTCGCACCTCCGCCTCAGGTGCCTCGGTGCGATCCGCATAGTTCCGGTCGATGCGGGACGAGCTGTCATGTTGATGATCGAGAACGGGTTTGACGTCGATCGCTTGAGATACCGTCCGCTCCGCTTCCTCAGTCCTCCTCCTCGCGTCCCCCAACGACTCCCTCAAACCCTCGATCTCCCTCCTCAACTCATCCCCCTCTCTTTCTCTTTCCCGCTGCTCTCCCTCCACGCGGTCTTGCAAATCTCTTCTCTGCCGTTGCGCGACTTCCACCAGCGCCAGCAACCGCGCCCGCTCCGTCACCCATGTCTGGCGATCTCTTCGTGTGCTGTCCACTTCCTGCCGCAGAGCATCCCGTTCCGTCTTCAGCTGCCGCGCGAGGGTTTCGCTTTCTCGTGCATGGTGTTGAAGAGCGTGAGATGAGGTATGTGCGGCGTGTTCGAGGTATTGTGTACGGGAGTTGAGGGATACTATCTGGTTCTTTAGTGCGGCGTTCTCGTCCTGCAGGGGGTGGCTGGGTGGAGCGTAGGGGTTGTAGGGCGGGTATGCCGGGGGATGCGACCAGTTCGACATGGTGTGGTTATGGATTTCGCGATACAGCGTGGGGATTCAGGGGAATGTTGGCGTGTCGCTTAAGGTGTGATCGGGGCACGAGTACTGCGATGAATGTATAAGCCCTTGAATGGCAGATCACGAGCTGAGAGGCACGACTCACGTATAGGCAATGCTAGATCTTTCCGCCAATTGAGTGCTCGATGGGATTCTGTTCCCCGGCGCACAGAAGCGTTTAGGACCCTGTCAAGCCGTCGGCGCGTACGCTCTCCGACTGTTGAATCTCCGGACGACCGTTTGAAAGATGCGGGATTGAATGCTGACAATACGATCAGTTCCGGAGCTACGGCAGAGGCCACGAAACAAAGGCTCCTTTGTAGCGAAACCCCTCCAAGTTATCGACGGTACGGGACACTCTATCTCTCGGTAGTGGTCTGTCGGCAGTCTGTGGTCAGGCCATGAGCTATGCGGGGCAAAGACGAGAGAGGGTGTCGAGACACGGAATGAGGCAGAAAAAAAACGAAGATAGCTCAGGCCCCCAGGGACGCTGATGACCGATCGAACAGTTAATTACTTTGTGCAAACGCCTCGTCTCCAGCCAGCTCATTTTGAATTTTGGGTCTTGTATTCTGACTATGCACTTCCTCCTCTTCCGTCCGCTCTTGTTAGCTTTCATAATAATCATCTGATTCCTATGATCAGTCATACAGCACCGGTGAGATGATCTGCCGAATCCGTCCACGCAATGTTCGACGTAAAATGGTCGTTTGCGTGGTGCCGTATAGGATTTGGCGTAAGGGCGACGTCGCTTAGTTCTCACAGGACATCTTCACGGTCAGCTTGAATACCATCTCTACCGATGCTCAAGCCAATCATCCAACCACAATCCCCATCTTCGACAGATTCGGGCTGTGAGCAGCAGGATGGCTTGTTCTACTTGAGCGTCTCCTCTTCACGCAGGGGTCGAATTGCATCAGCGGATACTGGAGCTTCGCTATCGATTTCCGACTTTCATACTACCTACCATGGGGCCGCTCGATGGAAGAAGCACAAAGTCGAGTGTAGCTGACCGTTTTCTTCCATACTAGACAGGAACAATTCAAAGGCGTCGACAGCGTGTAAGGGGGCAGGTCCAAATCAGGTGTCCTGTCCGACTGCTGAAAACTTGACACCAACTCAGAGAGCCTTTCCAGGCATTATCATCGTCTTTCCGTGCAGATGTCTCTTGAGGAGTTCGGTAACGTAAGAAGCCCAAGCGCGCCCCTCTGAATCTACATTTTCAGACGTACGTGGTAATTATCGTAAGGATGTCTGCATGGTCGCCCAAGAATGTGACAGCGCGACGTCGTAGTACAACACCGTCCTTGTAACGCAACGCCAATGTAGCTGACGATCGAAAGCTGAGCAATGGGATGCAAGGATGGGCAAATATCCTGCGCACAGCTGCATCGTTTCTGATCCTCTTCTACAAGCCTCCCGTCCGACCCGTACCGGCCACGCCGCCTTGATACACGCATGTATTGTGACTATGCCTTGATCATGAGCAACCGCACGGCGCATGCCTAAATAGCATCAGGGATGACGAGTGCACGGTCTCAAGGTTGTTCTCAGAGTCTTGACGGAGGAGGGACAGAGGGGTTCGCGTTCTGTGCACTCCCGGATTGTTGTGCGGGACTTGAGCAGGTGCTGATCTATATAAGGATTACTCGACGACGTCCCTCTCAATCCCTTGTGTTTATCATACATACACGAGACTCCTGCAGTGGTACACCAATCTAATAGTCAAAGAGCGCTTGCGCTTCTACAGCCTCAGGCATGAGGTTCTCTATTAAAACAGCTTTGAGGTCCTTCCCGCCGGTGTTGCCAGGCGGGTTCATGATCCGGGTTCAGACGAAAGATTTGGGAGCCAACGATCCGCGGGCACAAATGCCATGTCTTTCTCTTGGGACGTCTGTGAGCCCTCTGGAAAGTCGCGTTGAAGTCTATCAACATCGATCAAGCATGCTGCTGTCGTGATGCCCTCGGAGGCCGTCTCCAAGCGCGCCAGTATACCTTCCTTGAGTTGCGGCGTAAACCAACAAGGCAGTGTGGTTTGAGCGAAAGCATCGACCATCGCCTTGTTGGCGAGCGTGAAGAAAGAGACATCAGCGAGACGACGCTTGACGGCCGCTCCGAGGGCTGTCGAGGAGAAACTGGCATATGAGTTATGCGGAGAGATGAGTTTCACCTCTTTTTTGACCTGCTTCTTGATTTCAGCTCTTTTGGCTTCGACCTTTTTGTTAAACATCTTTTGGAAGTCTTCTAGCTGGACGTAGCGAATCAGAGGTAGGTTCCGACGGATATCGGGACTACAGTTGAGGTAACCCATCGCATGTCCCGTCCCATCGTAATAGTGGTACCCGTACGTAAGAAAAGCGGCCTCTTTACCGTCCTTCGTGACGAAGATATTGTGGTTTTCACTGGAGCAACCCGACGAGGGAGTAGAGGTCTCGTCGATTTTGAAGCCACCCTGGATGCTCTGCACAAGACTTTCAAGATTAGTCCCAGGCCCTGTAGTGTTAAAGGAGCAGGAGGTGCACTGAGTGCCTCTGGTCGAATGGCCACAAGTAGTTTCTCCACCCGAGACTGAATGCAGGGAAGCCACCTCGGATGCGGGTTCTTTAGATGATGCTGGCATGACTGTAGAGGTTTGTGTAGAGTGGAAGGTCAGAAGCACGTCCGAGCTTTGTGCTGTGACCCGCCCTCTGCCCTTCGAGCGACCTGTGATCCCATTCCTTAAATACGTCATGAGATGCACTGCATCGCCTGACGTGATTGTGAGATGTAAAAGGAGAAATGGACACCATCGGCTTTGCGGCCGGTGTGATGGGCCGGCAGTACCCTTACGAGACCCTACAGGGCAGGAAGTGCAGTGTTACAATTACTCGACGACACCGCTATCATGACCTTGACAACATTCACAAAGGACACTGTGACGGCATTGTGTCTACACTGCGGTGTCAGTTGAAAGGAACAATCTCCCGCAACCAGCACGTCATAGCGACTTTACTCGAAAGGCTGTGACTCGAACTTCTCCGGGCGGGCTGTAATGGCACAGCCCTCCACTCTCCGTACCCCTTGCCTTTGGCTTCGTATAGCCTATACCCATCCGAAGACGGTACTCGTCTCGCCGTACACCCTTAACGCCTACGAAGCGACCCCGGGGTTTGCTGCATGCTACCAATGATAACATCAACTATGATATACCGTATGATGTCTCGCATGCGTTCTACCGCATATTATCTCGCAAACTATACAGATCAGGTCTTACAGCGATGAGCAATAGAATGCAAAAGAAAAGAAGAAAAGTTAAAAGCCTGGCAGCCTTTCGAACCTTCATGAGGAACTCTCCGGAAGATGCCGTACAGTCTTCCAACAGTCTCCACGGAAGTCCGTACAATAGATCATCAGTAAGATCTCAGAACATACCGTCAACTGCCTCACCTAGTTGTATTCGGCACGGCCATGAAATAGGAGCATACGCTGTTGGTATGCTTGCCCTGCACTTCGGCCTATCCACTTCGGCCGGAGTCGATGACCCTATCTGGCCCCAGCTCAAGACGTTCTGCTATGGCTCGATCATATGTGATAGAAACAACGGGGACTCACGTGTACCGCGGCCTCCACCACAGGTAGAAACGATGGGTCATCTGCCAGGTACCGCACGACACCGTGTCCTCGCAGAGTGTCCTTCCACCACAGAATCTCCCTTTTCGCGCCTTGAGTCAACCGTCTCCGTCCGAAGGGCGAATCCCTACACACCAGCACCTGATCAAATAGACGCCTGAGGAAAGCCTTGCCGATGGTGCAGACCCTTGTCACAAAAACAAGAGACCCCACGAGAGACTGAATCTCTACCATGTCCACACTCCGCACCGCCTTGTCAAGTTGCCCCCGTATCTTGTCCAACTTCTTCTCTCCAATAAAAGCTGTCCCCTTGTCGCAATCGACAGTAACACCCAGAATCTCCAGCTGACTGCCGCTCAGAGTCTTGTGCGGCGACGTAGCTAACCCCAATGAGGTCGCTACCCCTTCCACGAAGCGCAGGAGCCCCGAGACCTGGATGGATTTGTCCACCCACCCGAATGTATCGTCCAGGTAGTGATGGCACTCAACACCGAACGAGCGCAAGACCCACTCGAAACCCTCTGCTACCAGGTTAAACAGAAACGGGGCGGATTTGCCGCCGAACGACAGCTGTGTCTCGTAGACGAATCCAATTCCCGGCCAGTAGTAGCCCAGCAGCAGCGCATCCTTCCGCTCCACGACCACGTGCCGATAGGCCTCCTGCAGATCCACCTTCCACAGGCACCGACCCTCTCGGTTCTCCGGGTCGCGTCGTGTCGCCTCCCTAGCTCCCGTAGCATCTCCTCCAGCATGTAAAACTTCAGCGTAACATGCGCACTGTCCACCCCATCGTTGACCGACTCGTCGTGCCTCGACCGTCGTGGCCACGAGAGGTGATGTATCGTCCGCCACTTCTCGACCCCATTCACGCTCGGCTTGGGTACCGCCCCTATGGGTGATGTAACAATACTGTCGTCGGGTGATGCCAAAACAATCGCCCCCGACGCCAGTCGCTTCTTGATTTCTTCCTCCACATGCTTCGCCCCACCCGCGGTCATAGGCAGATTCTCCGTCAACCGTCGTGACTTGCGCCTCAGCGTGTCCGACTTTTCATATCCCAGCAACGCTCCGTGTTGAATCATGCCAAGGATATCCCTAGCAAGATCCCCCGGGTAGTCCGCCATCAGCTCCGCCCACGCGGCAGCATTCAACGGCGACGGCTTCGCAGGCCTGGATGAGGTGTCAAAGAGTCTGAAGCGCACCGTTGTATTCGGCCTCTCCGCCGGTCGCTCTCCCGGTATCACCAGACCACACTCCCCCGCCTGTTTCTCCAACCTGCTCCTCGAATTTGTGACCGGAAGCGTATCGGGGATCGTTCGGGCATCGAGATCGCATAGAGTCATATCGCCAGTACTGGTGATAGCTAGCTTTCCAATTACACCCGCTCGCCCCACTCGTCCAACTTCCGGTCTACCCCATCAAGCGTTGCCGTTGTTTCCGTTCTCCTTCTTGAAGTTTCGGGCGTATCCGTTGTTAAACCCGCTGCCTTGAGGTCGGCCTCCGTACCCGTTCCCGTTCATTTGCTGCGGACCGTAGCCGGGATTGGCAGGGGCGGGGGCGTAAGGGCCATACATAGGCGCCCAGGACTGACCGGGAAAGGCTTGCGGCACGTTTGGCATTCCCGATTGCCCGGGGGGTTGTTGCCAGGCGACTTGCGGAACGACCATGGGGGCAGTCGTAGCTAGCACCGCTTGCGTGGCGTTCAGCCGCTGTTGATTTGCCTGGGCCACATGCGCCAGATGATCGGGGCAAACGACCCTGGGGTGAAGCTCCCCGCACCACGCACACTTGTGCTTCCTCGTGCAGGGCCGGCCGTTGACGAAACCGTTGCACTTGTTGAAGTTCCAGTTGTTGCACACCTCCTCGGGCTTGGGGGCGCGGGGCAGAGCGGAGTCGGACTGGGAGCGGGCGATGTTGTCCGCCATGGTTCCCGAGATGGCGTTCCTGGAGGGCCGGGGCTGGTATCGCCGAATCAAGTCGGCGAAATTGGCGTTGTCGAACTGGTCGATGTTGCGTAGCAACATGTGCTCTCGCAGAATGGGCCGCGCCAAGTCCACGTACACTTCGAGGCAGTCCCGCCAATAGTTGCGCTCGCACGATTGGACGATCCGCCATCCAAAGCGCATCATGCTCTGCAGCAATCGGGGGCTTCGATAGTGGTACTGGGCGATAGTACAGAACCAGGACCAGGCGTTCATAAAGCCCAAAGGGTCTGGACAGTTCTCGTGCAGCTTCTGCAACCTCTTGATCCTCGCGTTTCTCTCGCCCGACCCATCGTTGATCCTGACCGTTCCACTCTGCCCGATTTCCCAAGAAACGCCAGTCTCCTCGGCCACTTCGGGCGAAAGACGCAACGCGCCGGGCACCATCTTCCAGATATCACAAGGGTCTAGACGGCCCCTCATGAATCGCTCCAACTCCTCCTCCCGGCTCTGATCGAATAGGGAATAGAGATCGGAGAACTCACCCTGAGCGCCAAAGAGACCCTGTCCACCATGAGCGAGATCCGCGACAGGCGTGGGTGTTTGTCCTCCGGGCTGGGTAGCGGCGACTTGCATCTGCACGAGTTGAGCGATTGAATTCTCGAGGCGGTCGAGTCGCGCGTCGCGAGGGTCGTCCATCATCCGAGCGTTGTCCGCGGAGAACGGAACATTGCCCGCGGCCGAGCCATAACCGGCAGTCGCCTGAGCGGCTGCACCCTCGTTCGGACCCGCAGCAGCGGAAGGTGCTCCTCCCTGAGCAGCGTTAGCTCGAGCCAAGAGCTCTTGGATCTGCTCTTCGGCTTCCCGCCGACGGTTCCGCTCTTCATTGGCAACCTCGATAAGTCGAGCCTTGTTGAGTGCGTTCGTGATGGGCTCGTCCGGGCCGTACTGCCGGGTAGCGAGGGGAGCCGCTGGCGGAGCGGGAGAGGCAGTGTCGGTATGAGGGGGTGCGGGGGGATTGGCGTTCGCCGCGGGATTGGCGCTCGGCGCGGGATTGACGTTCGCGGCGGGATTGGGGTCGAAAGGTGCAGGGGCACCTGCAGGACCGGTCAAGGGAGCGGCGGGATTGTTGTTCGTGGTGTTGCCAGAAGACGCGGGGTCGTTCGCGGCGATGGGAGCAGCCTGGGCTGGGGCGGAAACGTTCGGAGTGGACATCGTTGTAGATGAAAGGCACCTGCGGGGGTAGTGGCGTAGCAGCCGGTGAGCTCATACGAACCAGTTACCAGTGATGGTGGATGGAAGGATATGCGAGGGGAAAGACATAGGTCAAAGGCAGCGAAAACGCGAGAAACATGTATGCCATACGCCGTGCATACTGCTTCCTATACGACAGTGCGTACATAGTGGCCCGCCTTCATGCCACTGCTCGTCCATTCCGAGCTGAAACACAACGGAGGAAAGTGACGAGGGCTCACGATGACCCATACACGACACCTCCTCTCACGATACCCGACACCCAACATGCCCAGACTCCTGTCCCCCATCATCAAAAGAAATTTTGACATGACCCCCCCCTGGGGGTCGACACTCCTTGCTCTGTTCCAGCACTCCACTTCAGACCCTCTCTCCGTGCCCCAGATGACGGCCACTCATACCATGCCAACTCCCTAATCGTTTGACGCAGCGCAGCAGGGCGGCAGGCCACGGCCAGATGGTGATGGTGGGGTCGAGTGGTCTATCGAAAGAAAGAAGAAGGGGGAAACAGAAGAAGGTGGAGGAGGAGGGATGATGTTGAGCCGAGCAGGCGGCTATATGACAGGAGAGGCTCAGCTGGGAGCACATAGTCATGCATGGGGAAACGACGTGTGGAAAGAACAGAGGAAGTGATACGTACGTTGTGTTCTTTGGATGCGGAAACGGACTCTAGCAGAGAGGGAAACGAAAAGACTTGACGACTTGAGGGCTGTCGATGGCGAAGAACCTGGTTGTTGGTTGTGAAGATGTCAGCGTGTTCTGTCTCTCTCTCTCTAATGCATTGTCTTGCCAGTGCGGCATCTGGAAAATTCGCCGGGGTGCGGCGCGATCTCTCCGCTTCACATCTTGTGCACGTGACTCCGTCTCATGCCTCTATGTTCAACCTGCGTCTCTTTGATGTATACAGAAACCTCGAAGAACCCTGCGTTCTTCGCGATCGACCATGCAACACTTTCAGATGCCAGCCCTTGCCAAGGCCTGCTCAGTAGCATGGACTGCATGTGCCGCCGGCTTAACTGAGACCGCGAGGCTTAGTACGAGGAGCAACGGAAGCACTTCAGGGGCTGGTGGATTTGGAAAGGGAGGCAACAGGCAATCCGTTCCACCGCAAGGACCCCTGGTACAGCTTCCTCGGAGGCGGGCGGGGAACAAAAAGCACCCCGTTCACGTTTCAAGAAGAAACGATGACATGTGTAACGCTCGAGCAGACGAAAGCCACAAAGAGTCCCTCTGACCACCTCTTGCGATCGATCATGACAACTGAAGGCGCAGGCGGCGGAATGGGAGTGTATGACCGTTTGTAGTGAGCGAATCTGAATAGAATATGTACAAGTCAGGTCTCTGAGATACAACAATCATGGACGTCTCTGTGAGCACATGGACAGTCTCAGATGCTGATGAGAACGAAACAAACAGGGGCTGTGCTAGGTAGATCGTAAAGCCAGTGTCAGTCTTCCTGAGTCCTGATTGCTTCTCCAACTATATATGCAGCAGCACGGCGAAAGTTTGCTTCGGTAACGCTTGCGAAGCGTGCAGCTATGAATCATCTGAGGATAGACTGACTTCATTATTCTAGCAAAGACTGGCAGTTTTCGCTTCTTCTTGACATGACAAAAGCGAAAGGCATGACGAAACACCAAGCAGAAGGCTAGAACTGAAAATGAGCCTGACCTTCGGTGATTCCCATACGTATACACTAGCCTCCTTGACTACAGCGTTGCGTCATTAAGCACAGATTTTCCACATGGCACAAGACAACGGCACTGTGTTACATAAAAGATCCGTCGATGTGGGGCGTATATGTGCCAGCAGAGGCGCTTCCGTTCTCCGGGCTTCATGCGTAGTCTGACCCGGCGTTTGCCTTCAGACCCCGCTCAGTCTCGAACACACCTGTCGCGCAATTTCGAAGCCACGTTCAGTGAGTAGACCAAAGCCAAAGCCCCGGAAATCATTTCGGCTTCGGTTCCTGCGAGAAGATAAACACTAGAAGCGACACGAGACAACTGGCGAATGCATATGAGAGGATCGGTTGCAGCGATGACAAGCCTTAAGGAATCGCGAGTTTAGGTTTGGTGCACCGATGGATGCGGGAGGATGAGGAGCTCAGCCTCATGATCTAGCTTCTCCCTTCAGCCCACTATTACGGCCGCAGCTCACCAGCGTGACGCCACTCCGCCGATACACGGCCAGCCCCTGGATACAGCTCACCCCTATGATATAATCTCACCAGTGTGAGTTCATCTTACCACCGTGCTTTCAGCAGACCAGTGAGATACCAGGTCCTCAGTTAAGCTCACCAGTTTGATTATCTTTCACCAGCGTCGCCTCATCTCAACATCGTGACTCTGGCTCACCACTAGGAGAAGGAATACACTGCCACGTCTATACAGTCTGGATACGTATATATAGAAGCCCTCATCTCCAGATGTGACAGACTATGCTTCACGATCGGCGCTTTGATTCAGTCTACTTTCCGGAGCTACCTCGGGTGCCCGACTTCTCAAGGATTACCTACTTGTCGCGTGCGAGAGGTCTATCTTGCTTCGCAAGGCAGCTCCGACGTTGTAGAGGGATCTGTCACAAGCGATGTACTCTTACTAGCTTGAACGACACTTGAATACCTAGAGTGGAAGACTAGGATGAGGATCCTTGGAGTCGAGCACTAAAGGTAGCTTTGGAATTGAGGGTGAAACAAAGGGTGAATCATAAACATACTGGCTATTACAAAGGGCAGAATGGCCGGTACATATAATCAGCTGGAGGCTGGGAGGCACTCGGTAGGGAAACGAGCAAAATAAGTGGACCTCCCAGGGAAAGCTGCAAGTAACGAGCAAACGAGCAAATGAGTAAACGAGTGACCGAGTAAATGAGTAAACGAGTAAACGAGTAAACAAGTAAACGAGAGTTTCCTCAAGGGCGAGTGAACGAGTAAACGAGTATGCGAGTAAACGAGTATTCTCCAAGGGGAAATATACGAGCAACGAGTAAACGAGTAATTCCCCAGGGCGAGTATGCGAGCGTGCGAGTATACGAGTAAACGAGTAATCTTCCAAGGGGAAATATGCGAGTTAAGCGAGTAAAGCGAATAAAGCGAGTGACGAAGATATCTCCGAAGGGTGACCGAAGGTAAGACGTCGAAGGGCCATCGCGACGAATGTTACAGGGAGATCTTGTTAGATGGCCTATGGAGGCGCAGCTCTCTACAATTCTCTTGTCTTCCACGGTATACAATACTAGTTCACCTGATACCACAAGCGATACAACGTGAGCGAGGATACCTTAGAACGGCCCTGATATCCGACGCTCGAGTAGGTTGGATCGTTACCCCGCGACATGCACCAGGTGGCGTTTCTGGGGGTGTGCTACATACTCTCATGGCTGGCGGCTTGGTAGAAAGACGGTGTAGGGCAATACCATCTTTCCACTTGCGACGCCGAGGACCCGATGGTGGCTATGGTATGATTGCGATACATGTGTGTGAACTTGCGAATGGGACACCACAATGGAAGCAACTAAAGCACAAAAGGATGGTATATATGCTCATATAATGTACATAACAGAGTTCCTAGCAGTCAACGAGGAGAAGTGTATGTTGCCCTCATTGATCAGCATTCACCGCATCGCTTCCAATTACCTTGAACCACAAATCAACATGCAAGTCGATTCTGGCAGTCTCATCGGTGTTACCAGGCGCAATGGCTTGACCTCGAAGCGAATGCGACTTGACCTGGAAAAGCGTATCGCAGCTAAAGTCTATCAACAGGAAGCAAAAGTACGCATGGTGAAGGCAGCCAGGCGAGCCATTCCCAGCCTCTGAAAGAGAGCGATTGCGATATACTCAAAAGGGCATTGCAGCAGGCTGCATCCGTTCGCTCAGACATCGGCGCTATGAACCCGATCAACGCATTGACTTCTGTCGTCGAGGAAGCCTGCAGAGAGCTTCAGAGCATATGTGCAAATGCCATGGAATCCTTCGAACGACCGCCAGATATCAAACGTCGCCTCGTCTCTACGATCACAGAGATGCGAAAAGAGATCGATGACACCGAAACCAACGACATCGTAAACAACGAGAAGGACTCTGAGCGCATTGTTCAAGAAGTGGAGAATGGGGTCGACACCATCAGAGAGATGTGCATAGAGCGTTACGAACAGCTCAAACAAGAACAAGGGGATTTGGAGGTCGAAATGAAAGCAAAACTGGAAGCGATGGAAGCCATGCTGCACCTCTTCGGCGTGCTGGATTCTAAAAGCGATGATTGCCGGGACTCATGGACATCCGCAATGCTTGAGACGGCAACGCAGCACTCCAAGTATTCTCGCCGTATACTGTGCTTACCACCCGCTTCGATCCAGAAAATCGAGGACGCCCCAGGAGGTTCGGCATATTTTTCCTTGAACCCAGTGCCTAGCCTCATCGATCCGACGCTAGGCGAGTATGACATAGCTTCACTTGTGTCCAAAATCGACACACATCAAAGTGATCTCTTGTCGATGAATCTTGAACGGCGAGACCTCCTAAAGAAGCGCGACATGTCGGTCGAGTGAGGACCGAAACATCATAGCAGCGAGGAATCTAGCTGAATGTTCGTGCAGTTTGAAGGCATTATATGTCCCTTAGCCCTCGACCGTCGCGTCTGTGTCGTTCCGATCGGCTCTCGGAGGATAGGTTAGGACATATCTCTAGTATCTACTCTAAGGGCTGTCACCAAGATTGTATGTTTACTTTGGATAAGATGCTCACGATTTGTCGAATCCTATTTCGGAATTGGTAATATCTTTCTCCACCTCTCTCGTCTCTTGTCCACACGGCGCCCGACCCGTCCCTCTGCTTTCCGAGATAATAACGAGCCCATGTAGGCCCTCGAGATGCAAGGCTTTCCGAGGCAAAGATACAGATATACCGCCTGTCGGAACCGCAGGGCAGACCAGCGATTCGGCCGGTTGTCCCCCCATACATAGTATCAGGAGCCTCCATGCTGTATACTCTTGACATGAGTGATCTGTGCGCTGGTACCCCAGACCAGGGAACTCGCTCTGGTGGCAGCTGTCACGATCGACCAAAACGAGACGCTCACAAAGGAGAAATCGTTCAGAAAGGATGGCCCGGGTATATGTGGTGTACAGGTCTCGGCATACTGAAGGTCACCCCATCATGCCATCGCCTCACACCTACAGCATATCGTCACCACTCTCTCGCCTCTTCAGACTAACATGTCTGAACACCTCAACCTCAACCTCGATGCCGCAGTTTACAAAAATCCTGAGAAATCCACGGAGCTCCATCCAGGCTTGCGATCATCGTTGGGAGCGGCGGACCTCCCACACGACGCTCCTAATGTCGACCGGGTCGCTGTTTCAATGTCACAGAAGCTGAAAGATATGCAGCTGACCTGTGACATGCAGCAGTATGTGGAATTGATGATGAAGGACAACGGGATTTCTTCCCCGCACGGAAGACGGCAGCTTCTACAGCGAATGATAAAAGACGTGGAGAAAGATATGCGAATCAAGATTCCGCCGGTGTATGGGAGTCAAAGCGACATGGACTTGTCGGGTCAGGCCAGCGCTTCCGATAGAACGGTAGCCGGCTTGGCATGGAAAGTCATCAAGAGTGCATGGAGGGCCTGGAGACGGGAAGTGTTTCATGTCACAAGACCCAGCGGCCCACGGATGGGAACAGTCTAGGCTCGAACTCGTCCATCGATGACCGGAGAAGTCTCGTGACTGAGGAGATGTCGAAGGATGCCAAGGCGCTCGAGGAAAAGGTCATCGATCTAATGACGCTTTCTCTCGTGCGCAATACTTTACTTTCACTGGAGCCGGGCGCCTTGGATACGGAAAATGATGCTCCTTCTTCCTATCAGATGTATAGATAGTCTCATATGATAGCTTTGTATCATATGTATCGAGGTGGTGGCTCGTTTCGCCTGTCGCTGCAGAGGTACTTGCGCACACGGCGCGATCCAACTTGACCTCGGAAAAACCCAGCGCTGTGAGATCCCGTTGCAATCCCCAGGGTCTGTCATTCGAGACCACACTGAATCGGGATCTTGCATAGCTCCGATCCCTTCACGAAGGGTTCTCGAAAACCTGCAGCAACAACAGCATGCCCGAACTTGGCCAAGTGACACCGGGAGATGGAAAGCCCACGAAAGCCACAGCGAACGCACTCAGAATTGACGCGTCACATCGCGCGAGGCCACAAAATAAACAAACTGCTTTTGTCTCAGCCTCTGCGATCACTTTCACCACCTTCCCCTCAGCCCCCTCAGCAGCTCAACCCTCCGTTGTTTCTCGTATATCTCCTCCCTTGCGCACGTTTGCCATACCTTCAGCCCGTCACGGAACGTCCGCAATCACCGACACCGCGGAACGGATCTGCCACCAAGACCGCAGCGTTTGCAGTAGAAACTAGCTTGATCTTTCCGCAAACCCTCTCGTCTGTCTTCGCGACGTAGGGTCCACGGTATCAGGTACGTCTTCGGCCATGTGAGCGTCGTGGTCTAGTCCATGCTGACGAGGGTCCCAGGGGGGAGAAGATTGACGTGTTCCCACTCCGCACCGGATGAAAAATACTCAATGGATTCCGCATACATCAGTCGTCAGCAACGCCTACAAGCAGAGGCCGAGTCCTGGGGTGTACCCCCCTCTCTGTCCGACCCTCTTCAGTCGATAACTCGCCGTCAAGAAGTCGTCAGCCTCCGCCTCGAGAACGATGCTTTGAAGGAACGCCTCGCGCGGGCCGAACTCGCCGCAGCGATGGCGCAGCACGAACTCGGCACCTTCAATTTGGAACGGCATGGTTGGGGATTGGAGCGTGAACGAGTAGAAGAAGAGATGGGGGAGTTGGCGAGGGAGAGAGATGCGTTGAAGGCGAGGGCTGAAGCGTTGGAGCGGGAGATGAAAGCCGTAAAAGAGGATCTTCGGACGGCGCAAGAACAAGTCGAGGACGAACGTCAACAACGGACTCAGCAATCCGTCGTCATCGACGTTGACAACGACCCCTCTCTTCTCCGGTCTGAACGCGATGCCGCCGTCATGTCCCTCGCCGCGTCACGAGCCCGCGAAGCCGAACTCCAACGCCAGATCACCGCCCTTATACAAAACGCTGCCGAATCGCCAAGACCACGCAGCAAGCCCAAGCCTCGGGCGGGATCGAAGACGAAGACATTCGCAAATGTCGGAGAAGACGTAACGCCGGGAGTGATCTCGAGAATGAGCACGTCGAAAGCGGTCAAGACGTCTAGGGTGATACGCTCGAACTCGGAGGAGGAAGTTGAGCGGAGTGATCGGGAAAGGACGCGGCCGCAGCGGGCTGTGAAGAGGAAGGCTGCTGCCATGACGACCGGTGAGACAACGGAGGAGGAGGTATATGTTCCGCGGAGATTGGGTGTCGGTTCTGTCCTTGACGGAGACGGAACGATTCACGGAATGATCGTGAGTAACAGTTCTACGTACAGCTTCTTTCGACGCCTAACACTCCGCGTTATTAGCCGCAAACCCGGACGTGTCGGAAGGATCGGGCGATACAGTCGTCTGACGAGGAGACAGAGACTCCGCTCGTGAAACCATTGCGAGATGCCCGTGATGTCAGTGGTGTCCGATCGGCCGTCGTCGAGCCGGGGCAAACGACGAGACAGGATGTCTATGTCCCGGCGGGAAGGGGATCGGATGTCGGCGCGACGGCCACAGGACGTGCCATTGCAGGATGGGTGAGTATCATCGCCCGTCCGTCATCCGCTTCTCAAACTGATACATCGAGACTGCCAGTCTTCCCATCAGGCATCCCGCTTCACCGACGAGATACACTCCACCATAGCATCCTTTCTCGCTGGCGACAACGCGTACAAATCCCTCGCACACTACTCTGCCGTCAACCGATCCCTCAGGCAAACACTGCTGCCGACAATGTACGAGACCGTCGTATTGGACGACGCAACGAAAGGGCTCAAGGAATACTGGAAGAGCAAGGCCGAAAGTGGCGGGGGATGGTTTGTGACTGGGTTCCGGCATACCAAGTGAGTCCTTGTCACAAATGCCTTCAAGATTGTTGTTAACGACGGACTACCTCAGATACATCTTCACCTCCCGAGGCTTCAATGATCAACTCCTCACGTTCGTGCGAAACAACTACCGCCATCCCAAGGGTAACAAGAAGCTCCTCACGAAACTGTTTGCGGTGTTCCCTAACCTGGTGTTCCACGTGACGTGGGATGAACACGTTGACGAACGGGAAGAGCGTCCGCGGGGTCGCGAGTACGATGTGATGTTGGAGACCTGGCGCGTCGTCGACAGCCGCGCCTTTCATCACGTTCTGCGCCACGTCCGAATCGCCTTCGAAGGCCAACCAGCGGAGGGGATCAAAAGCGTCAACACAGTCAAATGCTATTTCAAGACCGGCATCGTACATGGAAACCTCGTCCCGTCCGCCAAACGATTCCGCAATCGAAACGCCAATGACCTCGAGCTGCACCTCCTTCAACTCGGTGTACGATTGACGGAGACGATGGATGATTTGCTGCGGATCCTGCCACGGGAGAAGGAGGACAATGGGCGACGTGTCGCGGTGATCTTTCCAAAGATGAGGACGCCGACTTATGCTATACTTCGGAAACGCGTGCGTCCACAAGGCTTCCGTGCCGACCCTTTCCCAGCTGACCGTAATCATAGCTCAACAACCTGTTCGTCGACGCGCCGTATCCTATTCGCGTGGAGGGGACGATTCACAAGCCGAATCCAAAAGGCGTCTCCAAGGCCGGATACCACGTGCCCAAGCTCGTCCGAGCGCTCCAAGGCATATGGGACAAGATACCATTGGCGAACCGCGTAACGGCCGGCGCGGCGTCCGACCCGCTCTACAAGATGGTCGTACCCGTCACAGGGGACGGCTTGACGTCGGCGACGTTCACCATTTGTCCGTTTCGGGCTGGGGAGGGATTCGTCGTGAATATGGAGGCGAAGGATGAGGAGGGGAATGCGGTTGAAGTAGCGAAGAACAAGTACCCACAGGTGTTTTATCCAAAGCATGGCATCGAGGGAGATGACTCGCAGCCTGATAGCGGATCGGAGTACCAACTTGTGAACGATTCAGATGACTAAATGAAGTCGTTCCTTCCGCCATAGACAGATCAGAGCGATCCCTTAGCAGTTCCCGCGGCCTACACACAGTGTACGGCGCGTCGCGCTCTGCCTCTCAGAAAGACCCAAACGACAAGAAGAGTCATAGTTTCGCTACTCACCCGAGCGCAACGCTCACGCATATAACATCGGTTATTGGAGTACAGCGCGCTTCATATATCGACATATCTGACTGACGCATACAAGGGCGCAACAGGCTCTAAGGCTCACTGTCGTCGCCAGACCTCTTTGGGGTGATCATATACGGCCAGATGCCGGGAACAGAATGGTCGAAGTACGTTCTCCCACCCACTTGTAAATATGTCCAGTACCGTGCCTTCACTTCTTAGGCCAGCCTTCCAACTCCCCTGCGAGGCCAGAGGGACGCTCCAGATAGAAGCGACAATCCTCGGGCGACGCGAGGTCCGGCCAGATGCTCTCCATGATGTCCGTAGCTTGATCGAATGCTGATTCGACTTCGTCGCGGGTGACGGACGCTCCTGCGTCTTCCACTAGTATCTGCAGCCGCAGCTTGTTGCGCGCAAACAGATCCTTGACCTGGAATGTATGAGCTTGCGGAACATCAGAGAGATCAATCATGAACGCACTAGATTCGTTACGTACCATTCCAAAGACCATCTCAGTCGTCCCCGAAATCACGAAAGAACGCCACACTCATGTTCCCAGATCGAGAGGCGGGGTCCGCCAAGGGGTGTGTTCGCGAGATGCTGAGCAGGTGGAAAGTCTCCTGAACGGTCTCCAGTGCGACGTCACTTGACGCCGGATCCTTTGGCAGATGTAAGTAATTTTCTAGCGATGACGCCTTCCGCACATCCCAGGGACGTTGTTTCGAAGCATAGTTGTCGGTAGATCCCGGCGCCAGGTCGCAGGAAGAATGATCCGACACCCCGTCTGGCACGGGGGATCGGTGGATCGGGAACTGGCTCCTTTGGCTGCAGAGGCAAGGTGGGGCCGTTCCATGCCACTTTGAGGCTCGTCAGAAGGTGGTGCAGGACCGACGAGGTTACCGGGCGGTATACCTCGACGCGAGTGTCTTGGTCTGGTGATTGACTTTGAGAGATGATCACTTGTAATCGAGGCCAAACCGCGGACGGGGTCAAGTCGGACCCTCGAAGACAGTTGAACATGCTGCGGACAACGACTATCCTGGCGGAATAGCATGTTAGTCTCAGTCCAAACAGTCGAGGGAGGGACGGGCACGCGTTCAAGCTTACCTTGTGTGTCGATAGCCAACTGATACCGATACCTCCTCATCACCCGCAGACTCTTTCCTCCATTTAACACCAGCCCCTGCGTCTCCGGTACATCCCAGCACACGACCTCGTAGAGCGTCGGCAGCGTTTCTTGATGCACGGCGTGATTCGAGAGATTTAGGTTGGCGAGTGTTTGTCTCCCGCGAGATGACCGGCGATTCCGCTAAAGATCTCTGGAGGGAACGATGGCGCGCTGTGGGCACTGCGTCAGAGCCACGACGAGCGAGAACGGATGCGGCAGAGGCGGGATACGACTTCCGGCGGTCCTCGGGTTCTCCATCCTGCCGCTGGATCGTTGATCGAACGCTTTGCTAACGCAACGACCGCTGGCTTCCGTGAATCCGTACGCAAGATCACATCATTACTCTCGAGCTCTGAGGGAGTCCAATTCAAGGAAGGGTTGCGTTGGCGTTGAGACCGATACAGAACGGTGAGAATGCTGAACAACGCAAAAAACCGTAGCCGAACATCAGAAACCTGCGTAATGAAATGGTTTGATCAACTCACTGGTACTGGTAGCTCGAGCAATACCCGCAACACTAGCTTCCTCCGCACATCCAATTCCGACACTTCAACAGGCAGACTATTCGGCCTGTCCTTCCTGCGCACGCAGAACACGGATAGACAGGCGTGACATCCGATGTCGTACTGTTTCTTCCGGAGCCGTTGTGTTTGAAAGGGCGAGGGCGATCGACATGTAGCGAGGAAGGCTTCTGGTGTTTAGGGGGAGGGCGACGGCGACGGACGAGGAACAGGGTGACGGACTAACGAAGACCGCGCTCAATGGGCAGAAGAGCGGTAAGATGAGGATACTGTAGTATCGGAGCGGTGAGGCCGGATGATCGAGGTTTGTTTACTTTGTCATCTTTGGTGTTGGTGTTGCATCCAGACCATCTACCCATGGTGACGATCAGCCATGTATCTGGGACGCTCGGCTTAGCTGTGGCAACGCAGGAGAGGTGACGCGGACGAACGCCAGAACTAGATCGATTTCGGCTGGCGCAAGCATCAACCACCAGACGATCCTCCACAACACTACACCACCGTCGAACAATCCAAAGCCGGATCAACTTCCTGCTGCGGCTCCAGCTACCTCGATCTCAACAGCGGCCTAACAGCTGCGGACATGACGCCGCAAGATGTCATTAACCGACTACGAACGGAAAATGAAGCATTGAAGGAACAGATTGCGCGGTCGGAGTTGGAGAAGGCGATGGTCAAGCATGAGTTGGGCAGCATGGCTTTGGAGCGGCATGGCTGGGATTTGGAGCGGGAACGAGTGGGTTCGGAGATGACGGAGCTCGTGCGAGAACGGTATGTGTTGAAGGAAAGGGCGGAAGCGTTGGAGCGGGAGTTGGCGGGCGTCAAAGATGAACTTTGGACGGCTCAAGAACGCACAAACGGGAACGACAGCAACATCAGCCGCCGCGTCCTTCCCACGTCATCGACGTCGACAACGATCTCTCTATCCTTCGTTCGGAGCGGGACACTTGTCTGGCATCCCTCGCCGCTTCACAGGCACAAGAGGCGGAACTCCAAACACAAATCGACGGACTCTCGAGTCGGCCGCTCGGCCTATAGATACGGACAAACGCGGATCGGACGAGTAGGGTGATACGCTCGGATGACGCGGGGACCGCAGATGAGGGGGTGAACGGGTCGCGGGAGAACAGGGCGCCGAGAGCCGCGGAAAGGCAGGCTGTCGAGCCATCTGGGGTGCTGTCTGGCGACACGACGGAGGAGGAGATCTGCCGCCCGATGGGAAAAGGTTCGGATTCTGGCGCGACGGGAGAGGCCCGAGTGTTTGCAGGATGGGTGAGTGTTATCTCCAGCTCTTCATCCGTTTCGCAAACTGATACATCGGATCTGTCCGTCTGCCCATCAGGCATCCCGCTTCACGGACGAGATTCACTCTATTATCGCCAGTTTCCTCGCAGGCGACAACGCGTACAGCTCGCTCGGGCACTACTCCGCCGCCAATCGTTCTCTGCGACAGAAGCTTCCGCCGACATTGTTTGAGACGGTGGTGTTGGACGTCGCTACTGGAGACCTGACGGGGTACTGGAAGAGCAAGGCCGGAAGTGATACGGGCTGGTTTGCGGCGGGGTTTCAACATACAAAGTGCGCTTCTCCCTTCCATCATCCCTACTTGCATTTCTGACGGTTTCTCTATCGCAGATACCTCTTCGCATCTCGCTATCATAACGCACGATTGCAAAAAGTCGCAAGGGACAACTACCGCCACATCAAGGGTACTCGGAAACCTCCGACGAAACTGATCAGTATCTTTCCGGATCTTCTGTTCCAGATCACCTGGGGAGCGTTTCATGAAACCACGTCCGGCCAGCAGGAAGATCTCGGCGTCACGCTCGACGTCCACGGAGTGGTCGACAGCCGAGCATTCCACAACATCCTCCGACACATACGCGTCTGCTTCGGCCTACTCGATCCAGCGTCTCCGATAGACGGCATCAGCATCGTTAAATGCGCCGTGAAGACCGGGATCGTGCATGGTCATCTCGTCCCGCCCGGGCAACGGTATCGGAATCGCACCGCCAACGATCTCGAGCTGAATCTTGCTCAACTCGGCGTTCGATTGACCGAGGCTTGCACGACGTTGACGGTAGACTGGAGTGCGGCCCGCTCCGTAAGGAGCTCCGACAGTTCGCGGCGCGTATCCTGTACCGTCCGTTGCAGCGCAGCCTTGTCTCGCGCGTGGGCGTCGATCAGCTTGTGGAGATGACTGTTTTACGCGCGAACGGCATCCCGTACCGCCGCTTTATCCCGCTCCTCCTCCGCCAGACGGGCTTTCAATGCTTCTACCTCCGTGGAGGTGGGCGGTCCCGGAGCCGAAGTGATACGTTGCTGCAGCGTCCTGTTCTGCTCTTTCAGACGTTGGACGAGGAGATGCAACCCTTCCTTCTCGTCGATCGATCGTTCTAGCTTCTCTTGCAGATTTGCGTTGTTTATGACGGACCTATCGATTCGACCAGGTGTGTATGCGTGTGCTCAACAACCCCGGGCGATTCCTGCGCATGGTGCTAGACGTCAGAACAAGCCAAAAGAAGACGGACGACAGAATACGCGTTACATACCTTCCCCCTTTCCTGGCCGATCCGTCACTCTGACGGCACCTCTTCCTTCCTCTGACGCTCTGATCCCAGTCCGCGTTACGGATAACGGGATGGGAAGACTGAGTGGCCGAAGCTGCGTCGTGGACTGATCAAATGGCATAGGGATACTCTCAGAGTACGGAAAGCAGACCATTTGATGAATTGATGATGAAAGTGAGACCTGATCGAGCTTTGTTTACTTTGTCCACCTCAAGGTCGACTGTCGTCGACAGTGTCGTGGTCCGATCCTCCTATCCATGCCATACTATATACCCCTTTCAGCCATACGTCCATATCCGCCATCACCACCTGAACGATTTCCCAGCACAAACCAAACGGCCGGAACGGTACGGCCAAACCCACGACCGCCTCTACTGTACAGCATCACGCAAACATCCTCGCAAACGAGGCGTCCCCCGCTCCGCTCCGCCCGTTCACAAGACAACTCCCGCGATGCCTGCTTCTCGAACGACGTAACATCGATGGACTCTTGGATGCTCGAGGCCGTCGGAGGACTGGGATCATGCGGAAACGTGCGAGGCAGAATGGGGGGTAGCGAGAGTACGGGGAAGCATGATGAGGAGAATGCCGAGGGGACGGAGCGGACGATGGTCGGAGATCTGGAGGGTTCCGCGTCTGTCGGTTCCTTATTGATCAAGTTCGACGAACAACTTGTGCAGCCCCAACTCGACGGGTAGGGAGAGCGCACTAGCCCCCCTCTCCTCAACGCCTCGCTTTTCGTCGTCAACTAGTATTCCCCGTCCAACGCATTCGCCGATCTATGGCGGGAGGCATCGGATGCGCGAATTGGAGAAAATCGTGCGGCGATGTGAGACGATGGGACGTATGAAGAGGAGACGTATGCAGGAAGGGTTGAAGAGAACCTCGACTTGTGAGTATCGTTACACCCAGAGCGTGGAAGTAGCGTCTGGCCTGCTGACCATGTGCCATTGCCAGCGCCACAAAGTCCCGCTGGATGTCATGGGATATCGTCCACGGAGCAATTCGAGGAGGAGCAATCATGAACTCGAATGGCACGATGGCGGAAAGACCGGTCACTGCCGGCAGTGAGTCCCTTATGTTCTTTGAATCTGTGCGCCGTACCGAAGACGATCCATTCGTACGGGTTTTCCAGCATACCGCGATGCCCTACACGTCAGCAACCGTCGGTGCCTGCCTGAACAAGCGTCCTTGTCCCGGTATCCGCCTATAGGTGAGAGCAACTTGCCCCGCTCGTTTCTTTCTCCAGCTCATCTTCTGCCTCCGAACAGCTTTCGCGCGATCATAGCCGTCATAACCACCTTCCACATCGCAACAAAGTACCCGGTATGGTGACATCTCGATACGTTACGTCGACAGCTCCGGCGAGCACATCACACCTCACCAACGTCGCAAGATCACTGGCAGGGCGCGGTGCCGCTCACGTTGCGTCATCTCGGTGTCTTCGCCGAACATTGGGACGTTTGGGACGAGTGGAACGCTGCCCGCGGATGACGGGAAGAGGGTTACGCAGGCTGTTCAAGCAATCCAAATGGCAGAAGAGAAAGCCGAGGTTGGTTCGACGTAAGAGCTGTACTTCTGTACTGAGCCGTAAGTATCGATGGATCTACGTCTCCTGTCTGGCTGATGGAGCGAGATTTTTGGACGTAGGGCAAAACATCGGTTTCTGCTGGCGCAAGTGGGAATGACTCGACCGCTCACTGGACAACGATCAAGCACGAACAGCATCCGAAGCACTTCGGATGACTCGTACTTAGTCTCTTCTCGAAGTGCACCCTATGTATCTCAGGGTGATGCTCTCCAGCTTCAGCGCCAGTCTTCAACTTCATCGTATCGGCCAAAATAGTCCTGGAGTCCTTCCGTCCAAGGCATATGGTGCAGGCAACAAGGCCAGAATACACGCACAGCGGAGAAAGGTCGGTTCACCACGCCCTGGGATAATGCCTACGGCGAAATATCAACCGGCGGGATATCTACAGTACAGGATCCCGTCGTAACCGGGGGATGTGATGATGAATGCAAGAAAGGGGGGACGGTACAATGGGAAAGATGCGCCACTGCTAGAATACAGAGCGGCTTCACGGAACAAATATGTGGCAAAGAGGTTCTACAGATGGCGACCCGTCCGGCTTTGGTACGACCCACTCGACCTGGATGTACGATATCCAGAGGCTGTGATAGAAGTGAAGCTGTTGACGGCCGAGTAGTAGGAACCGAGAGCTTGTTGTGAGAGTGGGATACTCCGGGCTGGATGGGCGCGAGAACATTCGGAGGAACCTTGGATACTGTGTCGTCTAAAGGCTTCCTCGTCCCGATAGTCGGAGTTGTCGTCAACATAGTGTGGTACACCGAATGCAGAGTATTGGCTTGTATAGCTGTGTTGCCGATAGCGCCTTTCCCGCGGATGTCTCCACCACCCGGGCCTCATCATTTCGGGGTGCGACTGTATACTTCTGCCCTGGCTATCGGAGCCGTAGGCGTCGCTGTGGGAGCTATCCGCATAGCTGGAATCGACGTCATACGGGTCGTAAGACGGAGCAGTTCTCTGCAGCAGCTCGTCATGCCCTGCATTTGGGCGAGCCCAGTGATTTCTCGCTTGGTATCCGGTACGGCGGGGAAGGGCGGAGCCGTAATTGCCCATCCCTCGCTGTTCAGCGAGCTGCTGCAGTCGCATATATTGTTGGTACTCCACAGCCTGGATTCTCTGCACCTCCCATTGCCGCTGTTCCTCCAAAGCTATACTTCGCGCTCTCTCAATCCTCTCTGCTTCTAGCCTTTGCTTCATAGCTATTCGATGTCGCCTCTCTGCTTCTCTCTTCCGCCGAAAGACTGGCTGATGATATGGCTTCCGTGCATCGACTATTCGGGAGCTGTCTATCCATTGTTGCTCAGGATGCGTCATTGCCCGCCTTCTTGCCTCCTCTGCGCGGTATCGTTGAAAAGCGTTCATGTCAATTCTCTTCGGAAAGCTAGGTGGCAGATAAGGGTATAAGCGTGTTGATGTGTAGGGGGATGGAATGGGGAAAAGGGGAAAGTGTGGATGAGGTCGCGCAAGGCAACATAAAAGTCGACGGGAAACAATAATATATAGTGTACTAAGCCGGCGTGAGATCCGAGCGCTCTCATGAAGTACTGATCCTTCCTTTGTGCATTCCCCCTCGTGCGCCCTGTGGCCCCTTCAGGCTCCTAGACATGACGAGTGTGTCCTCTCCCTTTGTCTGAATATCAGCGCTCTACCTCCTTACCCTGTGCAGTCTTTCAGGAGCGACAATGTGAGCGTCTGCACGCGTACGTATAATGTTTTAGCTGGACTATGACGCCCAGAAGAAACGGGCAGATTGCACACGCGGCTCAATCCCCGCTACCCCGCTATTCGGTTTCCTGACTCGCATGACTCGCATGGCGATTCGTTGTTTAAACGGCCCCGTTGCCATCGTACAAATGCGATCGTCCAGATGGTTCATTAGTCGAATTCATATGTTCCCCTCGCGGTGGTGTGACGACCAAACTATTTCACGGCAACAGGGGGAGCGGCGGATACAAGGATGAATGGATGGTACAATGATAAAGGATACAGCACAGTCGGTGGGCGCGATGCCCTTTTTCTGATGTACAAACTATACAATACACGAATAGACGTTGAACTCAGCTTCAGCCTACCAGCTTGCGCTGGATGGCATTGGCCAGGACCGCGAGCTCTGGGCGATGCGCTCAGGATACGTAGACGCGTTGTGCGATCCGTAGTATCGCGGAAGAGGTTCCATAGGTGCCATGCTCCAAGCAGATGGGGAGTCAGAATACCCGGAGCTTCCATATGTGTCCTCGTTGGAGAAGTAGTCCGAAGGGCACGGTACCACGGCTGGAGGTCGGGCACTCTGATGATGATAGTTAGGGGTTTCTTCTTCCCTGTACCTCGGGTCCCTCCATGTCGGCTGGAAAGTCTTTCTTCTCGCTTCCCGAGTAGGGTACGGTGCTACTGCAGAATCCCAGGTTCTGTGGAAGTTTGGCCCGGGGCTGACCTCCGGTCGATGTCTGTAGTCACCCCTCATCGCTTGGGGCGCCGGGGGCAGCCTTCTCGCCTCTCTATCGAGTCCGTAGACCTGATCCCTATCGTAACTCTGGCTTTCCAAAGAGCTGTCATGCCTGGAGTCACTGTCATAAGGGTCGTGTGGACGAGTCCTCCATCTTGGATCGCGCCATACCTGTTGATGAGTAACTCTAGGATCTCGCCATCCGAAACGGCGGCGCTGCATATCGGCATGCCTTCGCACGGCTTGCGATCTAGCAGGTTCTCGATGCATACGTTCTTGGTATTGCGAGGCCACCATTCTTTCCCCTTCCAGTCGACGTCGCTTTTCTTCCGCTCTCCGGTACGTTAGCAAAAGCCTCTGTGCTTCTCCCCTCCGTCCCATGGCTTGCAGCTGTCGCACTCTCTTTGCCTCTCTCCTTTCACATTCTTGCTGGATGAATAGCTCCAACTGTTTGATTCTTCTTTGTTCTATCCCCTGTTCTCGTTCATACGTGGAGGGGTACATGTCCGCCATCTTGGGGAACCGGAGTCTGCAAAGGCTGATGAGAGGGAATGGGGTGTATGTGGCAGAGGCGGTCGAGTGAGACCGGAAGAAAACGTGGTTGAGGCCATATGCGGCAAGACAGAAGTCGATGGCAGACCATCTTTTTTATAGTTCATCTTGCTCATTGTGCAGACTTGAACATTTTTGTAACGATGTAGCCCTTCCTTTGGACTGATCTCCGGGCCCCTTGTCCCCTCGCTATACGTATGGAAGGTCCAGTGTCTTCCCTTGTCATTTGACGTCACATGCTTCTCACAATGTTCTTCACATCTTGGAAGAGGTAACGTGGAGAACATCACCAGTGCATGGCGTTTCAGTCAGCGAACGACAGCCCCCGAGCTCGGTGCGAATTCCTGTGAGAAGTTGAGTCGCCGCTTGTTCGCTCCTGCGATGCCAATCATGGTCAAAGTTCGTCTCAATCAATTGCGCCAAGCACAGACTGGAGTGGCCTGTGCAGATTGCTTTCCCACAGGGGAAGACTGCCGTAGGAGAATAGGGAAGCGCCAAGACTAGAATGATATTCCGTCCTATAGCTACAGTCCTCAAATCGCTGCCCTATGCTTTCAGTCGCCGCCCGGCGTCTTCTGTCATCGTTGAAGCGAAAGTCGGTAACCTATCAGATCCCTGAGGTACCGCCAGTGATGGTGGACCTTGCGCTTGTTACCGAGGTGCCGCTGCTGCTCTGACATGGGTCAGAGGACAACAGTGAATTCATGGAGGCGATCGATGACGCGGACCGGGACGCCGTGCCGGACGTGGCGCCATCCATTGTCCTCTCGCTGCCTACAGTACTGGCTTGTCCTCTGGGAGGCTTCGTCCGCTTATGCTCCTTCTTCCGCCCTCGCCCAAACAGCTGCTCGACACCCTCTTGCACACCACTGAACAAGTCACTGACACCGGAGAAGATTGACTCCATGATGCTGGTATTGGCGGTGGAGGATACGGAAGCTGCGTCGCTTCCCGCTATAGACTGTTCTTGGGAGATCAGAGACTGCGCGTCTGAGGCGGGCGCGATAGGCTCCGTCGGCGTTGCCTCAACCGATGTTGGCCGGATGGGCATGTTTGCAGATGGAGGATTTGCTGGAGCCTGCTCTGTGGGCCCGGGCGTGGCTCCAGGCGCTGTCGACCGTTTGCTTGGTAGCCTAGCAGCGGGCGTCCGCCCCTTGTTCTTCCCCTTTGGCGTTGTCCACCATCGTTTGGCAGCGGTAATCATACGTAGTGTTCGACGTAAAATGTACACGGAGTCTCTTGCCGGTGTTATGGCTCGTTGAGGGATAAAGAAACGCGGTTTAAACTGACAAGGCGCAGAGGTCAGCAAGCTTATATCTCGCCTACGCATCGACATACCCGATCAAACGAACCCCTTTCATCCAGCATCTCCGGAGCCCAACCTGTCCCTCCTTTCTCCTCCCTCGTGGGCCCCGCTGTCTTCCTTTATCCAATTATCCCGGTGACCCTGTGAAAAAGCGCTGCGATCCCGTCGGCAGAGGGAAAGTCACGGTCCTTTTGAAAACCGAAGCCGTATATCAGAAGCATTCGCCGTCCCGTAATGTCGTCGCCTTGAAATGTCGGAAGTGCATCGGCGAGGATACCCTCGACGAACGGGTGACCAGGGTTTTGCACATCGTCTGCCGATGGTCCTCTTGTCATCGCGTTGTCGTGCGACGCCTTTCCGACGATCCATTCACCTTTGCCCGATGTGCCAATCATCCATCCAAATCACCGACAGGGCGACCTGCACAGCTGTGCCCCTCGACGGTTCCGACGCGCAGTCGTTCCAAGCCGCGCAGAACTTGCAGAGTTGTATCTGGACTGGCACGTTTCGTTGAGGGCAAGAGCTGGCACGGCGTGATGGCGAGGTGGATGATGTGGCCATGCATCGCTCCGAGAAGCGGCAGACGCAGGGGAGGGATTACAAGGTGGCTGGTCTGAGGAAAGATGATAAGCTTGAGAATATCTTGCATGATCGGACAGGCACTCACCTGTCAAGTCCGGACGACCACGTCGACGACGATATGACTATCGCAAACGACGTGCACAACGGAGTCTGTTGACGTGATAGGATAGACGAATCAGCATAGATGCACCGCGGAGATATACTTGTACATTACAGCATCTACTCACCACTCTCGATTCCACGGTATCGAAAAAACCCCGGTCCTCTGACTGCCATCGACGCAACATCCTCATCACCCACTGAAGACGTAGTCTGCGTCTGTCTCGTGACGATTCACTGACCAAGCGCGGCGCTGTCGTAGGCTAATGATCAGTTGAGGAAGGTCTAGTGAAGGCGACGTTACTCACAGGTTGACATGGCCCCGCCAGCATTCAATCTTCCCCTGCGTCTCCTTCATGTTCCCCCGTCCTTTCCACCGACACATCCAAGCGGCGTCCCAGTCACGCGACCAACAAGAAGGTTGACGACGACCGGGGAGTTGAGGAGAAAGTCCAACGGGACGAGGATGGTTGCCAGAGTTGCTGGGTGGTGTCGTTGTCGATCAGGTGAATACCGAGAGTGGTATTTGCGGACGGCGGACGAGAGGTGTAGGATCTGCGTCCTCTGAAGTGTCGAGCCGCGCACGTCGGCCGGAGGCGTCATCCCGTCATCGGTATAGCATCGTCCATCCCCGTCGACCGATCCATGCCCTCCGCGTTCCTTTCCCGCTCCTCCGTTCGTGCCCCCTCGACCTCCATCACAAGTCCTGCTTCCATATCTCCCATTTCCTGCAGCGAGTACTGGTCACCCGTACGTCGCAGTGCCGAGGTATGTCCCACTACGAGGTATAAGGGCCATCGTAGGTCTGTCGTGGCCGATCGTCTGTGCCCCGTCGGTCTGGATGCTTTGGTGGATCCGTCAAGGCGACGTCCTGTCGTCGGGTCATGCGCTGGGACCTTCCGGGATCTGAGGCTCGTTGAGATGGCCATGGGGATATAGGTGATGAGAAGAGGATGTGTCATGCATGAATTCATGGGAAGGTCCGTATATAAGGTCCGGGTGGTCACAGACAAAATACACAAAGTAAACAAAGGTCGATCAGGCTTCACCTTCAACTCTCCGACATCTCGAGTGTGTGATAGTCTTAAGCACGGACCATGGACTTGGACGCTTCAGCGCCTCCCCTATACGCTTCGTAAGGCCTCCTCATGCCTCTCATAGGTATGCTCTTGTGAACCCGTGTCGGTGTTCGCGCTGATCTTGGTCCGACAGGCAGGACAGATCTTCCGTCCTGAATCTCGCCAGAACGCCCACGACGGCTTCACCTCAAGCCCGCGCGGCCAAATTCATCGCCCGAGACATCGCTGGGACGGCCTTGAGGATGGTTAGCTGGCTGGCTCGCGGAAGAGAGTGCCTTCCGGAACAGTTGTCGGACGCGGAAGTCAAAGGTAAATACCGCAAGTTGTT
The DNA here is from genome assembly GCA_022813745.1 of Naganishia kalamii. Taxonomy (NCBI): domain Eukaryota; kingdom Fungi; phylum Basidiomycota; class Tremellomycetes; order Filobasidiales; family Filobasidiaceae; genus Naganishia; species Naganishia kalamii. The sequence continues at coordinate 73,601 of JAKLLX010000096.1, forward strand.
CGCCGTCCCATCGCTGACGTCCGTCTCAATCCTCGGAGGTCATCCAGAGGTCTAGCGCGAACGCCCCGAAAAGCTCGCAAGATGGACAATACCGTGGACTTCAGAAAAGGCTCGAACGCGCGGAGGACGAGAAGGACGGACCTGCATCCCGTCGTGCAGCGGTTGAAGCTGCAAATCCGGAAACAACAGCAGCAAATTGATGCGGCATCAGCGAGGCCGTGTTCCGATGAGGTGATGCGCTGAGGGCCGCTTGACGGGGGAGCAACATGCGACGGCTGCTATCGCGGCAACGGTGGATGCAGTTCAGCTGCAGAATACAATTCTCCGGAACGGAAACGATCGTCGCGGAGAAGAAACCACAACGCTTCGTGTGCCGGGATCCGTTCCTCTAGATGCAATGAGCAGACGGAATAAAGAAGCTCAATACGCGCGGGAGAGGGACGAAGGTACGTCTTTCCAAATGGATTCGAGAGCGTTCCGGCGGATTGGCCAGAGACGCGGCTGCCATGGAAGAGGCGGAAGAGTGTGCGGAGCGTAGTGGAAAGTCTATGGGCGGCATGGCGACGATGGAAGACCAGTGGCGGGTCTGAGGGGAGTCGCAGCATGCCTGGGTCTGATCGGCTGGGCACCTGCCCTTGTATATTCACGATTCTGATGCGGTAAAAATATCCATTGAACCTCCAACACATACATTCGGTGGCATCAGATTCTGACGCGGAGTATACAACTCGAGCGGGATAAGAACGCATTTTGGTACGCAGCGAGCTCTCCGGGTTTACAGAATCCTTCGCGCCGTACGCAAGGGTAGCGCGAGGCTCAACACTTTCCGGTGCCGTTGGTGGTCACGGAAGTGTGACAGCTAGCATCGGTCCATGCGCTCGATCCAGTACCGAGGCGGCTCGGTCTAGGCCTATGAGAAGACGAGTCGCCATCTCGCGTAGAGGTGTCTGCATCACAAACCGTCTCTGAGGGAGGCTTGGGAGAGAGGTACGGCTTCAGTAGCTGTTTGAGCTGTAGCAGCGCGAGAGAGTCGGAGTCGCACTTGGATACGGCGCGGGTCACCTCCTGCTCTTCCGAGCGCCCCGGCTCTTTCCCTTTCGAACTCTTCGGGCGGAAAAGTACGCGGTGTCGTTTTTTGACGTGTGGTCTGACGGTAGAGCCGTGTGCATGAGATGTTGGCGGAGGTGGTCTCTCGCGGGAGAAGAGATTGGCGATGACTTTCGACATGGGGTAGCGAGCCTTCTGTACTACGATGTGGTAACGTGGACAGGGTCGACAAGCGTATAACAGGTCTGGAACACAGCGGCCCTCGCCATGGGCATTCACCGAAAATAGCGTCGCGGGAGATCCAAGGACACCATATTTTCGCTAGACAATGGCTTGGTCCTTGGATAGTATATGAAAAGCACGTCTTTTGTAGTCATCTTCGAGTCTTCCTTTCACCAGACCCCCAGCTCCATCTGACGCATCGCTTCTTGGCGCTTCAGAACTGGCCTCTTCAGGTAACTTTGGGTCCTCTCCCAGGCCAGCCCTTCTGCAATCTCCCTTTGACCAGGGGCGGAGGTCACAAGGTGAAACGGTCACCATAACTGGAGCTTAAGCCTAGCCTTGACTTTTCAATCACAGCTCGAAAACCGATCGTAGCAACGAGTCACCCAGCTCCAGCTGCCCGGTGCTCAGATCTAGATACCGAGAAAGAAGATCGATGGATGCTTGCTTGCTTGCCTGTTCCTGTCGTGCTGTCAGGTACAGTACCTTGGCAATCGCAGGTTTGAACTACGAAGCATGAGCAAAGCATATCGGGTGTGACGAGGCGGTGGACATAGTGTAACGTCACCATTCGTTCCGCGCTCGTCGAAGTGGGCACGGCGATGTCGAGCAAAAGCCATTCATATTCCGCTGCTACAACTATCCTGACCGGCTGAATCCGGAGTTATCCCTAATACAGCCCCTTTGGAAACGCCTCGGGGTACGGAGATCCCGACATACAAATCACAGTGCCGTCCTTCCACGCTTTGAGGTCTGCCGTAAAAGTTTTGCCCAGAGAGCCCGGCGTGGACACGATAGTACCCTCAAAATTGATCTTGCCAGCGCTGGTTGCTTGAAAGCGGAAGAATGACGGCGCAACCTGGTTGTCTTGCGGACCGCTGCGGCGGGAGGTGGAGATATCGGGCCAGAAGCGGGTGTACATCTCGACGACGTAACGGAATTCCTGGCGTATCATCTCGACGGTGAGATTGCTTTTCGGATGAGCGAGCTGGACGTTCAGGCGCAGGTCTTGGGGCGCGGCGGGAAGAATCTTGCCGAGCTGCGGGAATCGCAGGCGCGTGAGCCGAGATACGGGTCCGGGATGAAGCTTACTCACAGTATCGATGACCCCACGAAAAAAGAGCGGCCGAATATCCCACAGCTGAAGCTCTACCGGACGCATATCTCCCCACGTCGAAATCTCCGGATTCGGCCGCTCGACCAAACGCAGCACCTCTTGCATCGTATGCAAGCCTTCGTCGGATTCCGCTAGCTCGGACGCGATCCACATCCGACGGTCTGCAAGATTGAAAAAACGATGTGCTGGATTATGCGGACGTGTTCCAGTGAGCCTCGCGGAGCCCAGAATACGGATGTCGGTGATGCCGGTGACAGCGCCCATTTGGAGTGAGCCACAGGGACCTCCGAGCCAGTACCGTACGCGAATAGACGAGAGCAGACGGTGGAACGTTGCACAAGCCATGGTTCCGCGCAGCTGGAGTTGAGAGTGACGACGCACATGCGTAACGGTGTAAGCGACATCGCGTCGATCCACATGTTCCATGTGCCAAGCGAGGACGACTCGGAGTTGAGGAAACGCGGCATCAACGGGCTGGCTGTTGATGTGTCGGCTTTGCGCTTTCCAGGTCGGACATTGGGCGATCAAGTATTGCAAGCGGTCTCGATGCTGATCAGAGTAGAACAGGTGTCTGCGCAGTTACCGGTCAGTAAACCAACACCGGGGCGCCCGTCACCTAGCTTACCTTGTGAAAGACCACCCGACAGGCAACGTCCGGTTCGGCGAACAGGGTTCTGCGATACCGTACGTTCCGTAGTCAACCGCATTATTGTCCCATGTGACGGTCTCCCACAATACCGGCAGCGTAGTCAGGTGAACAGCGCGATCGACGAGGTTGAGATTGGAGAGCGAACGGTACGCATTGTCTCCGGCCAGGAAACCTGCGATCCGGCCGTAGATCTCGGCCGTCAGGGGCTTTGACGGGTGCACGACCTGGACGAGATGGGTCAGCGACAGAGTTTCACGCACAACAAGGTACTCACAGGCCTGACATCTGCTGACAACACCCTTGGCGATCCTAGTGGGATGGCATTCGACGAGGAGACCGGCGAGAGGTGACCTGGAGAGGCTAGCTGCTTCGGATGTTGAAAGTCCAAAACCCTTCCCGACATGCTGTTCGGCGGTGACATTGGCGACGCATACCGGAGCGAGTGCTCTCGGGGCGTCTCGGTCCTTGAAACGCTGATCGAGAGGGCATTGGTTGGCGAATACGAAGGGCGATACGTCGATTGTTGTTTCCACTGGTCCGCTTTCTCGTTGGAAGCGCATCCGCGGACGATGATCGTCGAAGGCGAAGCCGATTGACACTTGACCGTCGGCGTCGGCGGGACTTCCGACCTTGCAGAAAGCGGCACCATCCCATCCACCATCGCTTCCTCCTTCACGCGCACCTCTCCGCTCTTTCCCTCCAACGCATCCAACCGCGCCTGCATCTCCGCGATCTGCCCCTTCTTCCTCACTCGATCCGCCTGACAAGCGTCGAATTGCTCTTTGAGGTCTTTGAGCCTCTTTGTTTGTTGCTTGGCGATGGCGTTTGCGGCTTTGAGCGTTTCGATTTCCTTCTTGGCGGCTTGTAGCTTGCGATCCATCGTCTTCTCGGCATCCGAGGCGGACGTCTTGAGGCACTGCAAGTCTCTTCGTAACGCGGCCTTTTCGGGATCCTCTTTCGCGACGTCGGACTTTGCACGCAGCGTCTCGAGCTCCTTCATCGCCGCTTGCAGCTTCTTCTCCATCGTCTTCTCCGCCTCGGCAGTCCGCGTCCTGAGCGCGTCCAGCTCCGTCTGCAGCGCGACCTTTTCCGCATCCTCCCTCTCCAACTCGACCTGCTTCGTCCTCAAGCCATCCGCCTCGCCCTTCACCTCGCCCAACTGCTTCTCTGCATCCTCCAGCGCCTGACACTTTCGCCGCAGCTCTTGCGACATCCACTGGGAAAGCGCGTCGGCGGTTTGTATATCGGAGAGGCGTTTCTGTTCTTGGTTCTTGTTGCGTTGGAGGGCGTCCCGCATATCGCGGTTGGTGCGGAGCGATTTATCGAGGTCTTTGGCGAGGGTTTCCTTTTCCGATTTGAGAGTTTGGATCTCGGCCGTTGTGAACGTCGTAAGGGTGTCCAGTTGTGCCTTGACCTTGCCCACCTGCCTCGTCGCGTCGACCGCCCTCCGCTCCAGATCCACTTTCGAATCCCGCAACCGCTCCACATCGCCCTTCAACCGCGCCTCCTCCCTCCTCGCCGCGGCCTTGACATCCGCCATCGCCTTGTCAAACTCCTTCAACCCCTTCTCACTCGCCCGCTGCAACGTCTCCACCTTGCCCCGCTCCGCTTCGAATTTCCGCTGCAGCTCCGCCGAGGCCTTCTGCACGGTCTCCACCCTGTCCTTCTCCGCGTCGAATCGACGTTGTAGTTCCGTATTAGACGAGACGAGGCGTTTATTGTCCGCGCGGAGGGTGGCGCATTGCTGTTGTGCCGTCGTCTGCGCGGCGCGCGCGATGGAAAGGTTCCGTTTTGTCGATTGGTGCTCGGCGGAGAGTCGGTCGGCGTCTTTGATGCGTCGTTCGGAATTCGTGATGGTTGATCGAAGTTGTTCCACCTCGGCTTCCAACTTGCTAACCTGCCCACGAGCGCCGTCCCGTTCCTTCCGCGCTTCGTCGACGGTCGTCTGCAGAGATCCCAGGTCCTCGCGCAACACCTCGACCTGTCCCCGCGCCTCATCCCGCTCCCTCTGCATCTCATTCCGTTCCCGTTGCGCGGCATCCCGGTCCCGCCCACGCTTGACGAACACCTCCTCGACCTTCACCCTCGCCTCGCGCATGCCCTGGACTTCACGTTCCATTCGTTCCCGCGCGTCCTTCTCCGTTTTCAATTCCGACTGCAACGACGCACGCTCCGCCGCCATCTGCGCCTCCAGCGCCGCGCGTTCGCCCGTCCACGTCTCGACTTGTTGTTCCGCGATCCCGACGAAGAGCTGCATCTCTTCTTTTTCCCGTTCGAGACGTTCGATTTCTTTGCGGAGGGCGGTGAGGTCCCGGAGGGCGGCGTCGCGTTCGATGATAGCGGTGGGGATATCAGGTGAGGAGGAAGAGGTTGTTGAGCCCTTCACGGGAGACGATTTGGATTTGGATAGTTGTGTGATCGTCTGCTGGAGCCGCTGCACCTCGCCGCGATAATGCTTCTCCGTCTCAATCAGCCGCTCCCGCAACTGCTCCTCCCTCCCCCTCGCATTCCCCCTTCCCTCTCCCTCCTTCCCAATCTCGGCATGCCGCACAAGCTTCTCGTTCTCGGTCTTGAGTCGTTCGATGATGGTGTGCAGGCCGTCCTTCTCCAACGTCGTCCGTTCCACGGATCTCGCCCATTCCGCTTTCACCTTGGCCAACTCTGCTCGAGCGTCCTCGTTCGGTGAGGAGGTGGATGCGGCATCGGGGAAGGATTGGTGCGGAGGAGGATCTCGTTGTATGGTCGACATGTCGTTGATGCGCTTATGATGTAGTGGTGATTATGATGTGATTCGATTACCGATGATGGTGCTTATGGCGAGCTGAGTGATGACATTCCACAACCAGTTGAGTCTTCGAGCTCAGGGTCGACCAGCGTTCCCGACGGAGGACAACAACAAAACGGAAAGCTGAAGTGGCTGCTTCCCAAATCACGTCAGCACGTCCCAGCCCACACCAAAACAGCCACTCACCTCCGACGCCTCTCAATTCCTGTTCGTCGTGAAGGGAGACGACGGTGAAGACGGAGATGGAGTCGACAGCGACGACGGCGCGGCCCAGGTCGGGATGACTCATGCGAAGAGAATACACTTTGGAGAACAATAGGGTCGAGGGCTGGAATGCATGGGCGATAAGGGTTGTTTACTTTGTGCTATAATGTGATTATTAGGTAATACAGCTACCCAGTTGTTGCGGCCGCCGCGATGGGCAACTTCAGGTCTCGCGCGCCGGCGTCTTCACTCGCTTGGGAATGCAGCCTCGCGTTGCAGGCTCGCTCGCCTTTGTGGGGGATCGGAAGGCCAAACCTGACACTTTCCACTGTTGGATAAGCCCGGAAGAACTTTGTTCGTATGCACGTGCCGAATAGCACCCGACTAGGGACGAACTTTCGGCCGCAGGATCGGGTCCTGAGTCCGTGGCATGCTCGCCGGGGAGATCAGCCAAACAGGTGCAGACCCGGTCTGAGGACTTGTTGCGCATCATCATATTGATACCGGGCGATCGAAGTCATAAGGGTTCTCCTGCGGCTGTCTGGGACATCGCAGTGCAGCGAATAAGACACAAAATTGCCGCAGAACTCCGATGTGCGCAGCAGGCCAAGCAGATGACAGCGAACAGCAAAATTACCGCGTTGTATGCTTTGTCGTCCTCCTCCTTTTTGTTCTCCTGAGACGATATCCCCTTTTCCTTCCTTTCAACGTGAAGTGCATGTCGACTTGGATATATATGCAAGCCTTTCAGGCCGTATGGGTTGTCCTCAAGCACATATTCACAGCCGTCCTTCGTTCAAAGCAAGGACAACAGTAAGTAATCTTTCAGTCAATTGTCTAGTCAATGTCCTCGTAGTAACCCCAAATCGCAGCCGAATACTTCATCTACCGTCAACCCTACACAGTCGATCATGCCTACCGAAACTGCACAAAACGGAGTCAACTTTTGGGAAGCCCACTGGCAGCTATCTGAGAGGCTTGGGCAATTCCTCAACCAATTTGCAGTGGAGAAGGGGATAATCACCATGAAACAAGCCCGAGACTGCTGCAAGAGGGACAAATGCTCTCCTATTGTCCTCGCGTCGCGAATCTACGTACGAGCGCGTGAGGCAGGCTGGGGAAATCAGACATGGCGATGGATCACAAAGCCACCGTACCCTGCCTCCTCGGACTTGGATACTTTCGCGTGGTTGAAGGACCACTTCGAGTCCATTTTCGGACCGACCGACGGCACAAACCTGAGAGTGTTCGTCGTGGAGAATGAGTCAGAGGTGACAAAGGCGAGTCACACAGGAAAATTATAGCTCGCAGAACGCTCGAAGGCTGATAGGGCTTGTTCCTCCTAGGCGTACAATGAGTGTATCGAGCTGTACTGGGCTTTAGTGTGGAGCGGACACTATGCCAGGTTGCAGACTCAACTCATTACCCATAATCAGGAAAGAACTCCGTCCAATGCTCAGGATCCCAGCATCATGTCGGGGAAATCACAGCACACAAGTTCTGCAGAAACTCCGGCTTCATCGACCTTCAACGCGACTGCCAACACCAGCAACAATCCGCAGTAGGAGCGATGCGCTCTCCTCGTCTCAGATAGTGTCTCTTCCCCATTCCGATGCCTCTACATGATTAACCTTTCGCATATTCTTCGCACCTTGACACTCACGGCATATGCGATTTCGACGCACTCAAGCGGTCGCTTCACTTTGTCGGCGGACTCTTTCCAATGCCTGCTGTATCTTATTCATGTGCATTGAACCATAGAACCGTCGAAGCTCTGATTCTCGCTGACCTTTCCACGAGAGCTACTGTCTCGAATGATTTGCACAAGATACATTCACAGAGTGGCTAATGCGTAAGCTCATACCCAATCCCAGCCTGTAGAGTACCTTCATGATCGAAGCACTTGGACTCAGGTGAGCACGGAACAAAAACAAAGGTACGGAGCATTCAATCATATTGGCAGACTCCTCACATGCAAGGATCACAGCCACCGCCGATCCACCCTATTCAGTCCCTCAAAGCTAGAGTCTAAGGGGCAGTGGAAGTCGAGATCGGCAAAGACAACACCGTACATTGTGCCCCGCTTGAAAGCTTACTGGGAGAACAACGTGGACAAGGGCTGGAATGGATGGGCAATAAGGGTTATTTACTTTGTGCCTGTAATGTGAATTGTTTACGTTATGCGGATTCGGCGGCCGATTTGGCTAGACTTCTAGACAGCAGTTGCAGTCAGCCAAGCGGCGGAACGGCGAGCTGTTGTCAATGGCACAGACGAGCGTCTACCGCGTCGAGGGTGAGAGCGAGCTTCCTAGTGGTCAGCCTGCCACCGTATCTAGCCGGGTGAATGTTGAAGGTGTTCACACGCGGGTGATCGATGACAGCAGAGGCGACGCGCTGTGCTCCTCAGGTGCTGCAATAACCTATTTAGCGCTTTTCGGGTTCTCCCAACGGAAATAGCGATAGTACAGTATTAGCTGCGACAACACACAGCACATATCATGTCTTGAGGTGAAAGGTACCAGCGTAAGCGGTGTGAGAAGCTGTGTCACAGCGTTTCTGCAGGACCTTCAAGAATGTAAGAGACTAGCCGCGTTGTATGTGTATGATATATAGATGCAACTATCTATCAATACGTACAGGGCGAGTTCGTCAGTGGGTTCCGTCAACTGGTATTAGGTTTACGATGTTACCTGAGTAGCAGATGGGCGACTAGGCAAGGGCGCTTGATGGATGGGATAGGAATAGATCTATATGGAAGGGATATGAAGGGGTAGGAAGGGGGATAGGAAGGGGAGGAAAGGGTATGGAGGGATAGGAGGTGTGATCAAGCGTAATTCATAAAAGCATTGGGGGAAGAAAGGGTACAACTTAGCTGTCTATATATACCTGTTAGGCTCCCTACGGCGGTGGCGAATATACCTAGGGAGCACAGAGGAACACAAGGACTTGTGTTCCGACAAGTATCACGTGTTTGAACACAAAAGTTTGTGTTAACACAAGGAGTTGTGTTCGAACACAAAAGTTTGTGTTTTCTGTCCAGCCAATAAGTCACAAGATGTCATATCGAACGTACACGATGGGTATTCTTGTACAGGTGTAGGCAAACACTAGAGATCGATTCGGGAAGCGTAGGCGAAACTGTTTTTGTTGAGTTTGGCGTTTCCAACTATGGTACAACAATAGGCGCGACTGAATAGACGTAGATGAGTCGAAGGAGAGGGGGAAGGAGGAGGTTGCAACTGAGTGTGAATATTGATCAGTAAGGTGAAATGCAAGGCTTTTGCAAAGTCTTCTAGAATGTCCTTTTGACAAGAGATAGCGATAACACGCAACTCGCGTTCTTTTTAAGCTGCTGTTCACCCCTGTCCGAGTGGGTGTAGCCATACTTGCACTCGTTGCGCAAGGCGTGACTGGGTTCATGAGCACAGCCTGCGGCGGAAATAGCGAAAATGTGCGTACTCCATTGTTGCCGATCGCTGTAAGGGGTGCTTGCTGGAGCGAATGACGATCGCATCGATTCGACCCCTGAAAACCCCTGTGTGATCCTTTGACCGGATCTTCTTCTTTTTGTGGAAAAGATCAACGATTCGACGCAGCTGGAATGTCGATATGTGTATATATATCAAGGCGATCCCCAAGGGGGACCTTCACTGGATCCAAGCCAGAAGGTCCAAGCATCTATCACTCCGTTAGAACACAGTCTACACGTATGTCTTCAAACAACCAACCTCGTGAACGTACCCCTCTTGAGCGCCTCGAAGACGTGCTTGTAGTTCCGGGCAATAAATCCTTCATAGCATCATCCGCTGCCACCCTCGCCTTCAACGCTGCATCGCTCCATCAACAGTTAAAACTCTACGAAGCGAAGCAGCAGGTGGGCCAACCTCATGATCCGACCGATCATGCGCAACTGCTCGCCGCGGCCAAACACCGCCAAGATGTGGCACATGCAGTATACATCGCAACTGAGGTATACACCTGCGCTCATTACGTTGTTTCTGGGCTGTGTGCTGTAGCGCGATGCGTACGTGCGCGAAGGGAGTGAGTGGTCACATTCGCCTCTCTACTATGAGCCCTGATATCTGTGTCACTAAAAGGGCGGCGACAAGAGCCGGATTGAGGCGATCTCCGTCCCTTGAGCTCGACGGACTTCTCAAGGAGTATCCAGACTCAGAGCCGAGTTACACCGCCCCCTCTCAGCCAGGATCATCGATTCCTGAAACAGCTGGAATAGGCGGGCAAAACCCGAGGTAAGTCAAACAGCGTCCAAGCTTCCAAGATTGATTCGTCGCGATCTCCATGTCTAAACGCTTCCTACGCTGCAGTGCCCCACCTACGTTCGAGGCATACGACCTTCCTCTAGATGACTCTACACTTGCTGCTCCTATTGCGGAAGGCGACGGAACTGCTCCTCCCAGTTCCTCGATTCCATCTAGCCGTTTCGACTAACAAGCGGCCAAGACATGGAGACTTTGCAACTGCCTTTAAATGTAGCAATCTTTAGCCCTCAGCCAGTTTACGATATCTGTCTTTAGTCTCTGGGCCGTGGCGAACAGTTGTCTCGGTCTCAGCTTGTAATAGTGTACCTAGTACTCGTATGAAACAACTGTGTCCGATGGCATTCTCATTGTGTGCTGGCGTACCCTCATGTGAATGATGCATCTTCAATCATAATCATTCTCCACCCGGACATGCCAGAGTTCGGTAAAGAAAATGTGGCGTCCTTAGGTTCTTCTGGGGAATGGGCCTATCAGGCCTATAGAACATGGCACCCGCGGATAGGGATATCTTTCAGCACTGCAGTTCTCTCCGTGAGGCTGGACTCTCTTCGAACCGAATACTCGCCTGCTCGAGGACTATACTACAACAGATATGACGCTTATACAAGCGCTTTGGCTGGATATTTTGAACAGCCTAGTTGCGGCAGCAGTCGACGAAAATGACGACCACGAAAGGCGAGACCGATGAAGCGAATGGCCATACGGGGAGACCAATAAGGACAAGGGCTGAAATGAATGGGCGATAAGGGTTGTTTACTTTGTGGCTGTCATGTGATATGTGATTATTAGGTAATATCGCCTCGGCCGCCGGTCTGGGGCAGTTCCGATTCAGCTGCAGCGAACTCGAGACCAGAATCCCTATGTCAGTCACGTCGTGATCATCCCCCATCTAGCTCGCGGTGGAGCCTGACACTGACGGCACTTGTATCTCATGGGTCCTTGTAAAGGTTTGGGTGAATGTCAGACCGTTAGGATGACTCACCAGACCGTTGGTTGGGTTCGAGTTGCAATAAGATG
>JAKLLX010000097.1:0-80484 GCA_022813745.1 Naganishia kalamii
CAGAGAAGTAGTGATCGCAAAGTGAGTCAAAGGTCGTTGATATGGTGCTAGATGGGGCAGAAGGTGGATCCCTTACAGTTTGAGGGCGATCAAGCTTCGAGACATCCTAGGCACGAACTGGCAGTTTCCCAACAATGGTGAACGGCGCGGTAAAGGTGCAGCGAGGGTTCAGCGACTCGCGTACAAGATGAAACGCGAACACTCTTCCCGTGGTCTCACCACTGTCGTCTTCCACCAGCTGCGAAACACTTATCAAGACGCCGACGACGTTTTGATCCAGTAGTGGCGAGAACGACCTGTCAGCGCTGCCACCACACAACGAATCCCACAGCATCTCAATGCTCATCGAGACAACACTTCACCTGTCGCGCGAGCAAAGATATCTCGTCTCACCCATATCTCGTCCCACCCCGTCTGAGCGAGAAGTTATCGCCTTTCTTGGTGCGAATGGCATGCCCCGCTTCTGATGACCCAACATGACAATCACGGAGGCAGTCATGGTGTTCCTCGACATGCTCGCAACTCAGGGAGCTGCTCAGGCGCCCTGAAAAAGTGGTCAAGTTACGCGAGCTCGCCTAGCCCCACTAGTCTCAGCCCGGTCTCAGGACAGTGCTACCACCATAGGATAGGATGGAAATTCAATGTCGTGGCCAGTTCACTCGATTCACCATCCAGTTCACGTTGTTCACCACTTCAGACAGCGATTCAGATCGCTATCACCAGGTTCAGAGTCGAACCTTCTCTTGAGGAGAGGGGTGATGTAAAGAAACCCCAAGCACGGGCGCACCCCGACCACTATGCAGCTGCTCATCGTAGGCATAGCAGACATCGTCGCTAGGCTTCGTAGAGACAGTAGGGACCGTAGCAGGGCTGGCTATCGCCCTGGATATGGATATATATAGCGAGTCCAGAAGCCTTCAGTCTCCTCATGTACCAGATAGTTCACCCTCAGCTAGGATACACATTTGAAGCAGTCTGAACACAAGTCGCCTTCTGGGTCAGCTACCCTGGGACTCGTGATCGGATTAAGAGAATAATCGCGCGTGCGCTTGCCCTAACAACCTGTACTGTGATCCCGCAATACGATCTGTGCACCCAGCTATCTACTTGGTCTCTGCGCATCTCGACAGGGACGCAAATGGTTTGACTGTTTGTTCCGCCCCGAGTATCTAGGCTCTGAAGGGATCTTCTCGCGGTGAACCGTCTGTACGGCCCGAGTCACCAATGCCCCTCATATGCACCGATGCTCACTGTTTTCCTCCGACTTTACGACTCTGTCGCACAGCTTGATATTCCCCAATCCACTCCCTTCTCCCGCTGGCCAGTCGGCGCACCGTTGACCAAAATCTTGCTGCAAGACATCTAGCACAGCCGTTTTGACCTCAATACTCAGTGGCAGAGTCAGGAAGCTGTGCCGACGACAGATCACATCCCTGAAGCACTTCAGCTGAGCAGGGTATTGTTTTGCATAAACCCACACCATTCTCACCTTCTCGCGCCCGTCGAGTTGCAGAGATACCGTAAACCTGGGGCTGTGTGAGACGGGATATTCAGGATTTCAAGCGGAGTTAGCTGGACCAGATGGCTTTACCCACCTGTATTGAGCTCGTCTGTACGAGCGTGCTGCTGGTCAGCACCCGACCTGGAGGTCGTATTAGCCAAGGTCGCATTTGCACTTTCCTGTGCGGCGTTAAGGAATAATATTCCTCCAGGACCATTCAAAATTTCAAAGTATCCTCGCAAAATAGTCTCCGGCGTGGGAATTGGCTGTGTTAAGAGTGTTATCCCTAAATCCAGTACAGTCCGGAAAGACAAATTTGAGTGCGGCAATACCTCCACTGGGACGAGTAAACCTGTAATACGGCGCCGCGCCGGTTCCTTTTGAGTATCGGCTTGTCGTCATAATCGAGAATCAAATCCGGATAGATAGACGCCGAATTGAGTGAGTTCCTGAGAACATGAAGAGTGTGGCGTATGAATGAGCTGGGCGTGGACTGAAGCGAACGAGGGTGTGACGTCACGTAGTACTTGATGATACTAGTCATTTTTCTCGTGCAGCTCTATGTGTACCATGAAAATGAACCGAAAGTGAGACAAGCGGTAGCAGTAAGGTAAAGTTACGGCAGTGGCTGGCATCCTTTCTGGTTCCCCTTTCCCTTTGAAAGGTCCATAGTCATAGTATCAACCGGGTGTTCTTGGCACTACTAACGTCTTTGATGAGTAATGCATATCTTGTTGCAACTCGGACCCAACCTTCGGTATGGTGAGTCATTCTCGCCGCCTCAAATCTCCCTGAACCGTTGCATTCTCCCTTTCCTGACAGGAGCTGGCATACTTTTCGTCGATCGAGATCAAGTTCTGGACGATCTCTGTTGGTGACCGCCTCTGGCCTCAGAAGTCGGAACAACTAAAGACGTATCGAACATCGGCGACAATCTGACCGCGTTTTCGGGCTGAGGCGCATGGTCGCTGACCGGAGAGAAGTCACGATTCGACGACGACAAGACTCAGGGAATGCGTCGTCTGACGTTTGATAGCTTAGCTGCTCTCCCAAAGCCCGCGAGAGTGTCTTCAACAATTTCTCGAGATGACTCGCAGAAGCCAGTATACTGATCGTAGCATTCTTAGCACATTCCCTTGAGCATTGTAATCGCATCCCATCCTTCACGATACACAACGCTTCACCCCTTCATACTGAGAAGGTCGAGCATCGATTCTTCCAGCCTATGCTTCGTCAAACAGGAGCGACAACAGGTCGCCCGAGCCCCGAACAATTAGTACCAGCACGTTTTTCTGGCGCCTTAATGAGTTCAGTCCTTAAACTTGCCTGATGCTGAGAAATGATGAGCATCAGTATTTTACTAATTCGTCTGGAATAGGGGTTCGTGAAGCTGCATCTGTCATGCATCTGTCATCCAGTGAGTGGGGATTGCGACATGGGAGGGTCAACGAGAGGCGAGAACGGCCTCGCGGACGTCTCACACCCTCAGGTGACACCAAACTCGAGAACTGGTTTGAGATATCGCCAAGTCGAGGAGTCAGTCCTCAACGATCCTCTCTGCAGTTTCCAAAACGCCAATCTACATTTTTGTATTGCCAGATTTGAAGCGGAGCGCTTTCGAAACGTGTGTCTTACGTCCGTCCATCGTGGCGCCCCTTGCGTTGGTGTTTTCAGCTATCGGTGAAGTCAAACTTGGGAAGACACGCCACTGTTCGGCTAGGACTGTGTCGAGATGCGCAGAGACCAGTGGAAGCTGGGTGCGCAGATCGTATTGCGGGATCACAGTACAGGTTGTTAGGCGAGCGCACGCGCGACTATTCTCTGACACTGAGCGCGGGTCCCTGGGTAGCTAATCCAAAAGGCGACTAGAGATCAGGTTGCTTCAATTGACTATCGTATCTAAGGGTGATCTCTCTGGTACATGAGGAGACTGAGTGCTCCATGGCTCGCTTTATGTATCCATCTCCAGGGCGAGCTATCTCTGTGAGTACTCTGGCCACTCTGTCTACTCTGCCTACTGTGGGTCCTTTCCTCCTCTGTGGCTACTCTGCTCTGCCCTCCACTCTGTCTACTCTGGCTGCTCTGACTCGGTGCAGCTGTGGTCTGGGTGCGCCCGAGCATGGAGGTTCTCTACTGACTGGCGTTTGTTCGTTAAGCAAAATTTTCATACGGTATATGAATTGATAAGCACGGAGAAAGCTTGCAGTTGGCAGCAAATGACGAACGTATCTGCGGAACCCGTCGAGGAGTAGCACTGGGTAGCGAGGGTCGTGTTACTACTAGGCTGCTTAGCTCGTTCTTAAATATCACGTCGAGTTCTTTTATACGTCAGAAGGCAATTCGGAGTTCGAAGGATGGACATGCGGCGAGTTGGCCATAACGGTTGCACATCCCCTGTTCTAGCTCCAAGCTTTGCTAATCCAAGCAATATCAACCGGTAGAGCTACTCTAGTCACTACTACCAGTTCTACGACTCCGAATCTAGTCCAGTCAGTCGACCCTCTCTTCCCTCCGACCTCGACCTACCTTTTTGTATCAGGGCCATATGCACTAGCTCTCTTTGCTACCTCCTCGAATGAAAATCACACGCCTCATTTCACCGGAGTGACTGAACTGCCGCCCCTTCCTGTGTCGCTGTGTTATCTGCGTACCAACGACAGTGACCCCGGGTCCCGGACAAAGCGTATGGTTTCGACGACACCGAAAGACAGGTATCACCACTTGAGCCTCGGGGTGCTACACTCGCCTGTCGGGGCTTTCGACTCCATGCTTGAAAAGTCTCTTTCGCGGTCTCCGCGCATCTGTCAACCGAATTTTGCGTTCGGACGCCACGTCTGTCTTGCGTTCAAACAGTCGGCTCGACACTGTCGCCAAGCAGTCCATGTATCTCTGTAAGAGTCTTGCAAAGTTTTGAGCAGACTCTGCTGGGTGGATGGAGACAATTCTTCTGTCTCCACAAGCGCGTTGTATTTCTCATTGAGCTGGACCGCGGTGACAATCTCGATCTCCGGCTCGAACAGCGGCGTGTGGCTCCACTCCATCCAAGCGGTGTTCTTCTTTCGCTCCGTTCTCGTGGCATGGAAGAGGTATAAGCGAAAGAGTAAGCCTCGCGCGTTACATTCGACGAGCGCCGCTGGAAGCTGCCAGATCACCGAAGTGATATTGTCTCCCAAGTTGACGAGAACCCATGGAAGATTGGGATATTGACGCCGTATGCGAGCAAAACTGATCGCGCTGGAATGATAGCCGCTTAAGCATATACTACCGATGTCTCGACTACTCTGCATACTTTCTGCGCAAGTTGTGGCAAAGTCCGTCTCAGGCAGCGCCGAGCGCCATCCTCCGGAAACACTCTGGTCGCCGTTGGTCGAGCACGTGGCAGCGTATGCAGTATCGGCAGACTCGCCTTTATTGACATGGTTCCCATCTGCAGGTTTGACTTGCATAGGCTCCCAGCTCGCATAGAGCTCCCGCCACGCAATTCACAATTGGTTATAATTGGCTTGCAATGTTTTGACCAGAAAGTCCGTTTGTTCAACGGACCAGACCTCGTTCTCTCGTCGTTTTTTGAACTTGCGATGAGATGTGAGCGCAATGCTCAAGGCAGGCTCTGGATCCAACGACTTTTTGTAGGTCCATGTAATCCAAGGACTCCAACCTGTCTCGTTCTGGGACAGAAACAGGTGGAACCTGTTGCCGCGGGTTCTGCATCTCGTAATGGATGCTTGGGCGTGCCAGAGTGCGCCATACCCTAAACTCAGCTCGATTCGACCTTTGGCTCCGTACAAACTGCTCTCAGGCTTCTCTCTATTTCGAGCCGCCTCAGCCTCTGATGCTGCGGCTGAGTCGAGACTGTTATCTGACGCTTGTGAGGGAAGTCGATCCTCTTCCGCTGTTTGCAACGCCCCCAAAGTCCCAGCAGAGTGAGCATCATCAGCCCGACCGAAACTTGCTACATCAAACGCTACACTTGACGGTGTGGGTTCCGCAGGAGCCGTTGTCAGAGTCGGAGCCTGCGTGTCATAGATCACAAAAGCTTCAAACCACGAATCATCTTCCTGTGCTTCCCCGGCATCATGGCCGTCCGCCGGGGTGTCGGACACGATGAAAGACATGGTCTTCACGCGCTTGAATTTTGGAGAGGCGTGAATCAAGAACATGCATAGAGAAACGCAGAAGGGCACCTCCTCCTTCCTTTCCAGTTTATATATGTTGATAAGCGTAGGACATTCGCAAGGCGCCGGTAGCTGTCTGCGTGTATCCTTTGTGCTTTATCCCTCGCCTAGCGTCGCAGGCAGTATCTCCTGCGAGATAAGCGCTCGGCCGAAGAGAAGGACCAGTCTGGGCCCTCGCTCCCTGCAAGCGTTTGCACGTAAGCCATCGAAGGTGCTTTACGCCTCCTCCACGCACATTGCACTGCAGATCCCCTGGCCAGAAGGCGAGGGAGATCTTGATTACTCGCGTGGTGCCGGATTGTGACATTCGGCAGATTCCATCCGTTCACCAATAACCGCAGTCGTGTTATTCCATACACATCCCATTCACGGATTCCCCATACAATAGCGCCGCTACCCCAAGTCGGACGACACACTCTCCCAGATCGACTCCCACTACTCATCGCCATCCCGCCATATCCTGACGACACACCCGCTCCCCAACCCGCCCACGGCCAACTCCCGCCGCCCCGGGTGCGCAGCAACCGCCAAACACGCCGCCTCCTCCCGCTCATCGACTTTCACCCCCTCGCTAACCCTCTCCACCACGGGCTCCTGCTCCGCCCCGTCCGCCGCGGCGAGCCGGAGCTGGTCCCGCGTACGGCGTTCGTCGTCCGGGAGGGAAAAAGTCCGGCTGTGGAGCCGCTGTAGGATCGCGCGGGTCTGCACGTCGTAGATGAGGATGTCTTCCGTGTCGGTGCCGGTGATGAGCCATGCCGCCGCGGCGGCGGCGTCCGGGGTGTCGGCGGTTGACGAACCGTTCGCGGGGGGATCCAAATCGAGTTTCCGACGCTTCGCGTCCCTTTCGTCGGAGCCGTTCACCTTGGCACCGTCTCCATTCACCTTCGCACCGTCTCTACGTTCCGTCCCCCGTCCCAGGTTGGCATCCATCACGACGCACGCGCACCCGTACCGCACCCCGCGGTGGCCGGTGAACGTCTTGATGACGCGTGCTT
Organism: Naganishia kalamii; assembly: GCA_022813745.1. Classification (NCBI taxonomy): domain Eukaryota; kingdom Fungi; phylum Basidiomycota; class Tremellomycetes; order Filobasidiales; family Filobasidiaceae; genus Naganishia; species Naganishia kalamii. The sequence continues at coordinate 6,672 of JAKLLX010000097.1, forward strand.
GACGGTAGTCCCAGAGCCGGAGGGTGGATGAGAGCGAGGCGGAGATGATGTATTGGCCGTTTGGGGTGAATTGGGCTTGTGAGCTGCGCGGGTGGGCGTGCGAAGCGAGCCAGTGCGGGAACGAGGTGGGAACGAGGTGGTGGATGATGGGAAGTGATGCGGAGGGTGATTCAAGAGCAATGCGGGGCAAGGCAGAGAGAGGGAAAGTCGGAGTCATGGTGAAGCGATGATGAAAAGAGGGGAGAACAGGGACGGGCGAGCGAGGCGAGCGTCAGTGCGCAAGACGCAGTGGACGGAGTGAGGGGACGTACATCGGCGCCGCTTGTTCATCTTCGATCGTCTTGAGGCATTGTCCCGTCGTTGCATCCCACAGACGCCTACGAGCGGAATCAGCACACGCTCCAACTCCCGGACACAGGGACGAGAGGGAGAAGCGGGGACTCACATCAACCCATCATAGCTCCCCGTGACGACCATCGTCCCATCCCTGTTAAACCCCAAACTCGCAACGGGATCCGAATGCGCCTGCAACGTCTTTATCCTCCGCCCGCGCTGCACGTTCCACAGGATAACCGACTCGTCCCATCCGCCCGTGGCGAGGATGTTCCCCTTGGGGTTGAACGCGAGACACAGCACGTGCGACGTGTGTCCACGCAGCACGCGGAGCGGTACGCCCCGGGCGACGGACCAGATGATCGCCGTCCCGTCGTCCGAGGCGGTAGCGAGGTACGTCCCGTCCTTGTTCCACGCAATGTCGTTCACGCCGCGCGTATGGTGTCCCTTGAGCGCGCGCAGGTGGAAGATTTCCGCGGGGGAGGAACAGTCCCAGAGGTGGACGGTGGCGTCTGCGCTGGCGGTGGCGAGGAGGTGGCCCGTGGGTGAGTATCGGGTGGCGGTGATCGGTTTCGAGTGGGCGTGGAGGGTGTGTATTGGGCGGAAGGAGGGGCCCGACATGGTGTTTGGTGGGAGATGAGGTGTAGAGTAGAGGGGAAAGAGGAAAGAGTGGTTATAGCCATCGGGTGCGCCCCGAGTAATGACGATCCCCTGTCCACCTCATCTTGACATTCTTCCCTTCCCTTCTCGTCTCCCTGCCTGCTCCATCCCCAACAACACCAACCATGTGGCTCACAGACGCACAGAGTACGCCCCTTCCCTCTCCCGTCACACGAAACTAACCCCGACCCCGCAGAAATCGGCATCGCCCTCGTCTCATTCGGCATGTTCTTCATGTTCCTCGGTACGTCTTCCCCGGCACACCTTCCTACACACCCGCTGACGCGACGCCCGAGGGTAGGCGTCGTGCTGTTCTTCGACGGAGCATTACTCGCACTGGGGAACGTACGTCCCTCCCTCTTCCTCCTTCACCCCGGGAACTAACAGACAAATGGCGCGGCAGATCCTCTTCATCTCCGGCCTGCCCCTGCTCATCGGCCCGACAAAGACGTTCTACTTCTTCAGCCGACGGCAAAAACTGCGCGGGACGGTCTGTTTCTTCGGGGGCGTGTGAGTAATCTCAGGCTTTCTGTGTAAGGCGGAGCGCGGGCGAGAACGGCCGGATGATCGAAGAGACCGTGGGACGTGGGGGTTGCGCATACGGAGAATCGGCCGCACGTGTGTGTCGTGCCGCGAGAGTCTGGGATTCGCAGAAGCTCGGGATGGGATCGGCTGGCGGGATCTAAAGGAGACGTACCGCGCCGTGATGATTGACGTCCGAATCCGGGAAATCGCGAAGAACCGTGTGGTATCCGCCGGCTGCGCGAGTGACAGCTTCCTCCTCGACACGACCGGTTTATCAGGGACACATGCTGACTCTGCTTTATATCGTAGCCTCCTCGTGTTCTTCAAGTACCCGATTATCGGCGTTGCGATCGAGGCCGTCGGGTTCATGGGTCTGTTCGGGTACGTCCTCTCGCGCCGGGGTTTCTTTCCCTCTTCTGTTTGGGGTCTGGTGCGGAGGGACGGTGGTCTAGCCGGTTGGCGGGTGACATCCTGCCACCGGCTCGACGGCCGTCGGGAACGGAGAATCGGACGGCAGAGAAGCGGCATTCTCCGAGGGGTCGCCGTGCGGCGCCGTCGTGGGCTCGGGCCCGCTACACGGTCTCGATGGAGGGGCGACGCGATGCGGTGCATGGGGACGGGATCGCGCGGGATGGTACGCTTCTTGTCAGGCAAATTGGCGAAAGACCTTGGCGACGCGTTATCGTATCGTCTGCAAATCGCTTGGTTCATCACGTTTCCCCGTCCTTCCGTCCTTTCCCAATACCCACCTCTCCCCATGCCTCCGCCCCTCATCAGAGTCTCTCGGTACCTGTCACGTATCTGTCCCGCTGATCCTCCTTCCGGCACAGCGACTTCTTCCCCGTCATCCTCAACTTTATGCGCCAACTACCCGTCATCGGGACATTCCTCTCGCTGCCCTATATCCGGGGCGTGGCGGACCGGGTGGCTGGGGTAAGGCAGAGCGCTGTCTGAACACACGGTGGAACGGGGCGCGATGGAAGCGGACGGTGAATGGGGGACGAGGTAGAGAGGTGGAGAGTGATAGATGATGATGATATGGATAGATAGACATTCCCGACGTTCGGAGGTGGGTAGGGACGGAGCCACCACAGGCCGTGGACGGCGTCGGGTCAGTAAGCAAGGACGCTTGCTCGGCGTGGACTACCCGCGATGCGGCACTCGGCCACGGAACTCGAGGATGTCTCTTTGGCCCATCCGCAAGTCGGAGTGTACCGTGTACCAAGTGAGTACCGAGGACCAATCTGAAGGGTATGGCCGCGCCTCACGTCGGTCGTCGGAGGAAAGGCAGCGAGGGAAGACAGGATTGAGACTCGGGTTGCGATCTGCCGTCGGGGAGACGCTTTGCGCCTGTGAGGGCTTCGCAAAGTTGGCTCATCTCGCGCCATCATCGCTGGGTCGCGGTACCCACGTGCGATCGTTGCGTCTCGACTCAAGTGGCCTTTCGGATCGCAAGGCGGTGAAATGACTGTAGAGCCTGAAAATCGAGTGACGGTCTTACCGTGCCGTTTTACTTTGCGCCTGTACCATCTTTCGCGGACGCCGTTCAACCCTGTACATCCGTCGCAGGTCTACGTTCAAGTATCTTCGAAGCAGTTCAGGGCAAGTTGGGGAACTCAGTTTGGTGGCGAGCTGGATAAGGGCATTACGGGCTATTTTGGCTATAGAGCAGCTTGCGCTCGTCAGGGTGCTAGGCTCGCGAATTGCGAATCGGTAGGTGCAGCAGGAGAGGCCCAGGTGTATCCAGGACGCCACCACAAAAGAAGACGGGTTCAAAGGACTACTTCCATTGTCTCCTTCAGGCGCCGCTGTTCTGCTATTGGGCAAGGATGTGCCCCACGATAGGTATATAGCGCGACACCGGCTCGTTCTTTTACCCTATTGCGCGGGCGCTGAACGATGGTGAGATAATCGCTCTCCCGTCTATCAACAAGAACCACCCGGTATCTTTTCACAACACATGGCCAGTTCGAGGGGTGCACAGACGAAGGCATCGAGAAGCCCATCTGCCATCTCACGTGCGACAGATCTCAACGTCCAACCGGACCCGAATGATGATTACCTTGCCGCCTTGTTCTTGAATCCTGATATCCATTTCAGTCCTGGAAACTGTGGCTGCGACCTTGTTTTCGAAGCCCCAAGTAGTACCGGGCGCACTGACATCTTGGAGACAGGGAGTTCCACGATGAATGGGCATCTTCATGCCTCTCGAAAGTCAGCTGCGAACCTGAAAGTCCAGCAGGATTAAATATGAAGGACGGGTTTAGGACACGGCAAGTCCGCGGCACGGTGCCAGCTGGGGACAAGGATCGTTCGACAGCTTGTCAGGAGCCACTCTGGCCATATGCTCAGCTGCTGATCGACGTTTCACAGCAGTCGAGCCTAGGCTCCCGACCTCAACGATAGCTGTAAAGAGAAGCGGGAAGTCCGGGAAAGACGCCTCCTCTCCGGATCCAAGCCGGCAAAGAGCAGATTCGAGGTCAGATGTGTCACGGAAAGGTTCAGTAAACCCTTCATATAGTCATGTAGCTATTCCGTGTTACAACTCACCTGTCACGGAAAGGTTCAGTAAACCCTTGAGTGACTAGGTGATCCATCTGCCTCGATGAGAGAGCAGCTCTATAGGCAGACCTTCGCATCCCCCGCATCCCAGACTCGGGCAGATTTTCCACTTGCGCTTACGCGCTTCTACATACCCCCCTATGACGAATCTCGATCACGCTCAGACTCCTGTCCTCAACTTCCACAAGATGGCAAGCATCCAGCGCTGAAGAGTTCCTATCGACAGCAGAGCGGTTGGCCTCGACGACAGATAGGTGACATCTTGTAACACTAGCTTCTTGGAATCGAGCAATTGCGTCGCAACTATACCCTCTTCGTCCGAAGTGATGTCATTACCGGCAGTTCTGTAGCATGTAGGCGATGCACATGGCTGGATCCAGTAGAACGCCGACGGTTATACAGACGTGAGCTGTGGCGCCGCTGTCGATGACCCATGGAACCTTGCGGTACATCCTTTGCTGTACAGCCGCCAAAACGCCACCGTGTGCCTTGATCCCGCCAGAGACACTGGTGACGGCGCCAACGAAAGGTTCGCTATCGAACAGGCAATGATATCGTCCATGTGCGATTCCGATGGCGTTCTTGGCTACCGGCTTAGCCTTGCTGCGATCCATCACAGGCCGATGGTTGCGTCACTCGCCGATCCTGGGCTTCGGGCAGCGAGTACTTAGGTGGCTCCCGCCACCGCAGTCCCAGCATTCCCTCGCCTCTTCTTGCTTTCCTTGCTGTCCGATAAACATCACACCCGGCTGTCTCTCGTCCTCTCGATGTTGTAGCTTTGGCACATGCGCATTGACTAGCTGTGACAGTACCTCGAAGTTCTTTTCATCTTCCGCTTTGGCGGATCTTGAGATTGTACGCCATTCGCTCCGAAGGTTGTCGTAAGATTCCGGCAGGGCACGAAGGAAGTCGCTGCGCTTTCGAACTTGGCAAGCTTTGCCGCCATGAGTAGCGTTTTGTATGATTCGACGAACGTTCCGCAGGCATCGGCTTGAGACATGACGACGGTCGACAGCTGGTCTCGGATCCCGGTACGGTATACGTCATCGTCCACTCGACGTAACCAGACGAGCTTCTCCCACGCGTCCTCCGCTGAGGTACAGGATGCATTCCTACAGATTCATCGAAGGCCGTTGGAGACATTTTGGAACAGACTCCCCCGATCCTGCTCATTTTTGTCCTTACAGGAACGATAGTATGCCAAATCGGCAACGTACACCCACAGATAGGTCGCGGAGACCACCAGTCTCTCCGTATTGATCGATCGAACCGGCTCGGTGACCACCGCTTCCGATGACGCATATGCTCCAGCAGCCAAGATGGCATTCTCCATGCCAACGTACCTTGTGATGTACTGGGCGTGCGACACGAGCTTGGGAATCTTCGGAGTAGTAACTGTATTCATAATGAGGATCGTTGAATAGTGTATTTGTACACGGTAGAACTATTATGGGCCTATAACTTGTTAGGGGAGGACCTCAGATAGGATCCTTGACTGCAAACAGGTTTGACCGTCTACAGACCTGAGTGCATTGCCATAACAGCCGGCACTGTACCGGCGCGTGTTACTGCGAATTCTCCATGCTGAGAGTTTCGACACGGACCCTACATACTTGTCCTCCGTTCTGCTGTCCAGACCAAATCCCACTTCAACATTGGTACTGATTCTAGTATCCTTTGCGTCGTGGCGAAGGCCGTGTCCTAATTGAGGGACTTGACTGGGTTGGTGCTTGACTAGCTGGGTGTCATTCACGACAGGCCGCCATCCGCACCCTCGTGAAAACAACCTTCCAAGTTACTTTGGAAGACATGCGAGAAAGACCTAGGTGAACGTAATGTATCACGGTCAAAAATTCTATTCGAGCTATGCACACACTATGCTCCCTGAGGCTTGCGATGTTCGACTGTGCGCTCGCGACAAGCAAAATCTAGGGGCAAGGGTGCGGACACAAAGGACGGTAACCTTGGACGACTTCCTCACTTGTCTCCTCCCGAACACCGCTCTGCTTCGGTGAAGGGGGGCGCCAGCCGACAATGGGTATATAGTGCGCACTTCCCAGGTCGCTTTTCGGGCGATCTGTAAAAATACTGGCGAGTGTCTATCGCTCTGCCATCCTTTCCAGGAAAGAAGAAACATTCAGTTATCTTTGTAGGTATCTGCACAGCGGGAGAGGTATGAAAACGAGTGCGCCTCTAAGCGCAACGACTGCCTTGCCTGCGACAGGTCTCGACATTCGACCTCCCTCACACGCAGAGTTTGATTTCCTCACCACGTGTTTGGAGCCCTCCTACTATTCTGACCTCTGTAACCAGGCCGACGACCAAAACTTCGGAATGCACGATGGTGTGGAAGTTGCTCAATGGACCTCGGTCTCGTTACCCTTGTTGGCAAGTCGCGGCCTGAAAGTACAGTAGAGTTGTCTACGAACCCTGAAGTAAAGCATTGTGAGCCTAGCATCCCGTGCCTCTGATTCAGCCATATATATATTCACCTACTCTTTGACGGTTCCCAGCGGACGACCAGTGGATGCGGTCGATACAGACGGGCGAAAAGAGACACAGGGATTTCCAAAGAGGCGCATCGCCCCCGGAAGTCGATAGACTAGTTCAGCGGACGGAAACTCCGCAGAAGCAATCTAGATCAGCCGTATCTCAGGACTGAGAAAACAAAGCGGAAGGCAGTTGCGTATGTATCGCCATCACCGAGTACGATACTAGCAGTCGACGACTTGGTGCATCGACCAAGTTACTCTGCAGTCTCATCAGCGACTGAGATGGATACTCTGAAGGCTACATCGAAGTATGGGGAGACCTTAATAGCCGACATCTATATCGAACGCCCTACAGCTTCCAGCAATCTGAAAGGCTCCATAGGCTCCAGCAGTGCAACCCGTCAGAACACACTGAGCTGTGCGCCACGATCCCCGTCCTTTTCGAAGGTAGAGTCTATTCCCGATGCAAACCCGAAGTGCAATCCAAGCTCGCATTCATGGCAAGGGATCACCATACAGCTTCATGCGAAAAGGTGTCGCTGCCAGTCAAGAGACTATTTCACGTCTAAGCTCGAGATGCATCTCGCTGTACCCGAGGACACAGGCATCAAAACGATGTTTGGAGCTTGGTTTATTCGGAAATGACTGGGCGGGAAAAACAAGGATTACCGATTTCAGGCCTGGCCTGCCACCTTAACCAAAGGTACCTACCAGTGCAACCCTGAAGATCTACCAGATGGACGTACATTGTTTTCAAGACGCCGGTTAAACCCTATGTCACTGGAAGTCTCAGACACAGTCTGGCGAATGTCTGCACCTATGCGCAACGTTATCATAGCAGCGGACCCAGTTAGCGGAGATTCGGATGACTGGCACAAGTGTCCGCTGGCCACGGTTCTCATTATTGCTCTTTATCATGCAGAGCTGGATGACAGGACCTTATGAAGTGGACTATCTCGGTAGCGTTAAAAGGGCAGTTGTTTGGAAGGCGTATCATCACGCCCGATTCTTTCTAGCGAAGACAAACATCGCTGGAGGATTGGGAAGATACGGGCTTAGTCGCTGTCGAACGGCGATCTGTGTTAGAGATAATTAGTCGGACCTGGTGTATCGATGGAGGGCTTGTCGTGAGCGTCAATATACCACGCATATGAAGGGTTTAGAAGCGGTCATAAACCGCATAGAGTATACCTGTCATATTCGTTATGCTATTTTTTCATAGAAGTGGCCCACGCGAAAATGGTCATAGATTGCGACGCTTATTTCCTCCATGTTTAACGTCCATCTAATGGCTTGCATCAAGGGAGCGGAAAGTACGGAAAAAAGCGGAGCCCAGGTGCGAAGAGGAGTAGGTTTGCGGCTACGCAACCTGGAAGCAGATCTGAAGGAAATCTGCATCCGTGATTACCGAGAGAGAGCAACTGCGTAACCGCTGCGTAAAACTAATGCGAGTATTCTGGTGTAATCCCTCGCCTTCTCATGTCCAGGAGCATGACTGGGGTCAAACGCCCGGTGACCAAAGTGCTACCGTCGACTTCTATTTCAGAAGAGTTCCCTACCGCATCTGAAAACGGTCCACGAACACTGGACCTTTCCGACTCAAGGAACTCGCGTTCTCTTGCACTGAGGCCTCTCCATACGTACTCTCTACCTGCTATCACTTGAGACTCTTGATGATCCGTAATCTTCCGGATGAAATCGAAAACAGGGGGCCACCTCTGCCAAGGAGGAGATTCGACAACGACGATCTGAGCTCTTTCGGCAAGCGCTGCAAGCTGTCGAGAACTCGGAAGATTTCCGCATGCCCTGAGACCTGGCAATCCAGACCTCGTTATCGAATTGCAGAAGCTTGCTGCTGATGCGAGAGAATGCAAGATTACTGACACCGTCGTGTTAACACTGTTGCACAGAATGCTAGGCCGAGGCGGAAGTTCTGCTCCGGCAGTTGTGTGATTGACTGCAAGTGATGAGTGACTGTGCTCAGAATCAAATTTGATGGGATCGGATCGGCTGTTGCTCCTTGCCCAAGATGACTGAGCCTTCCAGGGTCGCCAAAGCTGTCCGAAGTAAATCCTTCGTGTTTAAATCAAGAATGGCTTTACATCCAGTCCGATATTGAGGCAGATCGTTGCCGTAAAAATAGACCTTCAGCACGATCTCCCCATACGAGAGTTTCGTTCTCGCTTGATTGATTTACTTTCGTATTCGCGAGTAGGAGGTAGCGTTGCTCGTTTTTCATTCGCGATGGTCAGATGTGTAATGGAATCCCCCCTGGGCGTGTATCTCTCACTTCCCGGCCTTACGCATACAATGGGCTTGCGAGCTAGCACTTCTCACATCGTAAGTGATTGCTGTCCCAGCTTGTACTCAGTCGGCAGCACAAGAACCTCCTTCCGAGCCATGACTGCGTTGGCCGGATCGCGTAGAGCTAGGTATACCGGAGTCTCCTCTAACGGAGGGCGCATAAGCAGGAGACACGCTAGTCCGGCTTGCATTTTCGAGTTTGACTATCGCCACAGCGCGCCGTTCGGATCCATTTCGGTTCCGCCCATAGACGTCGCTGGCGTTCAGTCTACCCTTGCCTCCGGGTTCAAGGAAGTTGGCTGTGTTCAGGAAGCGTCTGGAGCCCGAGCTTTTACCAACGCCTTTTACAGCACGACCTCGCAAATGTTGAGACAGGCCTGCACCAACTTCTGTGTCTCCTAGGGAATGCCTCTGGCCGGTATCGGTACGGAATGGGATGGTAAGTTCCAATTGGGTATACAGTATCTGTTTCAGGTTCTAACGCCTTCTCCTTCCTTCAACTACTGTGGCTTCAGCATGTCCAACGGATCTCCCAAGAGCAAGATAAAAGATCCATACTCGGAGACATTTTTGCGAGAGGATCACTTATGGATTTGTTGGGAAAGGTCTGTTGCTCGCGAGAAAGGCTTGCACGCTTGATTGGAGACGATGTTTCGATGCTGAAGGCAGGTAAATCAGGTGAGAAATGTCCTTGTTGTCGGCCTATATCCACATTCGGGAAGAACTGCCGACTGAATTTGCTGGAAGTGGGCATCCGTAGTGTAGACAATGGAGTTCAATTATAAATCATCCGAAGATTGGCTTTTTTAAGAAGGATGGAGAGTGGTGACAGCCTATTCCTTTGCAGCCTGAATATGTAGGGGACTGCAGAGAGATCAGTGTATGAAGGTACGATTATGGTTAGTGGACCGGAATGTAGATGACCGTTGCACCTAGTTGCAACCCGTGTTCAATCAAGTCTGACCAATTACCTTGTGCAACTTGATCCTTCCTTATCATCCCTTCTTTGCCCATGCCCCCACTATAGATCTCCACTTAAGTCATGACTGGCTGCCTTACCACCGACTTCTCGGGTCAGCATTCGGCGGGGCTTGGCAGATTTGCCTAAAGCCCCTTCCAAACAAATCACGCTAACCCTTTGTCGCATAGGTCAAACCGCCAGCGTTTCGTCTCGGACAAGAACCATAGCGCTCTGTCGTATTGAACAAAATCCCTCCTGTTTTGTCCCACAGGACAAATGGCGTAGTGTTTTGTCCCCTACTGCTCTGTCACTCGCCCAAGGCGGTCGAACAGAAACGTATATACAGCGGGCTCTCGGCTGTCTGTAAAAGCCCCATGTCTTCTAAATCACCCTTTGATTTGCTTTCAATTCCGAAGCCAACTCGAGTGCAAGACGCTTTCAGGACTAGCTTTCCTTCTGTCTTCCACTTCGGTACATATCTGAATCCTGTGTTGAGCAATGAGATTACACCGCCTGTGCTAGTACCCTTAACAACGGCAATGCTATCCTGTGCAGCAGGAGCGACCATTTGGGCGCGACAGGGACAAAGGGACTTGAAGTATCCTGATGATGCTAACCTTTGCTTTGCTACAGGAGAAAAGGATTATAAAGTGTCATATCACTCCTGACGTTGACGTTAGGTGGGTCACACTTGTAGTTTGGTCGATGGGTAAGTCGACAAGTTGTCACCGGTCTTAGCATATATGGATGTTAGAGCTAATGTAGGTGGTGGTGTAGATTATGCTGTCCCTTATTCACGAAGGCAGCCTGAAAATCACTAGCTCCTACCCACTACTCTGAGTAGGGACACCAGAGCCTGTAAAGTCGTCTGTAACCTTCCTTCATTTCTAAGAGAAACCGAAGCCGGATCGAAAAGCTGACCTTGCAGTCACAAAGCTTTGAAGCCCATAAACCCAAGCTGACTTGTGGCTTGCAGAGGCGGAGCGCGGATGGTAGATCCTGCAATCAGTAGTTGACGTAGGGTGACCGACCGGTTTCATCCGATGCTGTGACTCGTGGCTACCGCTAACTTGTCCATTTGTCGCGAAACTGACATGTTGACTTGGAAACCATGCGGAAAAGAGCCTAGTCAGCCAGTCAATCCGGAAGTCAGTTTGAGCTTATCATGGTGCTACGCTAGTGGTTCCAGATGCGGTAAGTGCGAGAGTCGAGGTCAAGGTCTCCAGAGGTCCAGAGGTCCAGAGGTCCAGAGCTCCAGGAGGAGATATAAACAGACAAAGGAAGATGTGGTTAGAGATGTCTTCACTCGCCTTCTTCGGGGCTAAGCTGTGGTATATGATTGTGTATATAGAGCGCTTCACGAAGGCGTGATTCTTTCCTTCCGCTACACCCTGAGATATACTCTACCAGCTTGGAACCCCTAGAGTACTTTACGGCTATGTCCGAGCCGACCGGAACCGGGAAGGATGCACTGAGAAGCACATCCTTCGGGTCTCGCTCGAATGGCGCGACAACTCTCCACGTTCAACCAGACTCGGAGGCATCTGGTTTTTTTAACCTAGATTTGGAAACTACTTACTATGCCGGCCATACACGTTCAGGCACCACTCACGATTCGAGAGCCTCAAGAGAGTTAAATGACGGATTGTCTGACACCTTGATTAGAGGAGGAACCCTAGAACTGAATGGCAGTCTCATGCCTCTCGATGGACGGTCGCACCTTGAAAGTACATCAGGGCTATGTGATGGCTTCGAGCCGGGACCCGCTAGGTCCGAAGACGTCCAGTTCACTTCGGCAGACTCCTCCGTTGATGAAGCAGTGAAGGCGCGTGAGGCAGAAGCGGTCGTCAGAATTCAATCGAGACCGAAGTCGAAAAGAAAATCACCTCCAGTTAGCAACGCCGAGAAGGCTAGGCAGCTGAAGAAGACTGGATCTCAGCTTCGAGTTAACAAATCTAATCTGCTCGATTCTCGGTCCGGATCAGTCACTCATCCTAATGACGCTGAGGATATAGGAAACGTGAAGAAGAATGTTTGCTCTGAACCAAGCTTTTGGGACAGAACAGATACTGGTCCGACTCTATCCTCGACCGCTAGTATCGTTCCGGCCGACCTTCCAAAGAATCTAGAGTACGTGACCAGTATGTCTTCACGAGAAGAGGTACCATCCGTGAGAACAGCTCGAGTCGCAAATGACCGTACGGGATGCACGCCGCAGGAAATACCGATAGAGGAAAATGGCGTACCGGTTCTCTGCTTACATCCGGAATCTTGCCCATGTTTATGTTCACACTCTCTCACATCGAATCACGGCTATCAGCTCGTGACGCTGGCTTCGGAGGCCGATCAACGGATGTACGGCGCCTGGTTCGTTCGAGCGTATCACAACAAAGGAAGGTCCGTGATTTTGCTCAACGTTAACCCAGCTATCACAACGACGCAGTCGTTCAGCTACACTCGTTATACGGCTACGAATTTGCCTCCGTTTCAGATGAGCAGGAGCCGGTTCCAGAGTAAGTTTACCAGTGATCTTGATACTTTGGAAGAGAAGTTTTTGCGGAGCAAACCGATGGAGAAAGTTCTCGAGGCAGCCGCAAAGCGATATTCCGCCAAAGGTTACTTGACTCCCTTTGAAGGAGGTCGGTTTCGACTGATCCTCATCCTTGCATTCATGAATGCGAATGGTGCTAAGGGAGAATTTGATCGGACTTGACGTCGTTCTGGTGCAACAAGTGAGCGTCAAGGATTACCGTAATCAACGAAAGTCGACTTTGTGTGTTCTTCAGCCTGAATCGGCCTAGGGTTCTCCGAGAATCCACTGATCCCGGGACTACATGTGGGGCCCAGTAGGGCTTTGGTGCATTGGTATCTCCTCTTGTATGATACAGAATTGCTCTCGACCGACATTATCAGATATCACGCTTCGCAGCCCACGCCATTGCTTATAGCTTCTACAGCTCTGGCAGCTCTTTTAGTATCGAGTTTTGCCTGACCAATCCAAGAGGACAAGGGCGGACAGTTCCGCGAGATGCGCCAGCCATGATATGCTAACTATGACTCTGCTATAGCGGTGACTGACTTCTTGCATGCAGGAGGATTTTGTCGTTTAACCTCACTTCAAAAGCCCGTCCGAGGAAGGCCATAAACCCGCGCGACGCATCCTTTTAGCAGAGCGGTCAGATGTCGGATCTGCCTACTATTTTAAGGATCTGAGAAAGAGACATAGCACTCCGCCGAGCTATATGAAGATTCTTGGTGTAGAGAGACAGAGCTCCTTGACAGTTGTACCGCCTGTACAACATATCCATTAGCTAGCTGTCCTACTAGAGTTCACTTAGCTTCTACGCTTGCAGCCGCATCTCAACAGAACAGCTAACCAAGGGCATTTGCTTGGGCCATTTGTTCCACAGAACATAACGCTCAGAACAATGCTCCGGGCTGTATGTTCCGCAGAACATAACGCTCAGAACAATGTTCTGTCCGACATGCTCGTCAAGAACATTTGACTTGGAACACTGCACTTGCTGCTTTGTTCCGCAGAACATTGTGAGCGTAACATTGTTCCATGTTACACTGCACAAGCCGGAAGCCTTGTCTATCTAGATACCTATATAAACGGCTCTTCTTCAGTTGTAATAGTCCATGCTCTTATGAACCACCCTTTGATTCACCTTTAATTCCGAAGCTACCTCGAGTGCAAGACCTTCTCAGGATTAGCTACCCTTTGTCTTCCACTTCGGTACATATCTTGGTCCTGTCTTGAGTAATCCGAGTACATCGCTTGTGCTAGTACCCACTACAACGGCTGAGTTATCCTACGAAGTAGGAGTGACCTCTTGCCCGTGACACTTGGCCGTATCATAAAGTGTGTACGGTAGTGCAGCACTTTTGAACGTGAAGTAGTTGGACTGTGTGTCCAAGGTCGCTGAACCCCGTATCAGGACGCGGGACTGTATGTCGAATTTCTGTAGCGTAAGACAGAGTTTGCGATATATAATACAGTTGAATATCAAAGTGTGTGGCTTATTCTCTGAAAAGGGATGTCGGCTGGAAATATATCGGGTAGAAGGTGAGTCCAAAGGATAGTGGTTATGTCATCCCTACAAAGCTGCTAACTACAACAAGCATGCTGTCGGCAATCGCTCATAGTCAACGCTATGGAATACGCGACACAGGTGTCATACTATGCCTTCCTGGCAGCCGCAATATCTCTGGAAAGATAAGGAAGTCTTTTTCCTTCGATCAGTAGTCAAGCAGTACTAACCATCATCACAGGCCATGAAGATTGCTTGTGGCGCTTTCTATGGAAAACTTGAAGTCTGATCGATATTGGCTGGCGATATCAAGGCTGCTTTGGAACAGTTCATGGTAGACGAGGCCTGAAGCCCATTATGGCGAGAAGGTTTCTGCCAGTCCGCTCATTACTTCTGCAAAGCCGACAATGCCGTCATGCATCTCCTTTGTCTTGGTGACATTAAAAACGGGCGGCGCGATACCTCATCTGTAATCTTCCTTTCACTTTACCCCTCCCACCTGACCGGAATGCCTAAATAAGGCTCTATATAGCGACTGCACCGTCCGATAGCCCTTTCTGAGATCATTGAACAGTTGACCGTCTATATTCACAAAAAGCCGCGCGAGACCGGACTCATGCAGCCTGATCTAAGCCACGAGGTACCTCCTGCAACAAGACAGGACAGTCTGGGAACGTATCTATCAGGTTTGGACGCAGAATCTTGGCTAAGTGCTGCGTTACGCGCTGAAACGACCGTGGTATCACTTCAAAGCCCCCTGAAGCCAGAGGATCTCAGGTCGTCTGCCGGCACGACGTCTGAAACAGGTAAATTACCTGAGGATAGTGAAGGACCCTGTGGATTGCCAACCGCTGATTCGCTCTTGCAGAATTCACCCCTCACCTCTTAGTCGAGTCTGCTGCACAGATAGACCGCCATGACAGCAATTTGAAAACAAAGGGAAAGAGGAAGACACCCCACGACGACTCCGCCTCCCCGGCTTGGAAGCCCAAGAAGGTAGAACTTGAATTCCAGAAATACGCGCTTCGGAAGGTGGGCAGTAGGGCACCCCACACGCCTGTGATTGAGGCCGCGGGAGCCGATAACTTCAGCAGTGCAACGACGTTTCCCTGTTCAAGCGCTACATCATCATGTTACTCGAATCCTGCCTCGACGCAATACGCCCTGAGTACAACCGTCCCCGTCCTCCCTCCGAACCAATCAGGGGGTCGTGACACAGCGACGCCACGACTGTGCCAGTTGTCCGGTGTTCATGTACACGCGACACATATCCACCCGGAATGTTTCCCACGGGGCATAACATGGGATGGAATGGAAGCAACACAAGGAGCGTTCATCTTTTTACATGCACAGGGCTGCCCGTGCGTGACTGAAGACCATTTCTCCTCCCAACAAGGATATCAGCTTGTGACGCTTACCTACGCGGCTGATCACCTGGTGTATGGTGCATGGTTCGTGCGGGTGTTACCTAACGGCAAAGCTAAAACACCTGGATTCCTGCTCAGCTGTTGGCCGGCAGTCTCAACACAACTTACCAGCTACCAACGCATCCCATGTACAACTTGGAAGTCGATCGAGATACACATGGGACAGAAGGCAGGGACATTTCTCAGCGACCTGAAATCGTCAACGGAAAGCTTCAGAAAAACATGCGTATCCAGAGATTTTTGACGGATGTTGAACAGCAGTGTTTATCTCGAAGCCTCCCAACAAGATTTTCAGCCGAGAGGCTCCGAATGATGTTCGTCCTCGCGTTCATGAATGCGGATGGTGCCAGGCGATCTAGGGAAGAATCCTGATTGGGGATGGCGCCGCTTCGTTCGAGGTAAGAAAGTGGCCAGAATCGCCGAAAGCTATGAAAGTTGACTCGATACGCTCTTCACCGCGAAATCGGCAACGCGTTTGCCTGAAACCTATCGTTTCAGCTTGTATACGGACGGACTGCACTATCATACTAGAAATATTGGAGATTCCCCGCTTGTACTTATACATATGTATCGACATTTTGCCTCGGACTGAAGCCACGAATGGTTTCGAGGATCGTAAGCGGACGACTGTCGCTACGCTTCCGTTGTCCAGGTTTGCTGCACTGGATCTCCACATTCGACCAGAACTTTACCTTTACTGGTTAGAAGCCATGCGTTAACACCTCAATGGATGCGATCGCAAGATGCTGGGCGGTGCTTTCGGCTGGCAATGCATGGCTGCGCGGCTCTCTTTTAGCTCTGGCTACTACTCAGCTACTGTTCAGGTGTTGTCTATTGCGAGCTACGCACAACTACTGGCAACTCTACAGGCTGCAGGTCTTTACGGTTTTGCCCTTTTGTTTCGTGTCAAAAATCGTTGACCTCAAAAAAGCCACAAATGTGCGCGACGCGTCTTTCCTTCATGTTCAGCGTCGATCTATCTGCTTGCCATCTTACTCGTCCCCTCGACGCCGTCTCCGCTCGTCATCCACCATGTACATCCAGACGATCACCATCCAGGGCTTCAAGTCCTACAAGGACCAAGCAGCCGTCGACCCATTCAGCCCGAAACACAATGTCGTCGTCGGCAGGAACGGATCGGGGAAATCCAACTTCTTCATGGCGATTCGGTTTGTGCTTGGTGACGCGTACGAGAAGATGAGTAGGGAGGAGAGGGCGGGCTTGTTGCATGAGGGGACGGGAAAGACGACGACGCTGAGCGCGTTTGTGGAGATTGTGTTCGATAGTGAGTCGACATTGGTGATTTGATGAAGGTCATACGCGCTAACTTCTCGACGCAGACTCGGACGGACGCTTCCCTACCTCCCTGCCTGAAACCATTCTCCGTCGTACCATCGGTCTCAAGAAGGATGAATACACGCTCGACCGTAAATCAGCAAGTAAAGCCGAAGTCCTCAACCTCCTCGAGAGCGCTGGCTTCTCCCGTTCCAACCCGTACTACATTGTCCCGCAAGGCCGAATCACGTCGCTCACCAACATGAAGGACACGGAACGACTCGATCTGCTCAAGGAGATTGCGGGAACGAGTGTGTATGAGAACAAACGACAGGAGAGTCTAAAGATTCTGGAGGAGACGAACGGGAAGAAGGAGAAGATCACCGAGTTGCTGGATCGGATCAAGGAGCGTTTGGCAGAATTGCAGGAGGAGCAGAAGGAGTTGAAGCAGTTTCAGATAGAGGACAAGAAGAGGAGGTGTTTGGAGTATACGCTGTACCATAAGGAGCTCGAAGAGGTCGATCAGGCACTGGCAAGGGTGAGTCCATGGGATACGTCGGCGACGCGTGAGATCTGACTTGTGGTCGCTCAGATCGAGGACGGAAGGCGTTCAGATGTGGACAACGACAATCAGAAGCGACAGGAATTCATCTCGCGCGAACAGGAGATCAAGGTATGTCCCATACCTCTCACTCCTTTCCGTGACCTGTATCACTGATTCCGCTTGCTCCCGCACAGACCCTCGAAACAGACCTCGCCGACGCGCGACGTCGCCTGACGACCGCTCAACGCGCACTCGCCTCCTCACAGGCGGATCACTCGGATCTCATCCGTGCTCGAACGGAACTTGAATGTCAGCTAGATGACGCAAGACAGCTCGAGGAGGATGGATCATCCCGTAGGGAGAAGTGGGAGGAAGAATTGGCTGCATTGGGTGAGAGAGTGGAAGAGGTTGAGGCAGAGATTGAAGAGTTGCAGCCTGAGTTGGACGAGGCACAGCGCGAGGAACGACAACTTCAGCAGAGGTAAGTGTCTGCTGTGCGATCCATCTCTGAGCTTTCCTTGACGTCAACGGTATATAGCCTCGACACCGCACAAGCAAAACTCGACGCCCTCTACGCCAAACAAGGCCGTTCTGACCGATTCCCGACAGCCGAAGCCCGCGACGAATACCTCACTTCCGAGATCGAAACCCTGGAGAGCGCGTTGGAGGACGCCCAAGCCGATTTAGATAAGCAGCGGGGGGTGGTGGACGCAAGAAAGGCCAAGTTGGAAGAGATTGGGCAAACGAGACGCGAGAGAGAAGCCGAGGTTGCTGAGTCCAAGACGACGGTCGAGGATAAGAGGGCGGAAGTGGAGAGGCTGAGAGTGGAGATCAATGCAAAGCAGGAACAGAGAAAGTGAGTCTCGTGCGTCCTCGTTCTGTCCGTGGCACTCAGCATCCTCGTACAGAAATCTGCTGAAAGAGGACGGCAAACTCGAGCACACTGTCGCCAGCATGCGATCGGAGAAGGAACAGGCGGATCGACAGCTCTTCGGGACTATGGACAGGGTACGTTCTTTGGGTAACGATGGATGCGCCCGCTGACCTGCTTGCGCAGGATACGAATCGTGGGTTGCAAGCCGTGTCGAGGATCGCAAAGTCCCTCCGACTGGAAGGCGTCTATGGGCCTTTGTATTCGCTGTTCGAGGTGGAGGACAGGTACAAGACCGCCGTCGAGGTTACCGCCGGAAACAGGTCTGTATTCGTGTTGCCTTCATGAGGCCCTGCAAGCTTATGCCATTCCCGTCAGTCTCTTCCACGTCGTCGTTGATCACGACAATACCGCTACTCGAATCCTGGAAGTCATGAACAGAGAGAATAGCGGTCGAGTGACATTCATGCCGCTCAATCGACTTCGGCCGCACAACGGGAATCTACCGAGTGGGGCCGATGCGATCCCAATGGTCAGCAGGATGAGATTCGATCCGGCGTACAAGTTGGCGTTTGATCAGGTACGTCCCTTTCCATCTGGCTAGCACTGTTACTAACATACCCGCTGCTTGTAGGTGTTCGGTCGTACGATCGTCTGCCCTGACTTGGTCACTTGTGGACAGTATACTAGAAGTCACGGCGTTAGCGCCATCACCCTCGATGGCGATCGTGTTGACCGAAAGGGAGCGCTCACGGGTGGTTACCTGGACACAAGAAGATCTCGTCTGGACGCGATCCGCGCTTCGAAATCCTGGAACGCGAAGTATGAGCAAGAAACCGCCCGACAGCGAGAAATCAAGCAGGCGATCCTTCGCCTCGAGCAAGAAATATCGATCGCAACAGGAAATGTCCAGGTCGCGGAATCCGAACGAAAACGAACTATGGACCGAGCTCAGCCCTTGTTGGCCGAGATCCATGGCTTGCAACGTGAACAGGACCGGCTCCGCGAGGCAGTCACGGCAGCCGAAAACGAAGTGTCAAATCTCGAAAGGAGTTTGCAGACCTTGCGTACAAAGCTGGAAGCATATCGAGACGAACTGGAAGCGCCGTTTGAGCAAAACTTGTCAGATGCTGAAGTTCAGCAAATGCAGGAGCTCGCGAGGCAGGTCAACTCCGACCGAGACGCCCTAGCCAAAGCTTCAGAGACGAGATCGGATGTGAGTCTTCTCTCTAGGTAATCGGTGAACCAGGCTGACAGCGTCTGTCTGCCAGCTCTCAAGCCGAAGGCACATGTTGCAGATCGAACTGAAGGAAGACTTGGCGCGCAGACGAGAAGAACTCGAAACCCGAATCGGCCGACATGATATGCAGACTACTGTGGAGGCCAGCCAGCCGGCGTCGCTGGGCACGAAGGAGAATGAACTGGCGGCATTGCGCACGTCGGTCGGGGAGTTGGAAGATACGATTGAGGGTACGTCTGTTTTGTCTTTCGTCGACCGGCTCACTCACCCGTCTGTCGACAGAAACGCAAGCGCAGATCGAGGAACTCAGCGGCGAAATCGCTACGAATGCCGCTAGGCTCGAGGAATTGCAAACGGCTCAGATGGAGAACAGTCGAGGAATCCTGAAGGCTCAAAAGGCTGTCGAGAGGTACATCACCAAGCGACAAACGCTGCTGACGCGTAAGGACGAGTGCAACAAGAGTATCCGAGATTTGGGCGTCTTGCCAGAGGAAGCCTATACGAAATATGTCGACGAGCCGTCGGAAAAAGTGAGTTTCCTTGCATTCCTGCTGAGTCGCCAAACTGACATCGACTCCAGCTGGTGAAACTACTACACAAAGTCAACGACAAGCTTAAAGACTTCTCGCATGTCAACAAGCGGGCCTTTGAGCAATTCGAGACATTCTCAAAACAGAAGGACGACCTCAACAAGCGCAAAAAGGAGCTGATAGCTTCGGGCAAGAGTATTGATCAACTTGTCGAGTCGCTGGATCAACGTAAAGATGAAGCGATTGAGCGAACTTTCAAGCAAGTCTCGAAATACTTTGCCGAGATCTTTGAGCGTTTGGTTCCCGCTGGAAGGGGAAAGCTACGCATGCAAAGATCAATAGACGATGTGAGTACCACGAATGGGCTGCCGAAACGAAGCTGACTGGCGCTACGGTAGATTGCGGTCGAAGAGGAGACTCAGAGTCAGCCTCAGCAACCGAACATCGAGAGCTACACAGGTGTATCGATAGAGGTGCGCCTTCTGCGGCAGGATGCACGATCAACATGCTGACGGTCCTATCGCAGGTCTCTTTCAACTCGAAATCCAACGAAGGCTTACGCATTCAGCAGTTGTCTGGTGGACAAAAGTCCCTGGTCGCGCTGGCTACGGGTAAGCTCGCGACCTTGGGCAAGTGGACATCGTCACTGATCAACATCCGTAACTAGTCTTCGCCATTCAGAAGTGTGACCCAGCGCCTTTCTATCTGTTCGACGAGATCGATGCCAATCTGGACGCTCAATATAGAACGGCTGTCGCGGGTGAGTAGGACGATCAGACACCTTGGGAACTTTTCTGACTCAAGATTCCCTCAGCAATGATTCATGAACTGTCCGACAAAGCGCAATTCATCACGACGACCTTCCGACCGGAAATGCTCGCTCAAGCGGACAAGTTCTACGGCGTTCTTTTCAATGAACGCAAAGTCAGCAGTATCCAGACCATTCGACGAGAAGATGCGCAGGACTTTATCGAGAATGTCTAGAGGGTTCCAGGTAGATTCGTTGTATCGCAGAAAGGCATTCGGCACGCTCGAAATGGAGCTCACAATTGCAGCCGAAAAGGAATAATATGCATATGTCCATAGTCGTGTGATTGGCCATGATGACTGACAAGGGAACTATAGTACAGCGCCCAGCGAGACAGGAGCATTGGGCGAATCCTCCGGCTGAGCGTTCGTCGAAGCTGTTCCTTTGGGTGCATCTCCATCACTAGAGGCCAGCGAGGCATCATGCGTGAAGGTGTTCTCTGACACGGCGTCGTCCTGAATGACAGGCGGAGCTTTGACGAATGTGTCCTTCGGGACCGCACTTGCGCCTTCGTTTGCTTCCACAACAGAGTCGTCGAGTCGCTTCGCAAGCACCGGGGTTTCCGCAAGGTCGCCACCAACGACACCTACAGACGCCGGCGAAGGCGCGTTGGAGCGACGGCGGCGATGCGGCGACTTTGCAACGTCAGAGGTGTCGGTGACGGACAAGGAAGCGCTGTCGGCCGTCATAATCTCCTCAGCTCCGTCCAGGAGGTCGGATGTCGCGTGCGAGGAAACGATGGGGAGGTCGCCTGCATCGGCCACAGGTCGGGGTGAAAACTGTGTTTCCTCGTGAGCAGTGACAAAGCTATCGCCCATTGAAACTCTGGGTTCGGAAGATGACGGTACCAGCAAGTCGTTCGCTTCGAGGGCGGGCACCGGCTTTCGATTGACGCTCGAAGCACGAGAACGCGATGATGCCGGGTTCGAGGCATCGCCGGGCGACAGTTTCGACGATTGCCGTGCCTGAATTTGGATTGGAGTGCTCGGGGGTTCATGCACATTGGCGATTTGTACCGTCGGCAAGGGCTCGCGCCTCTCAACAACGGCGGGTAGAGGAGATTCCAACGGTGACGAGATGGACGGCGAAGAGACTTTGCGGTTCTTGCTGGAACTTCCAGAGAAACTTGGAAAGAAGCTGCGGCGCCTATTTTTCTTTTCGGAATCAGCCAAAGCCGCCGACGAGGACATGGCATTCGTGTTCAGCGCCAGTGGCGGTGTGTGCAACGGAGCCGAGACAGGTAGCTGGTTACTTTCAGCTGGAATAGGAGGCGATTCTGGCTTTGGCAGTTCGGCCTCGGCTAGCTTGATACTGACGAGCAGATCTCGGGAACATAGATTCATGCGACGGACCGTTTCCGAATCCAGGTGAAGCACTTGGAAATGCGGCCATCCATGTGAAGCTCCCACAAGTCTGGCATCGCGTTCGAACTCGATAAATGCGGATCCCATGCTGACCGTGTCGTACGTCTCGAGCGTGTAGTTGCCAGGAGGTGCTTTCGACCGAGCACTATTCCGCGGACGACCGAGTCCCAGTTCCGGAACAGCTCGAGAATGCACGCCAGACCGATCCCCCTTTTCTTCCCGTATCCTCAGTTCCTTGAACGCATCACCCAGCACAAACGGCTTTGGCACCGTCGTTGTTTCCCCGAACCCCGTCTCGGCAAAGTCGGTCCAATTGGCGGAATCCCTCGTTCGCTCGCCACTCTGTACTTCCGCCCCAGGGGTCGTCAACGCTGAGATAGGACTGAAAGGGGTTCGGGGTGGTGTAGCGGCGGTGTCTACGCCTGGTGTCGAGGGACCGGTAGGGGTACCGCTTTCGTGCATGAACGACGATGATGAAGGCGTCCGGAACGGTCGGTAGATCGAGTCGCCGTCTTTTGCGGTCGGGGTTTGCGGGAGGGCGGATGAGGCGGATCTTTCGTGGGCGGTCTTGATGTGCGGATACTGCGCGTCTCTGATCGCACGAACAATCTCGACCAGGGTCGTGTTGTCGTCCTCCGTTTCCGACGTTTGCCCCGCACCGCTTCTTCTCCGCCATTTTGCCGCGCCATGTGCTTCTGTGCGAGCCTTCTCGTCGACGTTCTCCACGGCCAGGAGGAGACCCTCCACCAAGTCTTCCGGAGTCGGCGAATAGCTTGAGGATGACACGTTTGGCGGCAATTGACAACATAATTCGCATTGCAGAACCGTTTCCACATCGACCGTTTCCTCCGTTGACGGGTTCTCCAGTCGTGTCTGGTAATCCTTGACGTGCTCCAAGACTAAAAGCGGCAACGTCCCCGTCCGTTCTTGATCTCTGCGAACACGATCAATCAGCAACCACCGGAGACGCGAAGCAGAGCAAACATACCTGATCCACGCTTTGAAGAGATGATACACTGCATCCCTCGCCTGCTCCCAAGCACGATACACCCTCCGCCACCCCTCCGCTTCCCCCTCCGCTTCCCTTCCAACTCCCAAACCAGAACCCATGATCCACCACCCTAGCCCCGCGCAAAACACCTCGCGCGCCGCGCAGCCGTTGAAAGCCGCGTTGGCGGTGACCACCGCGCCGATATCAAACGCGGTGCACAGTGCGTCGTACTGTGCCGTCGGGATGAGCGGGGAGAGGATCCGGGTGAACGCGTCCGTCGGGTAGTTGGAGGTCCGTTCGAGGATCCGGAAACGGGTGTACCATTCCGGCAGGACGCTATCCGCCTTTCCGGATGGTACTTGGGGGTGTTCGGTTTGTCGGGTGACCGTCTTGAGGAAGCGGACGAGCACGTGCGGGTCTTTGACCCAGCCGACGTGGGTTTTGAAGTCGTTCAGGTACCATTCGTCCGTCTGGGGGATGAATGAGACGGGTGGGTAGTAATCCGCCAGAGATGGGAAAGAGGAGAGGAGCGAGGCGGGAGACGGAGAGGTGGAGATTGTGAATATGGCGAGGAGGCGGTTCGTTTCGGATGTAGTTTGAGCGGTTGTTGGGTCTTCGAGATCTCGGAAAAGGTCGGGGGTTTTCAATCCTGCTCCGGGAATCGTATCAAGCTCTATCTCACTTTTGATAATCCGTCGTCAGGCACGCACCGATGACTTTCAACTCTTCCCCCGCGATGGCCCACGCCGTTTCCACCTGCGTCCACGTATACCTCGTCCGCCTCAACAACTCAACTTCCGCCTTCCCAACCACTTCCGACGCTTGACCGTTCCCATTCACCGCTTCCCCCGCCGCCGAGGCATCAAACACCCCATCAATAGGCGACTGCAGCCCGACCCCCGTCGCGTGTAGCCCCGCCTCACGCGCCATGCCTGCCCCGAAATCAAGCTCAATCTTGGGCGCGGCCGAGGGCGTGCTCCGCTTTGAAAGGCCTCGTACGGGGGACGGCCGTTCCCCGTTCGATGGGCTGGAGAGGTGGAAGTTGAGCAGCTGTTTCGATGCTCTCCTCGCGATCCCAGGGGAGGAAGGGTTCGATGCGCCGTTTGATGAAGTTGAGAGCGGAGTCGAGGAGGACCGGGCGTGCCCCTGCGGACTCTGTTTGTCCTTTTTGCCGCCGAAACGGGCGAAGAGCTTGCTCATCTTGGGCGATGAAGAGGATGAAGGGGCGATAGGAGAGAAGGGCATACAAGTACCTCTTCACCTGAGAACAATGAATGGCTCAGACGATCGAGAGGATTCGTGGCCGGCCATGTGCGCGGTGCGCCCAAGCCTTCACCTCACTGGAGCACCTCATTGTCGTCGACATTTTACACATGCAATGCGGGATCCATATATTTATGGGCCAGTCTATGGGCACGCTGCTCTGGCCGATGGTGACATGCCTTTGGCCGTCCACTGCACGCTCTAAGCTGGAGCCGTCTTTGCATTGAATTATAGAACCTCTACACTGCCGTCCCAACGAAAAGATGGATAAGAGGCGCGCCGCGGATAAGGGAGCTACCTTGAGTGCAAGAAACCCTTCTACTTAGGTATGACAAGGTGGGTCGCGCCGTATAGCAAATAGTACCATCATGTGCTTGAAACTCCTCACAGCGGATCTGCTGTCTTGCGATTTAGCATACCAGATCATTTGGCCTGCGACGCCCACGAAGGATTAGCCCCAGCCCTTTCTAGGCAAGTTTTTTTCGAGTGAGTGATGATCCCAACCAGCAAATGAGAAACCAACTTCCGCTGACGACCCCCGACCTAGCACGGCCTCCGAACCCCAACTCAGCCAAAACACCGGCGCGCAAAGCGAATTGAATGAGAAGTTCGAAACCGATTGAACGTCTTTCTTCACTCTGAATCTTTAGCCCCTGACCTCCCTGCGATAGACGCAAAGTGTGCTGCTTAATCATGGATGCATCATGGTCAAGATCTTCAAGGCCTAGCTAACCTCGACATTCAGTGCAAAGAAGAAATCAAGGCATATTCGCTGAGACAGGAGAGCATTACATAGCAACTGTGTAGGACTGTGGAATATTGTGTTATGGACTCAGCCTCTTAGCTCTTGCCATCAATACAAGTAGCTGTGATATGATCATAGCCAAGGGACCTATAGAGGACCCAAGTGGTGATCAGATAGGGGATAGGCTTTAACAACTGAATATCATTAGCCTCTCTTTCGCGGGTGTTCAGCTGCGCACCGATGGGTAGACCTCTGGCCATTTCCCCGCCTTACGTCTAATCTAAGCTCTGACCCCGGATGCGACTGTAGGTAGGGTTTGTTATGGGTGGATTCAAGAAAGGAAGCAGAAGTGCAACTTTCAATGAAGTTATCTTTACGATCCCCTGTGTTCGAACAGACCATCAGATTATTTGATAGTGATCGGGACGGCAGATACACTCCGTTTAGTGTTCAACGTAGACCATGAATAGATGCCCTCCCTGACGACTTTCTTGGTAACCCAGTCCGTGCTCTGTTTGATATGGGTGTATGCTTTGTCAGGAAACGCGGTTCTACTGCTACTTCACATCACAACCGGCCGAAACAAGACTCCTTTATAATTTTCCCCTTTTTCCTGGGCATCCATTGTCCTTTATGGCTGATTGCCAGCTACATAAGTAGGCTAAAGTCAGGATAACCGCAGTCGTGCTCAGCTTTATTATCCTCAAAGCGATAGACGCACGCTCATCTATATAAGACTCATCGCTGAAGCACACCGGACAACGGCTCGACATAACTAAGCTACGTGAACATTCGTGATGGCACCTAAGGTTGAGGCCTTCACCTGCATTGACGAATCTGTCTACAACACCCGGAAAATGCAGGCACCTTATGACTGGCGGTTGAGAGGAAACACGTGGAAGAATTCAGGCGCCACATCGCGGATGCCGAAACTGGACGAGGAGGCCATGCAGGGCGCCTTCCAGAAGTGTGGAGATGAGATGTCGGACTACTTCTCACAAGTGTGTGGGGCGTTCAGGAATAGCAGTGGGAACTTTGACACAGAGTTTTGGGAATTTTACGCTTCCAATAAAGGAACAAATCTCAAGAATCACAACAATTTCAAGCTTCCCTTTCGAGCTGAGAGTCCGCCACTTTTCGCCCAAGAGACCAAATGCCAGGAGATTGTCAAAAGGATCCTCGTAAAGGCAATGGAGACTGTCCGAAATCCTCATTTCTTGAACCTTAGTCCGGCCTACCTCTCATGGGAAGCGGGTGTTGTCCAGGACGAAACCTCCCCCGGGAGTGTCAATGCTGTTGGCAATGCCAAGCATCAAGAGGAAAAGGTAGTATGCTGGCAACTCACTCTGAGACAGGACTTTAGCTCCATCTACGGATCTTCGCAGGGCGGCGACTACGAAAAGCGCACAGCCACTGTCGAGATCTCGGTAGGCGTATACTTCATACAAACGTTTGGTCGTTATGCACCTCTGGAGAACGGATCCATCTTGTCGACCGGATGTACGTGTCATCACTCGCGCGGGCCTGATTTGACCTTGTCACTGTCGAATGTGACCACCATATTCGCCAGTAATGATAGAGACACCGTCGACGTGCCCAACATCTCCCTACAAAACACCGAGGATACCACTCTCAGCTTTGACCCCTATCAGGGGTCTGCCGTTCCTTTCAATCACCTGTGTACTGAGGGCAATCCTCCCAGTCCCACAGCCTCGACCACGGGTACTATCACAGAGCTTGATGGAACTTCTACAGTGCCTCCCACATATGCAACACAGCGATCGGCACCACCGCCTTACCAATCGGACTGGTGGACGTTCCCTGGTCAATAAGCATGCCGTGGGGCCTTCGGCCGGATCACTTTGGATCAGCGGTCTTGCATTCATCTATAGGTCCTTTGGTGAATAGAAGACGGTGTTGCAGAGGGTGTGTATTTCTCCTATCAAAATTGTTAAAGCCCGATTGCGATGTATACGAGAGATAAGAGATTTGACTGTTGACCAAGACTTACAGAGCGTGCTGCTTCACTGATGCTGGGCTTCCGAAGACGCCGGGTATCGTGGGCATCGTAGGCTGCAGCAGCAAGAGGTTTCCGTTTTAGCTAACAGGGCATTGATGTAACACCTGTTTGGTCTCTCTAGTAAGCAAGTCTCTCATGTCGTACTCGAGTAGCTGGTCTATTCGAGATTGTGACCATCTCACCTTGTAACCAAGTAGCCGGTTTACTTGACGTTGTATCTTAGTCGCGACTCTCTTGTGATGGTCATAATGCTGTTGTCCTACTTCTAGTATACTCTAGTAGCTTCTGAGATGTTTGAGAGCAAGCGACATGAGTTATCTCACGTGGGCGTTAGTTTAGCGACAGAAGACAGAAGCTATGTCACTTCACAGAACCTCTGTCACGCGTCGACAGAACCTCTGTCACCGATGACATGACCTCTGTCACTTGCGACAGAACCTCTGTCGCGTTCCTCTACAGCGCCTGCAGAAAACAGAACCTCGGTCAATCCTCTGTATAGCGGAGCCAATTTTCCCCTAGGGAGCCCTTGGGAGCGATCATACTCGCCACCTACCCGATTAGTCTATATAAGGAAGCCCAATTTGTACCCTTTTACGGCTGAAGAATATGAAATCACAGTTGATCTCAACCTAATAGCTGGCAACAGTACTTGACTATTTTCCCCATCCCTTACTCCCTATCCTACTCTACCAACTTACCTGATCGTGATAAGCATAATCCTTGACTCGCCCACGTCAAAGGTCCTATCCCTGTGGATCTAGCTTCGACCGGCTAGATAAGAAACGGGGAAATATCAGCCTGAGGCCGGATCCAGACGCCTTCGCAGAGGCTCGATCTGAGTAAGGTTACCCAAGCGTAGAGCAGAAATAGACTGCACATCTCTGGCCAGACGAGGTTGCCCCCCCAGGTCAGATCGTGCCTTCTATCAGGAATGCTTATCTTTGGGGGGAACTCCTTGAGCAAGCTACTGAAGAATACTAAAAGGGCTCGTACATCGGTGACCACGAAAGAGCATAATCGAAATAAGGATACATAAGATTCAAAGGAACAGAACGTTCGTTCCTGCCCCGCGTCAGGGATCAACACCCGAACACAGAAGATCATTTGTGCTTCGAACTTTCAGGATGAACGTCAGTGACTGCAACTTTCATGCGTCAAGTCGGTCCCCGTAAGGGACCTTATCTGGCGACTTGCTGTCATGAAAGTGATAATACTTTGGGATGGCCAGCACGCGTGACGTGGTTCTCTCACTGGGACGCTACGTACATCGTTGCTCTCAAGAAATGGGGACATCGATCTTGAGCGTCACCAAGCCCTCCAAGATGTTCCGCGAGGACGACAGCACGATATGGGACTTGCATCTAAATTCAGCACGCTGAGATGACAATTTTGCCTACTGTAAAATCACCGGTCTGACTCCTCCCAAAATCGAATTCATCGTCACTTGGATACTTATGCTGTGTCCATACGAAACAGAGACGGGTGAAGAAATTCACCCAGATGTGAACGATATTCCAGCTTTTGTAGTCGTCCGATATGGCCAGGAAAGTACCGCACACAGCCAATGCCTTGGGTCATATCCTCTCTTACGCTAGGCTCGTCCGATGGGTAATTTCGAACTCCAAAAGTCAGAACTGTATGTACGAGTCGCGTTGTAACCTATAGACACAACGGAATTGGATACCAATGCGACTAACAGCTACAGAACAGGACCTTTGATGTGGGCAAGTGAAGTATCATGCTGATCACGATCAGGTAGGGGGATAGACCAGAGTAGGCAGTCGGAGGTGAGGATGATAGTCAAGAATTATGCTGAGATCAATCGCCATTTCAGATTCATGAACCACAGAAGACCACTCGGGCTTCCTTATATAAACGAATCTTTGAGTGGGGATTATGATCGCTCTCAAGGGCTACCAAGGGTGATGATCGGATACGCTATTCAGCAGTGGCAGAGTTCTGTTCGCTATAGGCCCTCCTTAACGCGGGACGCGACAGATCCTCTGTCGCTCATCGACAGAATTTCTGTCAGTCATCGACAAATGACAAGTGACATAGCTTTCTATTATCTGTCGCTGAATTGATACTCGCGTGAGACAAAGCGTTCTACTTGGCCTCAACCCAGAGTTCTGGAGCGCACAAAGTGTAAGAGAACAGTATTATGACTCTGACAAGGGAGGCGCGGCTCAATCACGACGGCAGGTGAATCGGCTAATCAAGTAAAGCGAGACGGTCACAATCTCCAACCGTTCAGCTCTTCGAGTACAACATGGATGATTACTTGCTAGATAGACACGAATCTGGATATATGTGCTTTCGAGATGGGACAACAGATTCAAGACAGTTATCTAAAAGAGAGACAGAGATCGGCAAATGTACAACGGCAGTATCCCTGCATTCGCTTGATGACGAGACAGAGGATTCGAAACCCCGCAGCAATGGATTCGCAGCACAAGGCAATAGAGATGTAACGTAGAACAGAAACTGTTATGATCACTTGACTAAAGATACCAAAGGTGTAGAGACACAACCTTGTCCAGGCTGACTGCGACTGAGCCGCCCCTCGACTTCGCCACTTCGCCACTTCGCCACTTCGCCACTTCGCCACTTCGTCACTTCGCCACTTCGTCACTTCGCCACTTCGTCACTTCGCCACTTCGTCACTTCGCGACTTCGCGACTTCGTGACTTCGCGACTTCGTCTGCCCTTGGGAAGCATGTCTCCCCTAGGGACAGGCTCTCACTCAGAACAGGTATATATAGCGGGTCATTCGCCCTTTGTAATAGCCTCATGACTTATGAATCACCCTTTGATATACGATAATTCCGAAGCTACTGAGTGCAAGACTTTCTCAGGATTAGCTACCCTTCGTCTTCCACTTCAGCAACCATCATCAGCTCTGTCTTGAGTAACAAGAGTACATCGCTTGTGCTAGATCCCTTGACAACGGCGGTGCTACCAGGCGTAGCCGGATAGACCACTTGCCCGCGCGACAAAACGAGTTCCGATTTGGAAAGGACGGTCATCAAGCAACCCAAAATGGGACTTATTTCTGCTCGTCTTCGCTTTGTGGATCGAGCTTGAATTGGTCGTGCACACTCCCTTGCATTCGCTTCTGTCTCTTTCGCTCAAACACTCACATGCAGCTCGGTCCTCTCCTCACGCATCGTCTTGACACGCCCTTTTCACAGTCCATACCAAGGACTGAAATTGTAACACTATGTATACTGGCGTCTTCGCAGAATCGCATACAACATCATCTGGTCGCTTGGATTGTATATGGGGATTATCGTTCGAGACGGAACTTATTGAGTCAAGGATCAATAAGTGGATGGGAGGAAAGAAGACACACAGGAAGCGTGTGAACTCCAGCTTGTCAGAAGATCAACTGTATCGACAAACACCTGTTGTATCACTCTTCCTCTTCCCCGCCGCATCATCCATACCCCCATCGATGCCCTTTTGACCGCTTGGTTGGTAATTTCCCTTGTGAAAAGTCCACTTTGAGCGGTCAGTTTTCAGCATGGCAATCATGTCATCCAACTCTTCTGGGCAGTCCGACCGGCAATTTTTGGCAAATCCCCATACGCAAATCCCCTGAAGGAGAAATGTGTTCGCCAGCCAAGTATGGATACAGACGGATGTATTCGATCTCTGTCTCCTTGACAGCCTTCCTCGGCATGACAAGCTCAACATATCCAATATCTTCCCCTTTCATGAATGTTTTACCAAGCGTCGTCATGAATCCTCTTGGTTTCGCTCCGAGCGCGTCGGCCAAGTGTTCATAATCATCGTACCATCGGTCCTCCAGTGCGGGTCCTGTCATTTTTTTGAATTCCAATCTCCAATACCACCACTTCGCATCTTGAAGGTGTTTTACTTCAGCCTTGGACTTCCGGATGCGGATCGCCGGCCCGGTTGACAGCGGGGAGTCAAGAGAAACCCCTGAGCCTGCCGATGGCGACATGTGTGTGGATGCTACCTCTTCCTGTTCTTCCGCCGCACCAGTAACAATCGCTTCGATGCCCTTTCGGCCGCTTGTATCGTAATCTCTTTTGTGAAAAGTCCACTTTGAGCGGTCAGTTTTCAGCATAGCAATCATGTCGTTAAACTCTTTTGGGTAGCTTGACCGGCAATGTTTGACAAATCCCCAAACGCAAATGTTCCCTGAGGGAAAAACTTGTTCGCCGTCCAAGTATGGATACAGCCGGATGTACTGGATCTCTGTCTCCTCGACTGCCTTCTTCGCCATGACAAGCTCGACATATCCAATATCTTCCCCTTTCATGAATGTTTTACCAAGATTCGTCATGAATCCTCTTGGTTTCGCTCCGAGTGCCTCGGCCAAGAGTTCATAATCATCGTACGATCGTTGCTCGTATGCGGGTCCTGTCGTTCTTTTGAACTCCAATCTCCAATGCCACCACTTCGCCGCCTGAAGGCGTTTTGCTTCAGGCTTGGACTTGCGGTTTCGGATGGCCGGCCCGGTTGACAGCGTGGAATCCAGAGAAAACCTTGAGCCTACTGATAGCGACATGTGTGTCGTCGTTACCTCTCCAATACCAGCACTTCTTTGGCTTGTGCTCGAAGTCCCGGTAATATATTCAGCGATAGACGCGGCTCATTCTTGGGACAATGCAGGATTCTGGTCTGAAGTACTCCCAGCTGTCCCAAGGCCACTCGTCCCGGATGTCCTCATAGACTGTATCCCACAGGTCACTTGCGGAAGGCAGCGACATTGCTCATGGGAAACACCGTCTGCCTGGCTTGCTGGGTCTTTCATAGTTGTTCTGTGGGCTCAATGCTGAGGAGTGAGGTTTATAGCGAGCTGGCAAGATCAGTCGCACTTGACAAGCACTGCGAGCTTGATCTTTGCTTCCAATGGTAGTATCGACTTTGGGATTATAATCGAAGGGGCTTGTCAAGTCTTGGCAGACCATCCTCATTAATACTAGAAAGATCGATGTGCAGATTTCGTACAAAGGAAACCACTACCATCAGGGGAAGCGCTATCCTCCATGTATTATGCCTGAAACCTGCATTGCCGGACAACCAGACCTCAACTCGCCAGGCCAATGGTCTGACTCCTTGAGACCTTCATAGTATCCAGGAATGATCTTACAAAGATGAAATATGATGTCAACGCGGCAGCCATTGATCCAGCTATGATACTGAGGGGGTTCGTTTCCCCATTTTCGGCAAAGCGTCACCGCAAAGGGTGGGTACGCAAATCAGGAATACGGAGACTGCGTCACTTGACTAAATAATTCGATCGGATAAAACAGTTGCGAAACGCTAGGAAAGCCATTCAGCGAATCGATCCTCCACATGAACAGCAATGTAAGATTCGCATCACCCGTTGTGGTCTATAGACAGATGATATGGAGAACCAATGCGACTAATGACTCCAAGTCAAGCTTGTCAGTAGGCACTGATTTTCGGAGCTGATTGGAACCCCAGCAGCACTAAAAAGTTTAGCCGTGAATATTCTCGACATAGGCATTCTATATACCTGCTTGCGAGCGAGTTATGTCTTGCAAGGTCCGCCTGTGATAGCACACAGGCCAGGTTAGAGTTTGAAAACAGGAAAGATGTGCAAAGGAATGAACGCCACTTCGGTCTTCTTCCTTCAAACTGCTGCAAAAACGCTATTGCCCACTGGCAGGCTTCCACATGTTGGTAAGGACATAAGACGGAGAGCAAAAAGGAAATCTCTCTCGCCGAGATTCCGATCGACTCTGGCTTGAGGAATCACCCTCAGTTCCTCCCCTTTGGAATTTGTTTACTCAAAGTCCTTTCCGAGACTCTTTGAGCTTTCCGAGCCTTCAAGAGCTCATGCAGGTATGTAGGGAGAGTCCATGGTAAGCCCTGGAGTGACAAAAAGAGCTCCACATGCCCAAAAAGATCTCTCTCGCCGAGAATCGAACTCGGGGCGGGCGCGCATACATTTGACGAGTTCAGTTCTCGTTGAATGACAAGCGCCAATGTTACCATTACACCACGAAAGATGGTTGATGTTGAGCTTTTCCCAGAAAATACATAACGCGCATAGCGCGTTGGTTGCAGCCCGCACACTGATCGATTGTCCTTGTCTCACGTCATCTAAGCATTCCCTGCTTCATTTCTTCACCTTGTCCTCTTCACTACATGTCGTCCAATTCAAGAAAGCCATGGTATACACCACCTGGGCTCAAGGATTCAAAGAAGCAAACGTGCGCCCGAATCTCTCTTTTCCTCCCCAAAACTCGCTGACCCTAGCACAGACAGCGACAACCGCCGCTCTCAAACTCGAGACAACTCTTCCCCATTCCCTCCCAAATCTCGCTCAACGGGTCTTCCCCTCCTACATCTCCGCCGCAACACAATGGTCGAACCTTCTTTCCTCGGGCCTGGTCCCTTCAAACTCGTCAACCGCGGTAGATGGATCAACTTCCAAGGCGGAGGCTATCAAGAAATGGCGGATGTGTCTGGAACGAGCGGATCTGGTGAAGAAGAAGGTGATTGCGATGGGAGGTACGGTGGGGAAGCCTGTGGATAGGGTTTCGGTTGCGTCGATGGGCAACGGAAGTGGAGGAGATGAAGCGGTGCAACGAGCGGTGGAGAGACGGACGCGGCGGGACGAAGCGGATCAAATCAGCATTCTCCGACGGTCGAGCACGCTTCAACCTGGTTCACCCGCATCAAGAGCCACATCAACGAGCAGCAAAACACTTCAACTCCCGCTTTGGCACGACGCGGACGCAACATTCCTCTCCCCTCTTCCCGCGGCGCAACTCGACGCCATGGTCATTCAACCGTCGCTATCAGCAGACCAACAAGCCGCACACGCGACCTGGGACAACGTCTACACTGCATCCACGCCATACACCGCGTTCACACCGTGCCTCCCACTCAACGGTGCAGATCCAGCGCTGGTCAAGGTGGAACAAGGCATCGGCGCAAACTGTTCCGTTGTTGCGGGACTCAACACCCTCGTCGCGCATAACGCGCGGTGCGGAACGACGTTGGGAGTGCGGAACTTTGTTCCGATTGCCGTGAAGCGGCGGAAAGGTGAAGAGGAGGCGGGAGAGGCAGTGAGGTACTGGAGGGTCAAGGTGTTCTTCAATGGAGCTTGGCGGAGCGTGAGTTTTGGCAAACCCGACAGGACAATCGCTGACATCTGCGCAGCTGGTGATAGATTCACGTCTCCCCACATCCTCATCAACGACTCAATCCCTTCACGCAACAATCACCCCTCTCTCCCCATCAGCAACAAACACCGCCTCCCTCCTCTGGCTCCCGCTCCTCGAAAAAGCGTACATGTCCCTCATCGGTTCATACGCCTTCCCCGGCTCGACACCGGCCACCGACCTTCACGCCTTGACAGGATGGATACCCGAACGGATCGTCCTCTCCGGCGCTGGGTTCCGCAGGGAACGGACGTGGGCGAGGATAGTGGAGGGATGGAAGAGGGGAACGGTACTCGTCACTCTCGGAACGGGGGCGGGCGTCGGTCGGAACGCGGTGAGCGATGCTCGAGTAGTCCCACTACACGCATACGCCGTCGTCGATATCCACCGCGACACCAATGCGCCGTCGGCGAATGGGGAGGTCAAAGGACGGATGGTGAAGGTGTTGAATCCCTGGAAGCGCGGTCGGACGCGGATGGACGATGGACGGGCGTGGACACGGGATATGTTGGAGTCGTTGGTCGAGGAGGCGGAGGATGAGGAAGCCGAGGAGCCGTCAGGTGAGTGGAAATTTCAGTATGGGATGGGGCAGTGTTGATTGGGAGGGGTAGATTTGTGGTGGATGACGTGGGATGAGGTGTGTGACACGTTTGATACGGTCAACTTGAACTGGGATACGCGGATATTCGAGAATTCGGAAACGGTGCATGCGTGAGTTGCCTTCGCCCTTCGAAGGACTTGTCGCTGACCCGCACCTCTCCGCTAGCGTGTATTCTGGTACAAGCGCCAACGGTGAGCCAGAACGGCCCTGTGTCGCACAGTCCAGCTGATTTCGCTTTCAGATCCAATATCCGTCGCCGTCGCAGCACCCTCCTCCGGATCCGACGTCTGGATCCTCCTCCAACGCCATGCGACGACGTTCGCCACGACGAGCGACGCCTTGCCGTCAGTAACGGAAGCCAAGACAGACGGGGTCCGTATCAAGATGGCGCTCGAGGTGGTCGAGAACAGCTGGGAAGGGTCAAGTGCGTCCGAGGTGTTGCATGACAACGATTCGGCTGTGAGCATGCCTTGTCAGCGAAGAACTCCCGGTACTAATGCGAGACCTACAGCTTGAGTATACAACGTCAAGTTGGATCCTGGTGAGCAGCTTGCTTCCTACCATCACGCACTCTTACAGACCGTCTGCCCAGCGGCAAAACAAATGCCTGACGGACAAGGCAACTCTGCGCATCCGGCCAAGATTCGAGATGCCAGCGGCCGAACCTCAGGCAAACGACATCGCCTATACCATAGCCATCTACTCTGACGCCAATCTAGACATTGGCCGGACAAGCGTCGTGTACCCTTACGAGAATACAGTAAGCTTGCTGCAATCTATTTTCGCCGAACCAGCTAACTCGGCGGGATTCAGATCACCGTCGAATTCATCGGGCGTACTGCCGGAGGGAATTCGAGTCTTCCGACGTACATGTACAACCCCCAGTATCGCATCGAGGTCAAACAGGATCCCTCCAGAGCCAGCTGCAGCACATCGGCAAGCATAAAGTGTACTCTGACCGGCGACGTTAAGACCAGTTATGATGTCAAGCTCATGTGGGATAGGGGCAAACGCGTTACCGAGTATGTTTTCATTAACCGCTCAAGTCTTCTTGTGCTCATACGCATATGCGCTTCAGGGTAGAAACCCAAGACGTCCTTGCAGACTCCGGAGAATACCGCTACGGCCGAACTTCCTTCACGAAATCGGATCTCACAGGCAAGTCTCTCCCATCCGCTAAAGAGCCATCAACCTGACTGTCCCGTCCCGCACAGTCGGCGTCTACACGCTGATCCCGTCATCATTCGAATCCGGCAAGACATCCCAGGCAACCGTCAAGCTCGAGTCGACCGTTCCGCTGGACGTTACTGTCGTGCCACAGGAAGGTGCTGGGATGTTCAATAGAACGCTTAAAGGCCATTGGCAAGTCGTGAATGGCCTGATGTGGCTGCTGCTCAGAGCTCATCAGTCTTTGCAGGTCTGGTGCGACGGCTGCAGGACGTCCCTCGCTTGGGTCCTACGACCAGAACCCGCGCTACGAATTGTTGCTGCCCGAACCCGCCTCCGTGTTGTGCGTACGCGACTATGATCTGCCTCTCACTGCCACTAACCATCCCTCCCTCAGCTGCCGACTCCAACTTTCATCACCCACCTCGCACGCAGTACCAATCAGCATCGCCATCTTCAAACGCGGTCCCTCCGGCACGCTAAAAGACCAAGTATCCACCTCGGGCCCATACGCCGATCCCGTCAGCGGAGTTGTCACGCCGCAAACGTACCTCGAGCCCGGGATCTATGTCGTCGTACCGTCGACGTATGCTGCAAGGGTCGAAGGCGGCTTTACCATCAGCGTATATGCGACTCGGAGAATTGATGTGTCAACCATCTGATGATCATGAACGTGCATCTTACGGCGCTCTGCTGTCCATCGTGTGCGTCTGCTTAGACGCTGGCTCAGCCATTCGTAACGAGACATGAATAGTAGGAAACACTGATCATCAGATATTCTTCGAGTCACTTGATCTTGATTTCTTGCATACAACCTTCTTACAATGTCCATTATCGGGAAAGCATCCGACGACGTCGAGCGCAGCGGTTACACGAACAGAGCTACTCAAGCCAACAATCGATCCTTCTCCGCACTGCAGATGGTTGATCGTCAGCGGCGAATCAGTCTTTGAGGAGCGCATGACTGACCTCTTGACTTCCTCTCGAGCTTGCTGAATGCCCTTCAAACGGACTTCGCGAGCGATTGCCATTATACCGACTCCGCAAATTATTACCGCAGCCGCTGTACCGAGTATGATGTAGAACCCGCCTTGTACTCTGCGAGAGACCGGCAAGTCTTGTAGTATCTCGTGATACGACTCGAGACCGAACGTCGGGACCACATTGGAGTCGACGGACTGAGCAACCGGATCCACTGCTTCGACCGAGCGCTTCTGGTTACCGAGTTGCAGCTTGATGTACGGGATGTGATGGTTTGGGAAAGGGATCTTGTTCGAGTACGGACAGCTGTAGAACTTTGGGTAATCGAAAGAGGTCTTGAACCCAGCGATACTGTACGAGGCGCGTCCGGTCGTCGTACACGGCATGTCGAGGGAGATGTCGAACCAACGGCGATAGCTGGCGACTTTGAATTCCCAAACCCCACCGATCCCGCGACCATGTAAGCCGTCCAGGAGGCCCTGGATTTGCTTCCCGCGGTCGCTGAGAGCGTCGATTCTAGCAAGCAGATTGTTCCGAATTACTGCTCGGATTTCGTCCATGGCTGCTGTGACGGGGGCGGACTCTGAGTTCCAAGATGATTCGAGAATCGTGCCTATCTGCGCTCCTTGTCCCTGTATTCTTGAGGCAACGCCTTGCAAGTTTGGGATGACGGATTGAATGTCACCCAAAAGCGTGGGCAAACGTTTCGAGACCTTCAGTAGTCCAACGACGTCTTCGATCTTTGTAAGCTTCTTCTCCGCGATGAGGGTAACGATACCGACGACGCTGAGATCCTGTAGGTTACTGAATGCGTCCATCGCCGAATTGACGCCTAGCACGATATTGTTCGCAGAGGTTACCGCGTCATCGAAAGTCTCTTGGGTTTCAGCTACTGCGGCGGTGATACCCAATGATTCGTCGGCTATCGACCCAGACACGGTCGATAAACGCGCGCACGACTTGGAGGATGATCCCGGCTTACCAGCTTCTACGAATCGTACGAACGCACCATCAGTACAGGTCGCATTGTCTTGACAGACGCGCTTCACGATCTTGTTGATTTCTGCTCGAGTCGCCTCTACGCTTTCGGGCAAGGACATGATGTCCCCCTTGATTCCACCGACTTGTCCCGAGATAGCATTGAGAGCATTTTGCAGCGGCGACAAGAATTCCTTGACTTGATCCGACATGACTCGCTCCGAATCTGATAGGTATTGGGTAAAGAAGCCTTCGATCAAGGGCTGGTTGCATCCTCCGGCCAAGAAGCAGGTGTGGAAATTGCTGCAGCGAATTGAGCGTAGAGGCTGAGGTCGAGCTAATGCCATCATATTGTGTCAGACCTCTATGTTCAAGATGGACGAAACAAGGGAAGAACGATATACCTCTTGAGCCTTGAAGATGACGACATTCCCCTCCGGAGCCAAATGTCCGCTGCTCTGACTTAATTCGATCTTGTTGTCTTTGACATCGAAAGCATTGGTACTCATGCACTATCGATTGTTCGATGCAGGTAAGCAAAGCACTTCGGCATCCATTCACCGATGGGTATCCTTACCTGCGTAAGGTCTGCAAATTGCTTGAGTACTCCCGAAGCAGCGCCCGTGACATCCCCTGTATCGAATATTCCAGAAATCGCTTCGCTTGTGGTGGCGAGATTGATCACTTGGGGAAGACATGAACACATGCCACCCGCTTTCTGCAAGAGGTCGGGTACACCCGGTATCGCTTCCATCACCGCTTTGCAGATGTCGATGTTCTGGTAATCTCCAGCTCAGCACGAGCAAGTCAACAGTGATCAACACAGCTGCTCACCTTTGTCTCGACTGTGATACCAACCGGTACATCGATCCAGGAAGTCTCGGTGCCTATCGACAACAAACCTTCAGCAATGAACTTAGACACCTTGATACGACCAAATGCTCACCGGGAACGCACACCTCCTTCGGACACTGTCGGCCAGGGTTCCTCCAAATGGGACATTGATAGTAGATTCGCTTTTTCGTCTTGCAGGGGACATACTATCGCCCGAGAAGCTGATCAACATGACGGAGCCAGCTGAGCATGCATACCCGATACCTACGTTGAAAAACTTGTTCCGGGCTGTCACCAGCTTTGCGCCAGTCGGTAACGTAATGATCGCTGAGCAAGCTCCGATGTCGCCTATTGCTGAGCAGATCGTGTCCAGTGTTTGAGCGTTGATAGTCCAAGCTTCGAACAGAAGGGCAGCCAGAGGGATGACGAGAGATAGATGCATAGCGGTGGTCAGTTCGAGATGTTACTTCGATACGATTGTGTTTGAGAAGATCCTCTGATACCTTTAACCCCAACGCCCTTATATTCCGCTGTTGGTGTCTGCCTTCTCTCGACTCCCAAGGGGCACAGTCTGACTTGAGCGTTCGCTGCACGAGCGCCCCTTCCTTCGTGAGGCTTGGAACCGGGTCATGTGTGGACGACCAGGGGAGAGCAGCGGTCCAGCGGATGCGTTGTTGCGTAACAGCAAGGGTTTTTTGTAGGTCCAGTCTCCTTGACGAAATACCAGGAAGCTTCATGACCAGCCTACCTGGCAAAAGACAAGGGCGCGGCGTAATGTCACGGCTCTGGTGAGCGGAAGCGAATATGGCGTTTCAAGCTGGAACGCCAACAGGTGCGCAGCGAACCTGCGAGCCGGAACCGAAAGGTGAACAGGCGTCAGCAGGTATTATACAAACAGCGCACCGGTCCAAGGGCATCTGGCGCTTCCGGCATTCCCGAAGAGCTTCAAGAGAGATATGTCTGGCCTTTGATGCGACTTTCAACGCTCGTGACATCGATATTTCCATTTTATCGTTCCAAGCTATGTTGCAAGTTCTGCAAATCTGCCCGCTCGCCGCATGACAAGGAGCTGGACCAGGGTAGTCTCAAACGGCTAGAAACCAGAGTCAGCCCATGATAAGTGTTCGAGATAAGCAAAGAAATATGGCAGATCAGCAGCAATGAAGGACTTCCGATCCACTGTAGCTGCAAGGTACCTGCTTGGACCCGATCCGGATCCGCCGTGTCAGCAAACCAGAAGCTGCAGATAGCTGAAGCAAGCGCTGTCACTGCTAAGCCACTGCTACATCTGTCTGTCTGTCTCGGATACGAGTCTCTAGTTCGACTTGCCCTCGAAAGTCCCTCGACTCGGGCGTGATTACATTACGTGGACATGCGAGTAAAGCGCACGTCGGAGTCTGCATTCTGCAACAAATATTGACGAACTGCTTCACGATTCAGTCTCACACCACCTACCACCGCTCGTGTGGGCTTGGGACGCCCTCGCCCCTGCGACCTTTCACAGAAAACGTATCCGAACGCTTCCGCTGACCAGCCTGGCCGTGTCCTATAAGCCCCAAGGCACAGCATGCTATCCATATGATGTTTCCGCCTATCGCGGTATGTGCCTACCATGGCGCGAATACCTTGTACAGTACTTGACGCTAGGTGGTGTAGACGCGAGGGGCGCCCGGACATGCAAAACGGCGAGTCCTCGCACGAAGGTGTTCTGAGCGCGATGAGTTTACGATATGAACCGCGCTTTGGCAGCAGGTGCAAGAACGCACAGCCCTCGGCGTCGATGCGCCCTTTGGCCTCTGTCAATACGCAATGACCATGTTGCGATGGCAAGGCGATGGACTGCGCATTGAGCGTGCAAAGGTTGTCGCGCCGAAAAGAGTTGATGCAAGTCTGCGAAAGGCGTCTATGCGTACGACATAGCAAGGGAACGCCATATCTGATCAGTGTAGGACAACACATTCTCATACATCGAGAATCGACCAACACTTCTCCTAGCGAGATGAGGAGTTGCACGATATTGCTCACACTAAGGTTGCCGAGTGTGCGAATGCCTACGTCGACGTGCTTCGCTACTTCTGTACCGCATTGCGCAGCTCAATCGCACGTGTGCTGAACCCACGCCTATTCGGTGGCGACATGCAGGGACGCCTTCATTAAATGAGGGAATAAGCACAATGTTGCTGCAGATCTCCACTACGATGGACGAACCCTCTGCCGGATCCCGCTTGAACGCCTCTTCCGCACAAGGAAACGCATCCTTACAACCAACTCGTACGACTCCCCTCGCCTCTCCCGCCGTTAACAGACTTTTGGGGAACAACGCAATGTCCTCCGTGACCCTGTTCATCTCCTCGTCATTCTGCCCCAATCAGCGCACTAGGAGCGCCGACAGGAAATCGTCGACTTGCTCCGCTAAGGGTATGCGGAGTTGTGTTGGTAGTGCTTGAAGAGCCTCCGCTGAGTCGAGTGCTGCATTCCGAGGAGGCACACGTTGAGATGGCCGATGTGGAGCGGGGGTCAGGTTGATAGGTCGTTCTACAACAGAGTCAGACGATCAACCTCATCCTCGCGGGATACGCTTAACTCTCGTACTCTTTGGACTCTTTCGTTTGCCGATCATCGCGCCCCACCAGACTCAGTCACCCCGTCTTCTTGTGCTGAGTCTGCTGATCAGCGGAGCATTCCTCGCAAACCACTACTCAGTCCATGAGCATCCGGAATGAACTCTTGTGCCATAACACTCACCTAATTCACAGTGCCCCGAATTAAGCATCTCAATCACGGCCCATGCGGCTTCCTGTCCTCCAGTGGCCCGGCTACAGCCTTGAGATCTCTCGAGAGCTTGACCACTTGGGTGATGCACGACACCGTTCGCTCAATGTTGAGTAGATTCGAGACGCCTGGAATGGTCTCGCGTACTGCGAATGGATGTCCGAATTTCTGCTCGTGTGAGCGGGAAAGGGCGAGGAAGAACGTACGTTCTACGTCGATACGGCGTGACACGAGAACCGATTTCCTTTCCGTGCCTGTACTTTCAACCTGATTAGATCTAGCATGATCACCTAAACCAAGAAACATCCCTACCCACCCGGAACACGACAGTCCTGGGACGCTGTCTTCCTCCACTTCGGATGAGGGATCCAGAACGTCGAATGGGTCATCGGTCTATCGACAGGCAAACATTCAGAAAACGCCGTCGCACAGCGAGAAACGCGGACTGGGCGGTGCTCGCCTTGCATGATTCCGTTCGAGACTCCGTGACGAACGCACCTGACGGCACTTGTATCACGATTCACGGCTGGTCAATCAGATCATCGAGACGCCTTGCACTTCGCGCTTCACCACTTGACCAGGGGCGTGAACAAAGAAGCTGTGGCTGGAAACCCGCCTAATGAGTGAATTGGTATGCTAGAATGACCTGGAATACTAACAGCGGATAACCTCTGATGCGACAAGTCTTCCAGACGAACGGAGTCACCAAGGCTCGAAGCGTACGGCAGGTGATTGCCCTCGTCGGATCATCGGTGATAGGTTGGTCTTCACAGCAGGCCTGTGGGAGGCTTGGAATTCTGTATGAGTGGTGGCGAAGGAGACGGATGTCCGGCAAACCGAGTTCTACTGTAGAACGTGGCGACGCCGTGTGACTAGAACAACCACGATGAAACGCCGACCCCTGAACCTAAAGCTGAAACGCCAGACGACTCTCGCCCTGCAGACGGCGGCCGACCGGTAACTCGAGCCCAACTTTGGTCCGGACCGGGTGCGCCCGCACTAACGGCGGCCAGATCTAGGCGGACATGGCCGGGATGGCTATATTTATCCGCACGCGAACTGACACACGAGCATTTATCAAACCAATCTGCCTTTGTCAGGCAAATTTGTTGTGTGCCTGCTCTAGAACAGGACGGTATATAGATAGATGGACTCCAGGAAGGGGATGTCGCCATTGTTATACCCATCATCACCATGTCTGCCCTTCCTTCCGCCACATCGACGCTCCACGAGACCGACACCATGCCTACAGGCGAAAAGAAACCCGAGCAGATGCAACCCACCGCGCCCATCGATGACGGACGGGACCACACCCTTCGACTCCGTCCATGGCGTCGCTACGTCCAGCCCTGGGCGACGATCGTCTCCCATCCCTATCCTGGCTCGGGAACACCAGAGGACCCCTATCTCGTCGATTGGCTGCCGGCAGACCATGAAAACCCCATGACCTGGAAAAAATCGTACAAGTGGACGGTGATGATGATCGCGGCCGTGGCGACGCTGGCCGTCTCCATGGCTTCATCCACACTGTGAGTAAGACCCGCGGTGAAGCTCTGAAAAGTGCTAATCCCTCTCCAGGTCCGCCGCAACAGGTTCTATCCGCGAAAGTTTCCCCAACAACCACATTGATGCCTACGTCATGGGTATGTCTCCGACTTCTTTTTCCCCTGTTACCACAGCTTACCCTCTCCCTCAGTCACCTCCGGTTTCGTCCTTGGCTTCGTCTTCGGCCCCCTGATCTGGGCTCCGGCGGGAGAAGTGTCCGGAAGACGAAACCTTTTCATCGGGACCTATGTGTTCTTCACCATCTTCAACGGCGCCGTTATCGCTTCCCAAAACATCTGGACGCTGGTGATCCTCAGATTCGTCGCAGGCCTGTTTGGCTCGTCCCCGTTGACGAATGGTTAGTAGTTTCAGATCATTCGGCGTGGCAGCGAGCTGACGACCTTTTCTTCGTTTTCAGCCGGCGGAACCGTCGCAGATCTTTTCTCCGCCAAGCAACGAGGCCTCGGAATGGCCATCTTCGCCGCCGCACCCTTCCTCGGCCCCGCCGTCGGTCCTATTGTACGTATGCCTCTTCTCCCCGTCAAAGATCCCCATACTCACTCTCTTCGCAGTGCGGCGGTTTCCTTGGCGAAACCGGCGGCTGGCGCTGGGTCGCCGCCTTGATCGCCCTCTTCTCCGGCCTCCTGACCGTCATCGGCGCCCTCTTCTTCCCCGAGACGTACCCCGTCGTCCTCCTCCGACGACGTGCCGCGCTCCTAAGCAAGGTCACCGGCCAGACGTACATTTACAAGGCGGACAAGGGGAAGAACATCGAGCTCAAGGAACTGTACAAGCAGGCGTTGAGCAGGCCATGGCAGCTGTTGTTCAAGGAGCCGATCGTGTTCCTGTTGTCGCTCTAGTGAGTCATCTGCCTCCCGCGTTTGGGTTCGTCGCACTGACACTTGCTGCAGCATGGCTATCGTTTACGCGACTCTCTACGTACGTCTGTCTGCCCAGGTCTCCTAGACTCCAAACTTACCCCTTCTCCACAGATGCTTTTCGCCGCCTTCCCTATCGTCTTCCAACAAGAACGTGGCTGGTCCCCGGGCGTCGGCGGTCTCTCCTTCCTGGGCGTCCTCGTCGGGTTCATCCTCGCCCTGTGCTACATCATCTTCTTCGAGAACCCGAGGTATACGCGAAAACTGAAGGAGCAAGGCGGATGGCTGTCCCCGGAGTATCGGTTGCCGCCTGCGATTATCGGTGGTCTTCTCCTCCCGATCGTGAGTCCTCTTTGTTTATCCCGCGTCAATTCATTCTGACCTCGCATCGCAGGGCCTCTTCTCATTCGCGTGGACCGCCTCGCCCGCTCGAATCCACTGGATTGCACCGATCATCTGTTCCGTTCCATTTGGCGCCGGAATGGTGTTGGTCTT
Organism: Naganishia kalamii; assembly: GCA_022813745.1. Classification (NCBI taxonomy): domain Eukaryota; kingdom Fungi; phylum Basidiomycota; class Tremellomycetes; order Filobasidiales; family Filobasidiaceae; genus Naganishia; species Naganishia kalamii. Next base: position 51,041 of record JAKLLX010000097.1, read on the forward strand.
CTTGAGTGTCTTCAACTACTTGGTGGATTCGTACCTCCTCTACGCCGCAAGGTGAGTCGCGCGGCGTCTCTTTCCGGATGTCGAAACTGACGCATGGCCGTGCTCCAGTGTCCTCGCCGCCAACTCGGTCATCCGATCCCTGTTCGGTGTCGCCTTCCCCCTGTTCACCACCCAGATGTACCACAACCTCGGCGTCAACTGGGCCTCGACCCTCGTCGCGTTCCTCTCCCTCGCGTGTGCGCCCCTGCCGGTCCTGTTCTACCTGTACGGCGCCAAGGTCCGAGTAAAGACCCAGTTTGGTCGAGAAGCGGATCAGTTGGGTCAGATGATGAAGATGATGGCGCAGCAGCAGCAGAAGCCGTCGGTATAATTGCAGTGGCAGAATAAAGACGTGGAATATAGAGTTTGAATCTTGTTCAGGTGTATCGATACAAACACAAAGACATATAATTTGAAAGCTACAATTGTGCGGTGTTGCCGGGTCGAAGGATAAATAGGTCGACATGCCATACTTTTACGCAGAGACAGGCATATATGCCTAGGCATGACGTGATTCAAACTTGTCGTGGTCCTCCTTTTCCGACGTCGGCGGGATGCCCATCAACTTTGGCGCGACAACGGCATTGAACTTGCGCAGCATCTGCCATCATCGCAAGCCATCAGTACACCCAAGTTCACGAATGAGTAACGCCGAAACGACTGACGGTAATCAAGCTGTTATCCGGAATCTTCTCCATCGGCCTATCCTGTATCCTGACAATCTTCCCACTCTCCTCATCACTAAACACCACCAGCGTTGAATACATGTTGACCGCGTTTCCAAGGGGTTTGAAATGGAATCGCTGGTGGACCTTGATGTCGATTTCCGAGATGCTTTTCGAAGATGGTGCAGAGGCCGTGAGGGACGACGGTTCGGCGGCTGTGAAGGGCGTCGAGGTGATGCTTGGGTGATTGGGGTTTTGCACTGCAGAGGCAGAGACGGGTTTCACGGCGGTGACTTCGTGGGAGATAGTCTCCGACTTGGTAGTCACGAGTGGCAAGCCGAGGAACTGTCCAGCTGCAAGCGATCAAGCGTCAACGCACGAGAACCCAGAATCCACGTCGGACTCACCAACTTCAACCCTGTTCTTCGCCGTCGCGAACAGATCCTCATACACCGCATCCTCCGTCAACCCTTGCTCGATCTTTGCCCACGTACCCTTTGCCTGGAACAGATCCAGGACGAGACAGGCGTGGTATTGCTGTGTCGGGGTGAGCTTGATTCCTGGTGCATAACGGAGCGTAGAGGGCTGGTTTGAGAGCGAGGTGAGGGAGTTGCCGATGCCTGAAGCGGCGGATGGGGCTTCGGTTTGAGCTGGAGGATAGGTAGCAGCCATTGTTGCCGCGAAGTAGTTGCTAGCTGTTGAGAAGGTAGACTTGATGCTAGTGATTAAAGGGAAATGCAAGTTTGCAGGATCGCGATCTTGCTCGATCCATAACTCCTACTGACGTCACGTTTGCTCGGCGACATGTCGGCCTCATCTCCATCTCTTATATAATCCCCCTTCTCCCCAGCTTGAGAGTTGCACAACAGCTGCACTTGTAACCATCGCTCAGTAGTCAACTACATGCTTATGCAGGTCCAAGGTTGGGGTCTGCTCGTCAGCGCATGGTACGGAAGATGAGCCTTGTCGAGTCGTCGATTTTGCAATCGCTCTGTGACGACGATTCCCGCAAGCCCAACATCAACGTGCCGCCCTTGTGACAGCAGTAGTACAGTCCACAACAAACAAAAACGAATCATCATGCCTCTATGTATACAACCGGATCTAATGCAAATGCGAAAAAGCTGAAATTGTCAGCGATACAACGAAAACCGCGGCAGTCGACTGGAACACGTCTCCCAGGGCATGATCGAGTCAGACTCGAAGCCGATGGCAGCAGTAAAGAATACTACGTCGGTGGAAAGTTATATTTTTTCCAGTTCTATCGTTCAATTCCATAAGCATGCCGCCTACTTCATGTCTTCACGGCTCAAAGGAACGGTAAGAAGGGAGACTACATACCTGATGATCCACCTGCGTGAAATCAGGCAACCGCGCCAACGCCACCAACTGCTCAAGCCTTACATCAGACCACCTTTCCCGGTCGCTCTTTGAAGGGACTTACATATCTCCCGAGCTTGAGAAGCTGATCATCGCGCGCTCCTTCCGGTGTTCCGGCTTTCTTGTACGCTCGGATCTGAGGAATCAGGTCAGTGAAAGCGAGGAGGAGAGTAGGGCGGACGTACTTTGAGGCCTTCTCCGGGGTTCAAGGCAAAGTTCCGAGACTAGGTGCAGTATAAGCGGCTGCGGCATACCGGCTGGACTGAGGGCTTACCAACTAAATAGCAGACAAGGGTTAAACAAGAACATGTCAGCAGCTCAACGTGAATTCAACCCACTTCCGACGCACATCATCGATATGGACCGTATTCTTCGCGGACCTATCAACCAAGATAAGCGCCTGATCTCGCGGAATCCAAAAGGACGTACCACTGCGGAAACTTTGCCCAAATAAACTGCAAAGGTTTGACCCTGGCACACAACGCAAATCTCAGCAACCAGCGATCCCGCTCCTTCCACTCCAGCCGTCCAGGAAGAGGTACTCACTCATGCTTGTACGCCTTTCCCGCCCTCGTGCCAAAGATCTAGCCGACAAATCAGCAACGCCCTCTGCATTGGGTTGAAAAGGAACGTACCGGGAACATGGACGTCTTATCCGTCACGAACGCGATCTATCCCGCCGACACCGCATCAGCATCGCGTGCCAGGGGAAAGGAAAGGGAGAGGCCACACCTTGTAGTTCCGCGTCGGGTCGCCGATCATGCCCATCTCGACCAACTTGCTCTCCAACCACCTCCAGTGCGTCTACGACGCATCCCCGGACCTCAGAATCAGTGCACTGTATCCATTTGTGAATGATGGGTGGGAACTCACCTGACTCCAGACGGCGATATCATAGTACGGATAGACTCTACCCATCCGCAGAGTCAGCACGAGTTTCGGGCTTGATAGGTGCGGGCAACGTACTTTTCGAGGAACTCGTGTAGTCCCGGTCGCAAACAGTGGGAAGTCGGAAGTGAACCCTTGAGCAAAGGCTCGGTGTCGACGATAGCTTTAGGAGGCAAAGAAGCCACGATCAGCGGTTTGCGACGCTTGTGAAGGTGGAACGACATACTGTAGTCCAAGTCCAAGACAAGAAGTCCTTTGCCCGGCCGGGGCTCGTTCATGATCTAGGTCACATCCGTCAGCACGAAGTGAGGAAGATGCGTGGGGTGGAACATACGTCAATTTGGCAGTTCTCGATCCGGTGCTTGACGAGTCTCTGGTTCCTCGGATCATCGGCGGGCTTGACGCCTTCTCCTTTATCTACCCTCAAACAGTCCTCAGTCCCACACCTCCCAGCGCGGAAAGAAGGATAAGGAGGCTTACAGGAAACATCAAAGTCGTCCATCACGTCCGGCAGATTCTTCGGATCCACATCGGACGGATCGACGAATGTTTTTTCTTGCGGGGTGCCAATGAGGGTGAACTTGTGCCTGCGTGCGGGGATGGCGAGGTCTTTGCTGCGTGCGACGTGAAGAGGGAAAGAGGGGATTAGAGAGATTGAGAGAAGGGGAAAGGAGGTAGGGACGTACAAGCATGTCTCGTCGCCTGGTATCTTGCCCTTGACGAGACCAATGATCTTTTGTCTCTCCGCCGGGACAGAAGTCAACGAGTAGATGATGGCCTGCCGAGAGGCATAGGTCAATAACGCATCCTCGAAATACAGGGACAGGGGAAGGAGATACCTTGAAGTCGTAGATCCGATCCGAGGCATTCACACGAAAGTCGTATCCCTGTCCGGCCCATGTCATCCGTAAGTCAAACGTATCCTCTTCTTCCTCTTGCCTGACGGCGTCGTCTGCCTTCCCATTGTCGTTTGATGCGTCCTGGGTTTCTTGTGCATCTTCGCCGTCCAGCTTGACACGCTTACTCTGCCGCTCCTCCTGCGCGCCTCCCGCACCAGAGTCTCCAGAGTCCTCGGGAATGGCCTTTGTGGAGCCTAGTTCATGCGGCGTGCCGGACTCGATATCAGGCAACGCTTCCACATCAACGTTGATGGCTGCGTCCTGCTTGTCCTCGATCATGTCGTTGGGCTGTTCAGCGGTGATCGGTGTCGGTTCTGTCATGCTTGTTGATGGGGAAGACGACAGAGGTATCAGGGAGGACATGACCTCGCCTCATATAGGTTTCGCCGATTGATGGTCCTTTGTTCGAGAGGAAACGAGGAGGGGAGGACAATGCAGCGAAGAGTGTGGTGCCCCGTATCGTAAAACGTCATCTTTGCCTTGAAAGGTGTGTTTGTTGCCAAAATGAGGCTGGAAATTATGGAAGGGTAGCTTGAGAGACTCAAACCAAGGCTACGCGTTCAACCCTGCTTTTGAGGTCACGTGCGCGTTGAAACTGTTTGTCCCGCAGGGCAAGCGTAGCTTGGTTTGAGTCCAAAGCCACGTAATCAGGGGGGTGTTAAATATCGATCGAATTCTGAGCGGGGCTCACCGCGAAATGCGGGACTTAGCCAAATTTCGCGTTGATTCATCATTCTGATGTTGAAGTATCGTCTACTCACGTCCATTCCTGCCACCTATCTTCCTCCAACGCTGCCAACTCGTGATGTGAACATCTCCAACCATGTCTGAGCCGTTTGACCGCGAGCAGGTCCGTGCAGCGTTCAAGGATCGTCTCGGATACGACGCGAGACCGTTCCAAGTCGAAGCAGCAAAGGAAATCCACGATGGGAACGATCTATTCCTCATCGCTCCAACAGGTTACGGCAAGTCCGGCGTCTGTACCTCCCTCTTCTGCCCCAAGTCGGTCTCTCCCACAGCTATGGTCATCATCATCACTCCGCTCAAAGCCCTCCAGAAACAGCAATCAGGAAGGGACGACGATTCGGTCTTCGTCAACGGGGAGAACAAGTCGGACGAGTTGCTCCAGGGCATGAAGGGGAAGAAGTACAGGAGGATATACTTGTCGCCGGAGCAGCTGCAGAGCGACGATGTGCGGAAGATCATCAGATCGGAGGAGTTCGCGGGGGAACTGATTGCGTATGTCATTGATGAAGCTCATGTGGTGATACAATGGGGGAAATCCTTTCGGCCTATCTACGCTCTACTCGCCGAAATCCGACACCTCAACTCCCGCCGAGTCCCTATTCTAGCCATGACCGCCACTCTTCCCCTCGATATCTTCCACAAGCTCAAGCACGTCCTCGAGTGCCACGATCTCTCCATCATCAACCTAGGATCCGCTCGACCAAACATCTGCCTTCGCGTTCGAGGATTCAAGGATGGCGTGAAGACGTTCCGGGATGTATGGGAGGAGCTGCCGGAGTTGCGAACGTTAGCGAAGGGCGGTACGTGACGTGATCAAAGATACAGGAACGAGTACTCACGACACCTCCTATCCTCCAGCTTCCTTTTCCACCATTCCCAAAACCATCGTATACGTCAACGACAAGCGAATGGTGCACGACCTTGTGATGGACTTGCGTTCGAACGCGCGTGACGAGCAGCATCGAGATGGAATACAGTATCATCACGCGTCAGCTACGCCTTTCCACAGGAATGCAGTCGAGCAAGGACTTGCCGACGGCACTTACAGGGTCGTGGTTGCCACAGATGCCCTAGGCATGGGCCAAGACATCCCCGACATTGCTCGAACGATACAGGTTGGTGCTGGAGACTCGATTCCCGCGATGGTACAGAGAGCGGGACGTTGCGGAAGGGATGGACGTTTGCCTGCGAAGGCGGTGGTGCTTGTTGAGCCGACGTTGCTCGCGAGGTCGAAGAAGCGGAAGCGAGATGCGCCGAGAGGGGGAGAGGACGATTCCGCTGCTGCCAGGAACGATGCCGAGGGAGACGTTGATGCGGACGCCGATGACGAGGGAGAGGAGTCCGAAAAGGAGGATGAGGCGGACGATGATGCTGAGCAGCAACCAGTAAGTCGACGGGTTTCCGAAAGCAAACGAAGATTACTCACCACGCCTCCTATCTAGGCACGGAAGAAGTCCAAAAAGTACGAATCCCTCTGTCCCCGCTACCACAGCTTCCTGAAGAAGTCCGATCAGCAATGCAACACCGAGATGGTTCTCAAGGAATTAGCCGGACCCAAGGCGACGATCGAGGTCGAGCACGTATCCATAGTGCCCGAAGGCGTGAAGTATGTTTGCTGCGGTTTCTGCGAGGACAAGGAGCGCCGCGAGCTGGAAGAAGAAGACGACGAGGATACAGAGAATGCTCAGCCACAGCCCGCAAACAAAGCTCCTCCTGCCAAACGGATCGCGGACCGCCGAACAGAGAAGGTTCTGGAAGTTCAACTTACAGAGATGGTTGATCGAGAGATTGACTTGATGTATGACGAGGGCATGGCGGGGTGGGGGTGGGATGATGGCAGGAAAGGACGCCATCGTCGAACTGGTCAAGATCGCCAAAGTCGTCGATCAGCTCAAGCGCACCGATGACTCCCTGTCAGATGAGGAGCTTACCAGCAAACTATGCCCTCTGGTTCCCCTCGCCGACGTTCGAAAGCGCTTGATTGAAAAGGCGAAGGAGGTCGTGAAGAAGTTTGACGACGACTGGAACGAGGCGATCGATGATCGCAAGGCGGAGAAAGCCAAAAATACGAAGGAGAGAGCGGCGAAACGGAAGGCGGATCGAAAAGAATGGGATCGAACTCATCCTGGAGAGGCGTATCCTGACCACCTAGCATTGAAAGGGGTGAGTGAGCGTGGTTATCGAACACAGGAAGATCGCACTGACAAGGCGATGCTATTTCAGAAAACTTGTGGTCGATGCGGAGGGAATCATCAAGCGAACAGCCGTGACCATTGTCCAGATCATCCCCACTACAGAGGACCGAAGTGAAGGATCAAAGTTTGATGGGTGAAGTTGTGGGTATAGGATTGACGCATGCTTTGACTGATTGAAGAGGGACGTCGGGACTACGGCGGAGCGTCGCCAGGTTGTATGATTGCTGGCACAACATCCATGATAGCATTCTCTGCGGGAACTGCCGGGACCGGGACGATCGTATTCTCTTCAGGCTGAGGCTGATTGACCACAGGAGGGACAACACCGTTCCCATTGGCGACTGTAACGGTGGCGGGTAAAGGATCCGTCTTGAGGGGTCTTGAAAAGGACGGCAAGACGCGTTCCCAGCGGTCATTGACGAAGCTGTGGCAGCTGGACGCAAGGTAGCTCGTCACCAACATTCGGTACCCCTTGGCCAACGGATCGGTGACGATTTCCTTCAGGGGTCCGCTCGGCTCCCCGTTGCTCTTCCTTCTTGCTGCGATGTCGCCTTCATACGCTTCATACACGGGCGATTCCCGGTCATCGATCCAGTCCGTCACGTTGTTGTTCCAGAATCCTGGGATCAACGAATAGGCGTCTTCGTATATCGGAGCCTTGGAGGCGACGTCGGAGAGACCGCATACGGACCATTCCTGGAAGAACCCCCGTTTCAAACTGCGGATCGTGGGCAGGATGCAGCTGATTTCTTGATGCAGTTGATTGTGCGCCTTGCGTTGCTCGTGTAGAGGGAAGTCTTGCTTGTGGACTCGCACATCGTGTTCTTGATACTGGTCGATTCCCTCCCATCCATCACAGTTGCCGGTCGTGTTTACAACGCAGTGACTGAGCGCGGTCACGCGGAGTTCTGGCGTCCAGGTGTGGTAATGGCGATACTGCAGTTCGAGGATCTCGGGAGCGTAATTGATCCGGCCCGTGGCGCGGAATACGGCACAGAGATAGGGAAGGATGGCGAACATCCTCCCAGGATCGCCGTTCTTGATGGAATGACGGAGTTCGATGTAGATCAAAGCGGTTCGAAAGGCGGACACGGAGTGGAGATAGATGGTGTCCCATCGCAAGTTGTCCTTGGGATACGCGCCGAGTTCGGCCGAGTCCCTCGCTGGCTGAATGAATATGTCGACCACGTTGGTGGCGGCAGCCATCAAGGCCTCCATCGTCACATCATCAGGTTTGAAGTTGACCGGAATCCCGTTGCCATCTCTTTGCGCATTGTCGTGATCCAATTGCTTGGCGAGCAACACGTGCGCAAACGCAGCAAGGAATTTCTTCATGAATTGATCCCCTTCGAAGAACTCAGGGTTGTGGGTCTTCAGGGTCTTCTTGTCGAGCTTGACCCGCATATCGAAGATCGTCAATAGGTCGTTGAATCGCTGGTCTCCTGCGTTGGAGATGAACCAAGCCTTGACTGCCGCCATCTGTGCAGATGCCGATGATGAGTGAAGGAAGAACGGACGGAGATGAAGGCGCGACGTACCAGAAGGTGAAAAGGTCCAAAGAAGGTTTCGGTGAACTGGAACTTTTCAAACGGGTCCGGGGTCAAGTCTTCGCGGTACATGTCTTCTGCTTGACGCGTCCGTAGACAACTGAACGCATCGCCATAGGTGACAACGATGTTGTCAGCGAACCATTCGCTCTTCAAGTCGCCGTACTGTTTCAAGGTCCGATTGAAGTACTCGGGGATGTTCTGAACCTTGCTTTCGTCGACGTTCTGGAGCGGTACAGCGTGCAGCGCCGACTTCTTGTTGCGCAAGGGCCAGATGGCGGGGATACGAGGAATCTTCTCCCTAAGCGGCTCCAGGGCCGGGTTCGAGTCGATGAACGCATGCGCGATGTGTATCTTCATAATCACTTTGAGGTTTTCGTTCATCGCAGGCGTCGGCAGGAAGTCGTTGAGGTCGGGCTGAACGGGAAACTTTTCGGGAATCGGATCTTCCTTGCGCTTGAGAGAGGCCATACCGTTCGGGCAGACCTTTCGCGGCTCGACGGTCGGTCGCTCGACACCAGGCCCCATGATATGGGCGAATACGGCGTCCGAAACAACCGGATAGCCCGCGTACGGCAACGCAACCTCCGCATCGAAGATGATGATGTTGCCAACGGTGGCATTCTGCATTTCGTCGTGGTGTGTGCTGGTGGTGTGCTTGACTCGACGCATCCAGTTGACGTTGTCGAACAGAAGACCCCACGGGATCTCGTGATCTGCCAGGATCTCTCGCACGACTTTCTTCGCGTCCAGATAGAGCAGCCTGACGTTCCGCCGTATCGTCTGGTACGACTGCGTGATACCCATCTTGCAGAGTGTTGTCATGACGTTGCGGGGCGTGCGTGTCGAGTAGAATAGCATTCCCATGCCTCGCTGGACCTTGTTCTGGTACGAGTTTTGACAGTAGAGGTAGTTGGTGAGGTTTACCGCGATGACCTGTTGAACGCAGCTCAGGATCGGTTGGTGTATTTACAGAGATGACAGCGTAGAACTCACATCTTCCTTCGACCGGTATCTTCTGAGCAACGCCTTCTCCTCCGCGCTCAGACTCTCCAACGTTCTTCCTGCAGATCCTCGAGCTCCGGCTCGCAATCCGACTCCGCTCCCACCTCGACATCGTCATCCCCATCGACTCCGTCCCCTTGAGCAGTGCTCCCCCTGGTTGAGCCGTTGGCGTTGGCGGTCGAGGCGTTGCTTGTTCGTTTTCGTTTCTTGCGATGCAGTCCCATGAGTACGCCGAGGAGTTCTGTGGCGGATGGCATCTCCTCCTGGGTGTCCTTCCGTACTTCGTCGAGGTTGAGCTTCACGGCGGCTTTGTTGGTGAACTTGGCCCTTGGCAGCGAAAACTTGCCCGACCTTTCAGCGTCCTTGACCTCCTTCTTCAACGTCTCCTTCACTCGATCCAACGCCCAACGTTCTCCCCTTGACCATCTTTCCAGATACTTCTCAATCCCCCTTCCCTTCAACCAGTTTCCAAACTCCGCGCGCAGCTCGGGATCTTCCGTCGTGGCGAGGGCGTTGAGAAAGCTTGTAAGCGTTACGTTCAAGGTCTTCATTTCGTTTCGCACGCGACGCATGTTGTCATCGTTCACGGGTAAGTTGATTTGCCTTGACTGTGCGACGAACGGTGATGCGGGGGATGTCGGTTCGACCCCGACGGCTGGCCGTTTCGAAGGCGTGTGTGGGAGCTGGAACTCGGGGAAGAAAGGGGCAGGAGGGAGGTACGGTCCGAAGAACGGTATTTCGGCTTCTTCGATCTTCTTCAGTTTTGCTGGGGTCGGGAGGTAGTGAAGTCGTCCGCCCGAGTCTCTCCACCTCTTGACTGGGACCGTGATGACCGGGTTAGGCGGAGGAGCATCGCTTCCGCTATCGGTGCTGCTGTCTTCGTCGTCGCCCTCTACTGCTTCGTCTTCGTCTTCGCTGCTGTTGACCAGAGCTCTTGACAGCTCCGTCTGATCCGTTCGACGCCTTTTGCGAGGCCTTGATGTCATGGTGAACTGAAATTGAGGATGGGAGGTGGGGGAAAGTAGCAATGGATGAGATATGACAAGCTATACTACATAATTCAGCCCAAACTCAAGAAATTCGGCTAAGTCCCGCGTTTGGCTGGGGAACGCGCTGGGAAATTCGATCGTTTTGAACACCCAGCCAAAAAGCGGGGCTTTGGACTCAAACCAAGCTACGCTTGCCCTGCGGGGCAAACAGTTTCATCGTTCACGTGACCTGTCCGTAGCTTGGTTTGAGTCTCTCAAGCTACGCTTGCCCTGCGGGGCAAACAGTTTCATCGTTCACGTGACCTGTCCCTAGCTTGGTTTGAGTCTCTCAAGCTAATGGAAGGGACATAGGAGCTGTCGAGCTGAAGGGACTCGTACATATAACTGGTTCACCTTATGGCATGCCTAAGAGCCGGATAAGGTCACTTGAGTAGGGAGTTCAAAGTATATCGTACCGTGACAGACTCGCCCCCGGTTCTGACATATTCCATCCTTTCCATGCGCATACAAGATTACCACACACAAAGCCCTTTAAGGGCTAATACAAAAACAATAACATGACCTATCCCTACTAACCGTCCAAGGACGCTCACTCCTCCTCTCCCCCGTTCATCCCCTGCGGCGCGGCAAACACGCTTCCCCCGACCTCGAACATCATCTGGAACCGGATCAAGTCGCTCGTCAATTCCGCGAGGAGTTGCGAGCTCTTGCTCTGCGGCGGCTGGGACGTTGCCTCGGGTGCGCTCGGTGGTGGGACAGTGCTTTCTTCGGCCGGGAGAGTAGTTGGTTCGGTGGGTTCTGGCGCTGCTGTTTTACCGGTTTCGAAACGTTCGGGCGTCGTCTTGTCGTCGGATGCCTCGGCAGGCGGAGGTAGGTTAATACTCTGACTCGAGTCCCCGTTCGTCGCCTCGTCCGTGGTCGGCTTTTCTCCGACTTGTTCTGATTCTGTCGCAGATGCTGATGCAACGGCCTCATCGACGTTCATTGGCGTCGGTTGATTTTCCACGGCAGCTTCTTCCTTCTTCGCGTCGATACTCTGGTCAGCCTTGTTTTCGGCGACGGCTTCGGGATCTTTGTCGACGTCCATCGAATCCGCCGGCGCGTCCTCCGTCTGTTCTTCGCTCGCATTTTTCACCATTGCCTCACCCGCCTGACCAGATCCCGCGCTCGGCACGCCCAACTCCAACAACGTGGCCCTCTCCCCGCGCTTATCCTCCTCGCCCTGCACCCGCCCGACAAACTCCAGCAGATTCCTCACGCGTTTCCGCATCTCCCCAATCGTCATCCGTTTCGTCGGGTACCGGATCTTGGTCGGCGCCTCAAAGTGCGTCACGGGTTCGCCGTTGGTCGGATCCTGTACAGGCGGGGCAGCGTCTGATTTGTATTTCCCGGATTGGGCGGGACGAGGGGTGATGATTTCGAGCATGGATGGTGGGTTCGGGGGCAAAGTATATGCGAATGGTGCTAAGTGGTCCGGAAGGTTCCAGGAGAGTGATCCGCCTGATCCTGCACCATTTCCACTGCCAGATCCTTGTCCAATGGTGCTGCCAGACACACTTGAGGGCGTTCCACCTCGTGTTCCGCCCCCGCCGAGACGACGTGATGCAGCATTCGAGCCGGACACGCTAGACGTGGCTTGCTTCTTGCTCGGCGAATGCGGCATCGCACGAGGTTTCTCCGGAGGAGCAAGGGTTCCTTGGGTCGGCGTGGCGTTCGACGAGCCGGAAGTGCCGGTTTTGGGCCTGTATGTGTACTGATTCGGATGTTTGACTTTATTCGCTACAATAGCAGGTCAGCCAAGGACACCAACCCAATTCAAACGAGACTCACCCTCATCATCCTTCTTCTTCTTGCCCTTTCTTCCACCTCCGGCGACATACATATCATCCCCACCCTCGTCGACCTCTTCCTCCTCCTGTCGACTCCTCTTGACACCTCTCGCCTGCGCACCGGCAGAGGCACTCGAACTCGTCGACTTTTTCCCCTTCTTCGCGTCGTCCTCCTCTCCCGCGTACTCCTGGCTCTCCGTCACCCCGCGCCTGCTTCGCGTTCCCGTCACGCCTTCACCCGCGCTTCCAGGACCACCGTTCGCGGCTTCGCGCAGACTGGCGGCGATGGCTTCTTCATACGCGGCGTCGCGCGAGTTCATCGTGCTCCGTTTCTTGACGGGGCCGAGGGGCACGTCCTTGCCCTTGCCGTGCGCCGTGCCATTCGCGGAAGTAGGAGAGTCCGAGGACGACGTGTTGGAGAAGCGGCGGGTGGATGTTCCTCCCGGCCGGGCACCGGTTCCCGGGGCCTTGGAATCGTGGTGTGACTTGTCGCTGACTCCGCTGAGCGCGCGATGTCCCGCTCCTACAGATCGTCGGGTATCAACAACCGGCGAATGCGCCTTTGCCTTGTGGCTTCTCGACGGCGCACCGTGGTTCGCGGAATTCGGTTTTGATTGCGCTGAAGCGGTGCCGGCAGCAGGAGGCGGACTCATCGATTCGTCCTTGATGACCGAGGGATCGGTCCAGCGTTTCGACTGGGATGGCTTGTTCCGGTCCGAGGCAAAGTAGTATTGCTTGAGGTCGGATGGCGTCGGGACTGCAAAGTCGAGTCTGACAAAGCCAAGAACCGAAGATCAGCATTCATCGAGAAGGCATGACGATCGGCGGACGTACCCCTGTTTCTGCCTCTGTCGAAGGAACCGCCTCAGCGGGGCATGTAGACTCGGTTTACACAATTCGCAAAAGTACTCTACACAGCGGATCAGCCATCATTTGTCAAGACCCGCACAAGCCGACTCACCATCCGGAGCCTCTTCGTCTCCCCAGATACCGACACAGGCGCCGTGTTGCCAAACGTTACAGTGGTCGCACTGGATCATCATCGCGTCGATATCCGCTGCACCGACAGATCCGCCGTCAGCGAGATTTTGCAGCATGTGCAGTGTCGTGCACTCACCTTCCCGGCCGCAAATACACCTCGTCACGTCCCCATTCGCGTCGACCTGGCCGGCGGCATCCCTGCCCGCGATTCCATCAGGGCTGAACTCATCGTCTTCATCCTTCCCGAGTTCTTCCGCGTCCTCGGGAGAAGGCTGGACGTCTTGGTCTACGTCGATGGCGTCGTCTTGCGCGTTTGGTGCGGTTTCTTTTGTCGGTGCGTTGCTAGATTCTGCGCCGCGAGTGCGGAGGGATCGTTTATCGGAGGAAGTTTGGGATTCCGCGTCGTCCTGCTGTGGCTTGGTCCCGGATGTTTCCTACAAGCAAGTGGTCAGTATCGCTGATGTCGAAAGAGGGAAGAAGACGTACGGCCATCTGTTCCGGTTCAGCCGTGACCGTCGCCGTCGACTTTGCGTCATCGATCTGCCCCTCCTCGGCCGACTCGTTGCCCGCCTCATTCTCCGACAAGCCGCTCGTCATCGTCTCGTGATCCTCTTCCCTCGCCTGCTGTTCGTCCTTGACCTCTGTCTCTGCCGCACCGGCACTCGCGAATCCCCGTTGTTTTCGTTGCTTTGCGCTATACGCTTCCCAATCCTGCGGATCCCTTTCCCCTTCCTCCTTGACACGCTGATCACCGCCTTCCTCGTCCGCATCCTCCTCGATCTTCTGCACCCCTTCCATCCGCTCCAACGTCATCTGCGAACTCGTCCGCGGTTTCACGACTTTAGGCGGCAACGGCGGGAACAGGGGATTCCCCGGTCCGTTCTTCGGAAGAGGACCTACCCTCGCCCGTGTCGGACGTGCAGATAACGAATCCGAATCCCGGCGCGGGAGCGACGTCGGCGTGCCCGAGGCCCGTCGTTGCCTGTCGCGTGTGTGTTGATGCGTGTTTTCCGAGGATGCTGAGCCGGGGATGGCGCGGGGCGTGGCGTGGCTGAGTGTCGGGGTGGATGAGGCGGCGCGTTTGGATGTCATTGTCGGCTAGTGCGATGGGGAGGGGAGCATTGCCGTGAAGGGCTTGAGGTTGATTATAGGCTTTTGGCTGGGCGAAGAGGATGACTTTCGTCTTTGACGCCGCGGCGAGCCGGAGAAGGGTTGCTTCCGCGCAAGGAGAAAAGGGGCATAATAACCCCCACAAATTGGAGAGATACGGCATTTCCCCTTCAAAATTGGGTTGCAGTGCATTTGTCTGGACGCACCTTGATTCGTCACCTTGACATGAACAATGAACAAGTTGAAGGACTCTCTATCCCTCTGTCCACCAACAAGATCCACCGCCACCACGCCACCGCACCTTTCCCTCGACACCATGATCAGCCTCCGTTTCGAGGGTAAATCAGACATCCTCAACGCCCTCAAAGCAGAAGAACGCGCACGCGGCCGTATCCGACCCGAGTACGTCCCCTTCCTTTCCCATCTACATCAATCGCACACTGACCCCCGGGACAGATTCGCCACGGACCTGTTTACGACGTACATACAGGCCAAGCTCTCCGCGGGGCACTCAAAATCCGCCGTCAGTAGAAAGCTACAGGATCTCGAACAGGACGTATGTCGTTCCACCCTACCTTCCGTCTCCTATCGCTGATCCCTTCGTCCATCGCAAGCTGCTACACCTATTCAACTCATTCGCTCAAGCCCGCACCACGACAGGACTCGACCCGTCGCCCCTCTTCCCGGCCCCATCTACCGCTATACAAACCACCGCGGGACCATCTGTCCCCGCGGCACCACGAGCGCGCGTCGCCATCTCCGGTATCCGACGGTCCGTGACGAATAGAGGGGAACCGATCGCCTTCGCTGCTCCCGCGAGACCGGTCCCCATTGCACCGGAGGATGCACCTCCGCCGCCGTATGACAGGGTGGATCCCGAGCCGGAGATGACGGCGCAGTTGGCGCGGGAGGTGGGCCGAAGCGCAGCGGAGGCGGGGGCCGGAGTGCCGGTGTATACGTCACGGGCGGTTACGCCGGAGTCGAATAGCACGGCGCCGGATTCGTAAACGGATATTGGGATGTGAGTATACCGTGGGTGGTGATGGAGGCGGTGAACTGACGAGTTGATTGATCGCAGGTACTGTACTTTCATCTTTAATCAATATCGCCCCCCCACGCAACAGTCACAACCGTACGTCCCCTCTCTCCGCCAATCCCTTTCGTAACATGACCAAACCGTGCAAAACAGGTATTTCGCCTCTCCGGCGTCCTCTCCATGCTGATCCCCTAGCTGGTTACAATCCACCTATTTGGAAAGCCAAGTGAAACCGCCAACGACCCGTACGTACGTAAATTTTTGCCGATGACACCGTCCCGCTCGTACTGATGCTCTATCCTACTTTAGATGAACCGCTTGCGCGCTCTATATCGCTTCGCGGGCTTCGTTCCGCCTGGGTTGACGTCTGGCCTGGATCACTGTTCGTAATGCACCGCCCGCTTCGTTCTTCCCGTCGCTGATCCATGTGCCGTACCTCGCAGACCCCGGAGATTCGGACGCGATATATGCACCGCTTGATCTACGCCGATTCGATCCTGCCCGGGATCGGCGAGGATGGAACAAAGGGACGGATCGTCCGACGATATATCTGTCTCGAGACGCTCAACAGGGGCGGTGTGCGCGTTGCGATGATAGTCGAGGAAAGGTGCAAAAAAGCGACGTTTCTCAACATGCCGTTGATGGCTTGATAGTATCTTGTCGTGAAGCTCTCTTTGTAGGCGCGACGATTCTTCCGATGGAATGATGTATCCTCACTCCACGGTCGGTCGCGATCGGACGTCAGCGACGACTTTGCTATTGGGTCGCGGTACTATTTGTGTCAGAACCGAGACGTGTCCCAACGGGTGTAGATCAGCATCTCGTTCGCACCTCGTCTGACATTGACGTCCGCTGCAGAGGCCGTTAATCGGATTTGTGAAATTCCGCATTTCATCGTCTCTCTTCGTCGCTCTATCCAGCATTCTCGATATCAGTCTCTCTTCGTTGGTCTATTCAGCATGATTCATATCAGGAGTTAACATAGCGACTATCGCGGCTTTCATCTCTTTCGCAGCGTCCCTCGGTACGCTTCCCTCGTCATAACTACACATCCTTGAGCGGACCCCGTCGCGTTGGACGAATGTCGAGAGCGTCAGTCTGAGGCGGCGGAGGGAATCGTCGGAGGGTAAGGAATCATGGTCGGGAAGGACAGGCGCCATGTCGCCCCGCTCGTGCCGCGCAGGTATCTTCGACATGTAACGTTTCAGGCGAGGTTGTACGTATAGCGTATAAGCGTCTGTAACTGTATCAGGCGGAAATTGCGGTCCTGCGACGGAGGTTGTGCGACGTGTTATCACTGGCGACGATCAAGTCGGGGTATTGCATATGATGCGGTGATGCCTGTGATACAACCTCAATGAAGTATGTCCTATCTGGGTTCAAGCTGGAGCAGATACCTAGCGCTTTGGCTTGCGGCCATGCTGCCGTGTCTTCGTATCGTAGTGATACGATATCGATAATGCTGAATAATGCAGAGGCGGAAGTACAGGAACTGCACAACTTCCTATAGAGAAACCCCATATGTCCGGCGTCGAATGAGCGATTGCGCATTGGTACAGCGATATTGTTCCGAAAACGAGTGTCGCCGTTCAAAACCTTGGCTCGCATGTGGCTGTTCCGACTTGCGTACGCGTCTTCTCTTCTCGACGCAATAGAGTCCGCTTCAGACCGGCGTCAATTCCAACTTCCTGCTCGCATACGCGCTTATCGTAAAGCTACCCTCCACCTGTGCAGCATATGTCGACGGCACGACCACATATATTCCCGGCTCGAGGTACTTCGGCGGCGTGACCACTCCACTAACGGGATCCGCGTATGGGCCGGAGGTGGAAACTTGATCCTTTAGCGTGCCGGAGGAACCACGTTTGAAGATGGCGATACTGATTGGTATTGCACGGGAGGTGGAGTGTAAGAGTTGTAGGCGGCAGCTGCGGACAGAGTATTCAGCGGCAAGAAAAGGTATCGTATGGGCGTACTCACAATACGGTCGCTGGTTCTGAAAGTAACAGTTCGTATTTCGGATTCAAGTCGTATGATCCCAGCGAAGGACGTCCCGCAGCTGTCACGCCACACCTGCGCAGATCAATCAGTGAAGAGCTCAGCAAGACAGAGCCCTACTCGACATACCACTGGCCCTTAATCGATCTGCCGAACATGCCGGCGCCTTCCTGCGGTACAGCAGAAACGTCCAGCGGCACCGTCGACTCGAGCTTGACGGATGCCTGGGATGCTTTGCCGGATTCGAATGACGACGGGATCAGCGTGTAGACGCCGACTGCATGGTGAGGCGATCAGTTCCGTGGAGCTCTAGCGGATGCGCGAGACTTGCCTGCGAGATCAGACTTCGTGATGGTTGTCCGACCATAGCGATATTCTCCGGAATCTGCGAGGATGTCTTGCGTTTCCACCCTGGAATATATGTGCGTATGAGCACAAGACGACTGGAGCGGATAATGATAGCATACTCGGTCACCCGTTTGCCCCTATTCCATATAAGCTTGAGATTATAACTGGTCTTGACATCGCCAGCCAAGGTACACGTGATACTTGCCGACGTGCTGGCAACTGTTTTGGAGGGATCCTTTTTGATCTCGATGCGGTATTGCGGGTTGTACATGTATGTCGGAAGACTAGAGTTGCCCCCGGCCGTACGTCCAACGAAATCGACGTTGATCTGCACTCCGCGTCAGCTGATCCCTCCAACGGGGGAAGCGCGGCTTACTGTATTCTCGTATGGATACACAACGCTTGTGCGTCCGATGTCTAGATTGGCGTCAGAGTAGACGGATATGGTATACGTAATATCTTCTTCTTGAAATGCATCGGTGGAGCGCTCAAACCGTGGCCGGATGCGCAGAGTCGCCTTGTCCGTGAGGCATTTGTTTTGGTACTGCGTGCAGCATCCTCAGCACACATGCGATATGAGACAAGGCAGAGTGAACTTACGAGTATCCAGCTTGATGTCGTGTACTCGAGCTACAGTATCTTCGGCATCAGGCACGCAACATCGCTCATGGCAGAGCGTACTCACAGCCGAACCGTTGCTCTGCTCGTCGGACGGAGCCGACCCTTCCCAGCTGTTCTCCACCACCTCGAGCGCCATCTTGATACGGGCCCCGTCTGTCTTGGTTTCCGCCACTGGCGACAAGGCATCGCTCGGGGTGGTGAACGTAGTGGCGAACGTCGTGGCATGGCGTTGGAGGAGGATCCAGACGTCGGATCCGGAGGAGGGTGCGGCGACGGCGACGGATATTGGTTCTGAACGCAAAATCAGCTGGACTGTGGGACAGACGTCCGTTTTGACTCACCATTGGCACCTGTACCGGAATATACGCTATCGGAGACATGCGGGTCAGCGACAAGTCTATCGAAAGGCGAAGGCAACTCACGCATGCACCGTTTCCGAGTTCTCGAATATACGCGGATCCCAGTTCAAGTTGACCGTATCAAACGTATCACACACCTCGTCCCATGTCATCCACCACAGATCTACGCCGCCCAATCAACACTGCCCCATCCCACCCCACGAACTTCACTTACCTGGCGGCTCCTCGGCTTCCTCATCCTCTGCCTCCTCCACCAACGACTCCAACATATCCCTTGTCCACCGTCCGTCGTCCATCCGCGTTCTGCCCCGTTTCCAGGGATTCAACACCCTCACCATCCTCCCTTTGACCGCTCCTTTCTCCGTTGGCGCATCGGTGTCGCGGTGGATATCGATGACGGCGTATGCGTGCAGCGGGACTACATGGGCATTGCTCACCGCGTTCCGACCAACGTCCGCCCCCGTTCCGAGGGTAACGAGGTTTGTCCCCCGTTCCCATCCCTCCACTATCCTCGCCCACGTCCGTTCCCTGCGGAATCCTGCGCCGGAGAGGACGACACGCTCCGGTATCCAGCCCGTCAAGGCGTGAATGTCGGTGGCGGGTGTTGAGCCGGGGAAGGCGTAGCTGCCTACAAGGGACATGTAGGCCTTCTCGAGGAGCGGGAGCCAGAGGAGGGAATTGGTGTTTGTTGTCGATGCGGAGAGAGGGGTGACTGTTGCGTGAAGAGATTGAGTTGTTGTTGAGGAAGTGGGAAGACGCGAGTCTATCACCAACTGCGCAGACATCAGCGATTGTCCTGTCGGGTTTACGAATCGGGTTTACGAAAACTCACGCTCCGCCAAGCACCGTTGAAGAACACCTTGACCCTCCAATACCGCACTGCCTCGGCTTCCTCCTCTTCTCCCTTCCACCTTCTCACTGCAATCGGGACAAAGTTCCGCACTCCCAGCTCCGTTCCGCAACGTGCGTTGTGCGCGACAAGCGTATTCAGACCCGCGACGACGGAACAGTTTGCGCCGATTCCCTGTTCCACTTTCACGAGAGCTGGATCGGCGCTGTTGCGTGGGAGGCAGGGTGTGAACGCGATGTATGGCGTGGAAGCAGTGTAGACGCTTTCCCAGGTTGCGTGTGCTGCTCGTTGGTCCGCGGATAATGAGGGTCGGATGACCATGGCGTCGAGTTGCGCGGGGGGGAGCGGGGAGAGGAAGGTTGCGTCGGCGTCGTGCCAAAGCGGGAGGTGAAGTGTTTTGCTGCTCGTTGATGTGGCTCTCGATGCGGATGAACCAGGTTGAAGAGTGCTCGACCGTCGGAGAATGCTGATTTGTTCCGCTTCATCCCGTCGACTTCGTCTCTCTTCCGCACGCTGCACAGCTTCATCTCCGCCAGTCCCATTCCTCACTGATGCAACTGGGATCCTGTCAACAGGCTTCCCCACCGTACCTCCCATCGCCATGACCTTCTTCTTGACCAGATCCGCACGTTCAAGACACATCCGCCATTTCTTGATCGCTTCAGACTTCGTCGTCGGCCCATCTGCGAGGATTGACGAGCTTGACGGCGCGAGACCGGAGGAGAGGAGGTTTGACCATTGTGTCGCGGCGGAGATGTAGGAGGGGAAGATACGTTGCGCGAGGTTTGGAAGGGAATGGGGAAGAGTGGTTTCGAGCTTGAGGGCAGCGGTTGTTGCTGTCTATGCGAAGCGTCAATGAGTATACGCGAGGGCAAAGAGATAACGTACGTTTGCTTCCTTGAATCCTTGAGCCCAGGTGGTGTATACCATGGCTTTCTTGCACTGGACGACATGGGTGAAGGGGACAAGGTGAAGATATGCAGTAAGGAATGCTTAGGTGACGTGAGATGTGAGACAAAGACGATCGATCAATCTAAGAGCCGCGAGTATATTATATTCTTTCCGGGCGATAGCTAACATCAACCATCTTTCGTGGTGTAATGGTAACATTGGCGCTTGTCATTTAGCGAGAATTGATCTCGTCATATGTATGCGCGCCCGCCCCGAGTTCGATTCTCGGCGAGAGAGCTTTTTTGGGCCTGTAGAGCTCTTTTTGTCCCTCCAGGGGGCTTCCAGGGACTGTCCCTACATGCCTAGATGAGCTCTTGAAGGTTCGGAAAGCTCAAAGAGTTTCGGAAAGGCCGTTGAGTAAACAAATTGCAAAGCCGAGGAACTCAGGGCGGATTCTGAAAGTCAGAGTTCGGTGGCTTGTTTTCGACGAGGGAGATGTCTGTTTGCTTTTGATCCCCCCCGTTTTGCCGCTGGATCTTCAGCCTTTTTCTTTGCATGAAGCTGCCATTATACATGTAGCTCTAGGTCGATCATTGGTAGCATGCTACATCGCAGGTGACCAGCAACTTATGGCTTGAATCCACCGGCTTTAAAGTGCGACGCGATAGAACAGAATCGAAGGACGACGGAAGCAGAAGGGAGCAATCACGGAACGAAGGTAACTCTAGCTTAAGCCAAGTTGTCCGTGTCATCATGACAGAGCGGCTACGTTTCACTCGGCGCAAGTTCCTGAACCTAATCCAAAGCAGCCGCAATGCACACTGTCACAAGGATTGACTAAATATGCAATTTGCTGAATTAGGGGCTTATTCCTTACTGCAATAACTTCTACGACTGTCGATGGCTAGGGGTTCTCAGAAAAATGTCGCGTCACTGGTCTGAGAAGGCCAGTCTTCCAAAGCGGAATGAAATGAGCCGTCGCTGTCATCACCAGATTCCGTTCCTGGGCCTTCACTCTTCTTGCTCGCGGCGCTAGTCTGGGGGCTCTGCTTACTGAGCTGCGATGCTTGCCTCTTCTGCATAATCTTCTCTGCCATCACTGCGTGGATAGCCAGATCGAGGGAATGCTTCGCTTTGTCAAACGGCTCTGAAAGTTTACCCTCGACTTCGACCAGAGCCTCATCCCAGATGGCAAGCAGTCCAGCCTCTTTCAACTTGTCGAAGCAGTATTGAAAGGCTTCTGCTTGTTTCCCCACAGGCTGTGCGCAGGTCGCCCATACTCCCCAGCAGCATGACGAGATGACTGCCCTTCGAAGCTTGTCTCTGTCTTCGTCCGATAAACAACTTCCTTCAGGTAGGGCGGAGGCTCGCTTACACAGCCATTTGACGATTCGACGATCTTGCCTCATGTATTCATACCCGACAAACCGGATTCTAGGTGCTCAGTCAGCGGTTACCAGAACGCAAAGGTACTCAAGACCTCGACTTACCGTCCGGCGAGCGCATCTGGGACAACGTAATTGATCTCTTTGTGTTCATAGACTCGAATGTTAGAGTCAACGGATGTCATCCTGATCTCAGCGAGAAATCAGTTGTTTAGAAGACCAGCGGAAATCCCTTACGAAACGCAGTCAGAATGCCCTCATATATACGACACCTATCTCTATCGACTGATTTTCTTCCTTTCGTCTAATTTCCAGGACGTTCAAGAAAAAGGAGTATGTATGACGTCACATTCTGTCATGCGGCCAGGTTCCAGACTCGGATTATAGGTGGATGTACAGCGCCGTCACCGAAAGAGATGCGGTTCCACCACTCGAGGTATACCAGAAAACTGAGTAATCCCCTTCCTGAGCACGTGTCTCAGGAAGCTCAGAAGGAACGAGAGTGCTATCACATCGTTGTTTTGAAATGCCCCGCTGTAGCCAAACACAACTGCTTTTACTCTCGAAATGAGATGTTGTCGGTTCTCAGCGTTGTGGTCTGGGTTTGACTTATGTCGCGATGGTATACGGTAGGAACCCTACACGGTAGGAACAGTATGCAGTAGCAACAGTACGCGGTAGGTTAGATACCAATCTGGACTGGAACTTGGTGTATACACTGGCTACAGCTTCAGAGATACGCTAAGATAAATTCAGGAGGCATGTGCTGGAAGAGAAGGTATCGTAGACAAAAGGTCAGTTCTCTTCAGATGGAAATTTCTCATATCTAGATACGTTGCAGCATCGTCATCGAAGGCCTGCTGAATCCTTGGTATGCAAAACGGTTGATCGAGGTTACACTATTGGTATACACACCGTCATTCCGTTAGCTCGACTGCGCTCGGATACCCTTGTTGCCAATCTTTTGTACCGAGGTAAACAAGCCAGAACCATTGGCGCCAGGCGATCGAACTCTGTCGATATCCGCCCCGAGTTCGATTCTCGGCGAGAGAGATCTTTTTGTGCATGTAGAGCTCTTTTTGGCCGTCCAGGGGCCTCCCAGGGCCTCTTCCCACATGCCTGCATGAGCTCTTGGAAACTTGGGAGCTAAGGAAAGGCCGCTGAGTGAGAAATAACAAAGCCGGGGAACTCGCGCCTGATTCCTGTCGAGAGCAGAGTTCAGCCGCGCTATCTAAATAAGACGCGCTTTTGAATGCTACAACTCGTTAGCTGGATACGCAAACCTTAGTATTCAACGTTTGGCACCTTCCAAGAGCTCTTCCAAGTGTCCAACGAAAGGACTAACCAGGTCGCTCAAGTAGCTAAGTTGGGCGAAGGTGTTCTGAGAAGCTTGAATGAAGTATTGCGTGAATCGTCATTCAAAAGGGTTTGTCCAACTTCCATTGTCTCTTCTTATATACCTTTCCAACTCCTTCTCCTTCTCATCTCCCGCAGTTGAAGCGGACCGGACTGACCTGACTAGACGGACTGACCTGACTGGCCGGACTGACCTGACTGACCTGACTGAATGGACCAGCCTGACTTTCCTGACCAGCCTGACCAAGTACTGTAGTCCGTCTAGGAACAGCGACACGAGATGACGAATCGAACGGAGCTACTGACTTTCATGTCCCCGTCGTCCGGCTCCCGGCCTTCCTCTGCTACCCATCATCCCATTTTCCTGCATCACTCTTCCCCCTCCCCTAGCGGTGTCCCGATGCTCCGCGCACCACCTGGTGAACTCCCCATCCTTCTCCGCGGCCACTACTTCCTGTATCCCCTTCGTCCCAACTGCGGCCAGAGGAGAGGGTTGAACCGGTTGCGCGATGCGATCTCCTTGATTGGCCAAGTACCGTTCGAGTCGACCCGCGGTCGCGGATGGTTCGTCGAAGCCAATAACGGTGGAGGGCTTCCGGTACGCCGACGAAGATTTCCTCCAGGTCCCGAGCGGATTGTCGTCCGGGCAGAGCTCGAACACGATAGCGAAACCGGGTTGTGTCGTCGTTGAACTCGTGCTTTCAGATCGTCTCAGGGTCGAGGACGGGGACGAAGTCAGACTCGGCGTCGCTGTCAGACAGGGCGTAGACAAAGACGTCCAGGGCGTCAGAGTCTGGCTCGTCGAGGGCCCGATCGTCGAAGTCCGGAGCAAGCGCGTCTTAAGGCGCGTCCAAGGCCAGCGCGATGTCGGCGTTCCAAATGATTTGAGGTACACCGGCGTCCTGAAGCGGGTGCGTCCGTTTCAGCAAGGGCCGCAGCAGATCCGGTGTTGAGAGCGTATGGATTGACGGATTCAATCCACCTGTCGCAACCTCGCATCAGCATTTCTGCGAGGTGGAGTGAAACCTATTCAGGTCACAACAAGTAGACTGCCGGTCCTTGGTAGAGAACGATGTCGATGGCGTGTGCGAGGACGTTTGTCGTGGTGTCACCGGCAGCCTGAATCGCGCTGAGAGTTGTATCGTGTAGTCGTCATCGAGTGTAACGAGGCGGATTTGGCAAATTCTAGAGACAATTCTGCTCTTCGAAAGGACCAAGACTGGTATATAATTTTTCTGCTTCCAGCAATTGCAAGATCTAGTCTTTTCCCTGGTCATCCGGAGGCACTGAGCCCGGAGACGACCCACAGGGGTCCGAAGCGCGAGTTTGTCCGGATCGCGCTTTTTGGTTATGTCGAAATCTGCATGCGACCAAACTTTGACTTTCAGAATCCGCCCCGAGCTCGATTTTTCCCGGTCTACAGAGGCTCGCAGCGTAGTGGGTAACAGCGATTTTGCTATCAGGCTGTGTCTCAGAATGATGGTGAAGCTGTGATACCCAATGAACAAGGCCGAATGCATGCATTTGTAGGTTGGATTAGACTAGCTGCGAAGAACGACGCGACGACGGAGAATCAACCGAAGCCGCATGCTGCAGTCACCTGTGACCCTCGCGACACAGATGATATAACAAACTGCAGGCTTGGTTCCCGGCGTCGTCATGTTCCTACCGTTACATTCCTCCAGCCGCGACTTTGTAAACCGATAAATAAAAATTGCACAATGCAATAAGATAAACTATGTATACTGCATTCGGGCTCAGCCTTCTGCTCAAAAGCTAGAATGGCGATACATGAGATGAAGCGTCTTTCGTCTCTTGGCTTGGCGCAGAGAGCTGGACTTCGGAAGCGGAATGAAAAGAGTCGTCGCTGCGGTAGCCAGACTCCGTTGGTGAACTCTCCTCGCTTGCAACCGTCGTCAGAACACTGTGTTCTGAAGCCTTCCTCTCTCTCCTCAGATTCTCAACCGTTCCTATGCGGGCGCACAGATCGAGCGGGTTAGAGATTTCTGGAACCTTTTGTTGGACTTCGGCTAGTGTTTTTTCCCAGGTGGAGATCAGTCCAAGCTTTTGTAGCTCGTGACGGTAGTACCGAAAGACTTTGGCTTGTTTTTCATCCTGCCTTCCCGTAGTGGCCCATACTGCAAAGACACAGACGTGAACGACTGCCAGTTCGAACACATCCTTCTCCTTGTCCGATAGCTGCGGTCCTTCAACTGCCTCTTCAAGTTCAGTCTTCTTCTTGTCCAAAACTTCCTCTGCTCTGGCCACACACGCAGACGCCGATCGGTAAGCATTTTCGAAAGTTTTCTGAGCTTTTTTGTAGTGCTCTATACCAACAAATTGGACTCTGGGTCTGTCGTTGACGACGGAAGGACCACATCACTGTAATAAAAGATGACTCAGGCCTTCTAATGACTAGTAACCTCGTCTCGGTTCAGGTCGTCTGGGATCTAGTATGCGAGCTTGTTGTGAACATATATTGAGCGCACTGCGCAAAGCAGCAGTCGAAGAGGTGGGCATGGTCGCAGCGAGAGGTCAATTGCGTAGCAGACCAACAGTAAGCTCATATGAAACGAAGGGAAAGATGCCATATATGCCTACAAAGATCACCTTTTCCTCCTTTCATTGTAAGTCAGGATGTCTCGGACAAAGGATGATGGATGTCATCACTATCTCTGTGCTTGACCAGAGGCCTCGGCGTTCAATCTGTTTCCGCCTCATCGGAAATGTGTGGCTGTTGGCTTGCGTGTGAATACTTCTGATCTGAGTCATGTCCTTGTTGGGTGGTCATGGCGCCAAACTTCCTCGAATATCAGCGAAGAGCTATGTGAGATGTTATGCTATTGAACCCTCGTCCCCAGTGTAAGAGTCGCGCGTGACGTTGTAAGTAGATAGTCGCAGTGAGATGAAATACGAGTATCGTCCTACAGTACGGGCTTTTGCTGCGGGTCAGTCACAAGGTATTATGCCTTACGATCAGCGTAAGCGTAGGTGGCAACGGTATGCGATGCTGAATATAGCTAAGTTGATAGTCGAAGGACCACTATCGAAGGCGAAGATACTCAGTAGAGGCTTGAAGTAGGCAAGACGCTTTGGAGGGAGAAAGGAGGAGGTAAAGCGTGATTCATAAAGGAAGCGGCAAACTATTACAGGATTTGGGGTTCCCTTATATAGACGTCACTCCAGTAGGGGAGTGGCGACCTTTCCAAGAGCTCCCTAGGGGAACCTTGGGTACAACTAGGGTGACATAGAGTGACAAAAGTACCTTTGCGTCCGGAGGACATGTCAGTTTATGTCACTCCTGTCCCCCGATGCGTAACTCACTGCGGAGTGACAGAAGCGCACCAGACCTGCGCTCTGTCCTTCCCTGTACTTCCTGTCCTACTCTGTCCTCCCTTTGACACTGACGTAGCCTATTAAGCGGATCGAAACGAGAGACGAGAACGGAGTCGCATGTTTTTGGTATTTGTATATCGACGATGAAACAACGAGACGAGATAATCGCAAGAGGGAAAAACGAAAGATGAGGAGGCGGATAAGCTGGATCGATGACGAATATCAGCAATGGCAATATTGGGAACCATTGCACCTAGGCTTCCTGCAGTAGCCATTCATGTCTCACTTACCGTAAAGCTACCTGCCTGTCTGCCTCGCGTGGGTCGCAGTCTGTAGGTCTCCGTCAGACTTGTGCCATGCCACTGCTTCATAAGCCGTGGAGGTGTAGGACGGGCTCCCCCAGTCAGACAGTTATTCATCACTCAACTCAAGCGTGTATATACCGAGGCCCACACCACTGTATTGCTGACATTATGGACTGTTGAATCTCGCTTTGTTGAAGACAACTTGCGTCACCGGTTCAGCTTGACTTGCCTCTAGCGATACCTTGTCCCTGGCTATCAATTGTAGATGGCATAAATCACGGACGTCGCTTCCCTGTCTATCCCCTTTGCCATCATAACTATAAATCCGTGCCAGTTCTTTCTGTTCGTCTCGAGACATCAGCATGAAGAGTCAGTCACCTCTCTAGTGACTGGTATATCGCTATCGTCTCGAGATACGCTGGACCCCTCGTTTGTCAACGAGCCAGGGATACAGAGGCAGAGACTCGGCATCACCGCCAAAAAGACCATCTCCCTCAGCACCGCCAGACGATGGATGCGCAAAGAAGGGTTCAAATATACGCATTATTCCAAGGCCTTATATTACGACTGTCACGAACGCCCCGACGTGGTTCAGTATCGACAAACGGAATTCCTGCCTCTCATTCGTCGGTATTGGCATCGCTTGGTCCGCTACGAGAAAGAGGACTGTTCAAAGCAGCTCCCGGCGCCTGAAGGGATGACAGAGCGGAGGTTGGTGCTGGATGCTCAGGATGAGATGACAGCCCAGTACAACGACGGAAAGCAATGTACATGGGTGTGGCGAGGCGAACAGCCACTGCGAAAGAAGGGAAAGGGACGGGGTCTGCACCGCTCGGAGGTGTGCTCGTCCGTTGGCTTCCTCGAGCACGGTGGACAACAGCTCGAGTACGGAAAGAACTACGAGGGATACTGGACAGCCGAGCTCTTCGTGGAACAAGTGAGTCCGCTTCTCCCGACCTTTGGGTTGTACCTCGCTGAGCCACTGTAATCGCCTTCTGTAGATCAAAAACAAGATCATCCCTGCATTCAATCCGCGCATCCCGAAGGCGAGCAGAATATGCTCATGGTGGACAACTCTCAAGGCCATTCATATTACGCCTTGGACGCCCGCGTGGTCAAGCGCATGAATCTATCCTCCGGGGGAAAACAACAATCATGAGGGATGAGTGGCACGACAAGGACGGCGTTCGCCACGTACAGGAGATGATTTTCTCGGAAGATCATCCGGAATATCCAAGTGGGACGAAGGGAATCCGCCAAGGCTTGACGGAGCGAGGATCATGGAGAGACGAACTGCTGCTCCAATGCAAGAAACCGGCGAACCCCTCCTTGACAATTTGTGGAGTCGCCTTTGCCGACTGCTGTGCGCGGATGCTTCTGGGCAACCAGCCCGAAATCCGCGAACAACGTTCAGCTGTGCAGGAAGCCATAGAGGACGGAGGTCATCTTTGCATCATCCTCCCCAAGTTTCATTGTGAGCTGAACTTTATAGAGCATTTCTGGAACGACGTCAAACGATATCTCCGAGTCAACTGCGATTTCACCTTTGACGGACTGGTCAACAACATGCCCGAACCACTTCGATCCGTACCTCTCGAGCGGATTAGGAAGTAAGAACACAGGATGCATCGATGGCTCGAAGCGTACGAGAAGGGAATGGATGCTAGGAGTGCCCAAGTCGAGGTGAAGATGTACAGCTCGCGCTTGTATACAGCTCATTGAAGAATTCCACAAGCTGTAAACGAGGAGATCGATGAGGGTTTGCCTCCTCTCTGGGAGTGTCTTGTATACGGTAGATCGCTTTATTCAACGTTTCAGGACCTCAGCTCCTGCCAGATGGGTCCGAAGACGTCTGCGACTGCCCTGAGATGCGAATACACAGAATTCTAGGCGAATGGCGACTGATATGCGTCTCGAGAGGGGTATTCATACTTGGTGGCCAAATCGACGGCGTCGAAGAAGTCAATCTTCGTCAGTCTTTATCGCAACGAAAATCTGTCTGGCCAGGATGACCGTCCGGACAAAAGGAGCGTTTTGGAAAGATCAGAATTGATCCGAGAGACTGAGAGGAGGATAAGATGAGGCATCAGGGCGAAGGCAAGGACCGCTGCCACGACAAGCGCTGAACAGACCGCCGTGGTCCCCGCAAATGAGACACACCGGGATTTCCCGTGCTCTTTTCCGAGCTGGAAAGCTGAAGGGGATTTTATGGATTTCGCGGAATTTCACAGGTGGGGTGTTCACCCGACAAAAGCTATAGACCGATGAGTTCGAGCCCAAGAAAGATGCCACGGGACAGCGCAGACGAGCGTCCGTGTTATGTATCAATGTATGAAAATCCCTCACGTTATGTTGTGGGATCGGCAGTTTAAGGTATGTCTCTCCTTCTTATGTAAGAATTGACGGCTTTCGCCACTTTCGCCAATCCGGATCGATATTCGGCGGCACACCACAACTTGAAGAAGAAATCGTTGTAATGCGATTTTTGGTGATCATTTCGGCACTTGCCATACATCTTCGGGTAACGCGAAATTGGTGACTGAGGATAATCGGTGTTTGCAAGAATTGCGCGATTGAGCAGGCACACGTCTCGATATAAGAGAACGAGTACAAATACAAATACAAATACAAATACAAATACAAATACAAATACAAATACAAATACAAATACAAATACAAATACAA
>JAKLLX010000098.1:0-79304 GCA_022813745.1 Naganishia kalamii
TCTCATATAGCACTCGAATCATGAGATCTCTTTCTTCTTTGGATAACTCTGGGTTGATATTGAATTGCTCGAGGGTTAAACACAAGATGGACAAGGCCCAGTATCTAACGAGAGGCCGAGTGCATCAGTACTGTCGCGAGATTTGCACGAGTGACACAGACTTACAATACCGCTTTTCTGTCTCAGGACTCGCCCACACCAGTCCCAATGCGCTCTGTTTGTCGGCCATTCAGAGTCGGAAGTCTTGTTGCCTCGAGCAGCTCTCGCGCTGCGACTCTCTCGCGCCTCTCCCCTTCTCTCCTTCGCTTCGACTCTTTTGACTTCGCGCCATTGGCCTTACTGCCGCGAGGGCCGTTCGAGCGCAAGTTAGGTGGGTGGGTGTGGTGAGAAGACTCGCCAGACCCAAGAGTCGCTGTGATTGGCGACGGTTGGACTGCCGACGCAGAGACAGCATAAACGGATGTACCCGAGCGCTGCGATTCCCCAGAAGCGTCCAACCCACGATGCGGGTCTTTCTTCGGAATACCGTTGGATTCTTCGCTCGGAATACCGTTGGATTCTTCGCTCGGAATACCGTTGGATTCTTCGCTCCAGGTAGTCTTGCTGGCGCTTGCTGCTCGCGCCCACCAGGACGCATCCAATCGTCTACCGACAGGCGCGCCTTGCGAGAGCGTGTTGAGCCAAGGAGGTACGCCAGCGATCTCGCGACTCTGCTCGTTATCCAAAGCCTCCAACCCTTGATTCCCCACAGACCTCCCCATCTTCCCAATCCCCTTCTCCATCGCTTGATCAACAGTCTGTCGGTCAATGAAGCTTCGTGGCAGATTACCGGACGCGAGGACAGCAGAAGCTTGGCGGAGAGGTGTCCCGAGTGGCTGCGAGATATTCCGCGCCGTATGATACGGTTGGAATCGTTTTCCGTTCGCAGTCGACCCGGCCGTGGCTCGCGACTGGACCCGGCTTTGCCTCTTCTCCCGCCTCTCACCGATCTTGCACCCAACCCTTTCGTCATACGCTTGACCGTGTTCGGCTCTCGCCTTTCTGTCGGGGTTGCGTCGGGGACCATCGGAAAATGGCGTCCGGGCGACCGCGACATCGGTCCCGAGGAAGGAGTGGCTGAGTACGGGGCTCTCGGGCGGGTTGAAGGCATTTCCCTCGCCTTGAACGAATGACGGAAGGGTCTGAATCGAGATTTCGTCGTAGCGGAACAAGTCAGACGCTACGCCGGGGGAACGATACATCCCCTTAGCCTCGCGTCGGTGGTCGTCCTTTGTCGAAGCGGTAGTCCTTTCGACGGCGCTGTCCCTCCCACGATAGCCAGTGGGAGAAAGGGATGACTCGAGCTTGTGCGATTCCGATACCGCGGTGACGTCGTGTGATACATCGGGTGGAAAAGAAATGCCGAGCACGACTTCCTTGGCGCTCTCGTCGTCTGTTCTGGCGAGGGCTTCTTCGCACACAGCCGTACTTTCGATTAACACCTCTGAGACGTCGTATAGCGTTGCTGGGAAGATGTAAGGGTTTCGAGAGTATGAGACGAGAAGACTCACTCGCGATACCAAAGACGGGTTCAGTAGCACTAAGATGTGTTCTACCTTCAAGGAGAGTTGCACCTTGTATAAGAGTTGAATGCTTGAAGGGGTAGCTAGTCCTTTCAGAGAGGGAAGGAGTGTGTCGAGAGTTGGATGATGGATAAGGAGTGTGTACAAGGGTGTATCATATAAGCTGACTGTCTGCTACATGCCAGAAGCTCTTGTATATATAGCTATTCTGTAGGGCGAGATCCAGTGGCGAAGGCGATGGCGAGCAAGTGAAAAAAGAGTGAAAAGCGGAAGCTGATCGGTTGCGCGATTGGCGGTTTGGCGAACGGAAGCAGATGAAGCGCTGCAGCGTTGATTGGCTCTGCAGCGGTGGAGGGTTGGTAAGCAGGTGGAGGTGCTTATCAATCCAGAGGATTGATTATCAAGCATGTTGCAAATTTGCTATGTCGAGGAGCAAGAGCAGGCGATGGCGAGTCGATGGCAAAAGCGCAGATGTGGCGAAATGGCAACAGTGAAAATTGTTGGACGCGAGCAAAAAGATATGTTTCCGCGGAGACTTGAACCGCAGAAAGTGATTATTGTCAAAAATTACGTGTCGTTTGACGCGACTTTTGTGACGTCTGGATTTATTTTCCGCGTCGTTTGGTCAGAATAGCTGCAAGAATATGCCATATCACTTTCTCTATCATCCACGCGTCCTAGAGCCTTCAGACCGCAACCACAAGTTATTCTGCATACCCTCTACCTACTGCGCGACTCATATCCCGTTCTCTTCCGTCCTGCGCTGCCCAACACCAGTCCATTTCGACAGGACAGATTCATCGTGACGTCAGCACGAATCCTGCAGATCTCAACTTTACAGCTTCGGGGCAAAGCCAAAATCGCCTGGTGGACCCCGAAGACGATACAGCAGCCTCTAGACCTCCCAGATCGCATCCCATAGGATCGCCGCATGTGATGATCCATACACTCCCCGTGGCTTCCCATCGCCCAGAGAACCGCTGAGGGAAGATAGAATCTGGTATACCTCGGAAGACGTGGTCTTAGCGGAGAGTGTTGACCCTCTGCTGAGGTCATTCCCACTCCTGAAAACGAACTAAGCATCATCCTCCCCTCTCGATGTTACCATACACTGCCTCATCAGCAAAGACAGCCCTCGATATCCGCTCTTCCAGCCTCCACCCTCTGCCGATCCTAATTCACCGATGCCACACTTGATCTAGCCCTTTTTCTTTCCGGCCCAGTGACTAACCCATTGGATGATAGTTACTATCTCCCATGTCTTTTCCGTCTTAGCTTCGCTTGCCTCGTCAGTGTGAGTTTCAGGCCTGCAGCCCAATATCCGAACACCTTGTCATGTTACTCCGTCCCCAAAGCACGAAGTAGATACCGCGCTCAGGACTTGTAGCGATAGGAGGTCCTGCGGCCCACGGAGATGATACGTCGGTATAAGCAATGCGGTCGAATCGGAGAGGCTGGCACGACCATTCGCTGACTTCGTGTCGATTTCGAAACTTCGTTCATCCGTATTGCGTATCGTGATCCGTGACAACAACACACTACAAGTCCAGACAAGCAACAGTTCACTAATTTGATATTCGCCTATCTCTTGTACATCCTTTGAAGTCCCCCTAGGAAAGACAGTTCAGGGAAACCTGGCATTCCCATACTCGATGCTCTGCTGCATGACCCTCAAGCCAAAGCTCCTTCGCTCTTCGGCGGTCAGATCTGGATCTCGGTCCATACGCATGTCCTCCATTATAAGCCGAAGGCCAATCTCCCGGGTGAGGACGTGATCGAACCATTCGTCGTAAGTCAGAGGGGCAGTTGTCTCGCCTCTCTCCAGGATCGCTTGAGCGGTCCTGTAACCCCTGCTCTTGCTCATGTTGATCAGCGTAGTCACAATGATTCGACTACCTCTGGACCCATAGCTAGATCGAACGCAGAACAGGGATTAGTTCATTCCCGCTGATGGCTCTCCGATCTCGCAACCTACTATCCTGGAGTCAGGTTATGCCTTCGATCCCAATAAGCCGTGTTGTCCATCCTGGGGCGCCTCCATTGTCGGGGACCTTCATACGCGATCTCCAAGCTTGCGGCTTCATAGAAAGGCGAGCTTTCCGGGTATTCCATCGGTCGACGGATCACAAATCGAAGGTCCCATCGAATCCGCATTTCGAACCGCGACCAGTCAACTTCTGTAGGGTAGCCGGCGTGGATTCCGAGGGGGATTACTTCAACAGCAATACGGTGTTCCGAGCAAATGTCGGCACCCAATGTGAAGCCTTGATCGCCTCTGCGATATCTTGCCAACAGCTGTGCAAGAACACGAGGCATCTCTCGCGGAAGATGGTCGCCGCAATACTTTGCAGCACAATACGAAAGATCAGCTTTCCCTCTCACAACAAGCAATCGATTCTGAAACATACTGGACACGTTTCTTCACTGATATACCGCGCTGCGAAGTCACAAGCGTACGAACGTGAGCTTTGACGACGCCCCCTTTCAAACTCGGTCTATACTTACCCGAAAGCCTCGCCCGGAGCTGATCATCATCCAGGGCCAGTCTCGGAGATCCCGCTGGCTCACTTTCCCAGTCATTCAGCATTTTTATACTGATGCAGAAGTGTAAGCCAATCGAGACATCAGCTTCAACTCGCTTCTCGCCCGGCACAGCGCTGATGACCTACTTGTTGGGAGCCAGAGTAGGATCAGCTTCTCTCCTCCTTCGCAGAAGCTCCTCGCGCCCGAGTCTGTTGATTTCTTCGGCCCTTTCCAAAGAGGCTTCGCGTAACACCCTTTGGGCTAACGCGAGAGTGACGGGGTTCGGCCGTCGGTGTCGCACCAAAGGCGAGAGAGCCGGAAACCCGTGCCAGTTGACGGGAGACGTTGGAGGTGTGACCAGGTCAACCACTAAGTAAAGCTTCAGGATTAGTCCGTTGGTCGTCAAAGGTGATGATCAGCGTACCCGGAGTTCCTTGTGAGCTTTCCCTGGTTCTTTGACTTCCGCCTTTCAGCGGAAGCTTTCCCGTCTTGCGGGACTTCTTGACCTCCAGTTCCTGTCCATCCGGTGGTGCAATCCGCTTGCCAGACTTCTTTGGAAGAGGGTCCCGTTGCTCGTTTTCATGAGGACTACCGGTATGTCGAGTTGTACTCGACAACAAGTGTGTAATGGACAGCCAGACGTGCATTCTTAGTCGAACGCCCTCGAGCTCCGTCCAGTCGGGGCCTGCGATGTTGCATAACGCTGAAGTCGGGAGCAGGTTCAAGATCGAAAGCTCCATATAAAGGGTCGCGATATAGCCGCAATTGTGGCTGTCATTTTGCTGAGGCACGAAGGTAGCAATGTCGTCCTATAATGCTCCTGGTCAGCTGCAGGCCCTACAGCTTGCAGAAGAGTGAACCTACCTCCAATGGTAATTGCGTGTATTCCGAAGGCTGAACCGTCGTCAAGTTCGGTGACCTGCTGAGTTCCCTAAGATAAACTTGGCGTAGAAATTCTTGAATCCTCTACGGAAGTCGGAAACAGCCCGTGTCAGTCAAGCTCTGACGTAAACACATACATTGAGCCCTACCAAGTGGAATTCGGTCCAGTTGAACTTGTTCCCCCAACTGTCCAGTAAAAGTACTTGACATTTCATGGTGTCAATGACGCCGACCGCCCAGTGGTCCCTGAAAGGGACGAAGAAGACAATGCGGTTATATGACGGCATTGAAGATAATATCGGCTGTCCAGTGAGATCAGTGGTATGCCCAAATTGATATTCGACGCATGAACTCACCTTGTCGCTGAACTTTGCTACCTGCGCTGCTAGTCCCCTTTCCGTCGCCAGATTCTCGTAAAAGGGCCCGTCGAGACACAGTACCGTCGGAGGAGAGTGCTGCGAGAGGATGGACTGGTAATCACCAAGTAAGAGGTTATTGGCCCACTCTCCGGGCTTCAAGCGGAAGGCAGACTCTGGTGAGATGGGAGACCCTTCTCCGATCCCTGTGATCTTGGTTTTGTTGAGGGACGTCTTCCAGGCTTTCATGGTCTTCGGTCTGTTGATTATTTGTTGAAACTGTTTATTTCACAATTAGTATCGGTGCAAGGTTGACCTGAAAGTATTGTGACGCACCACATCTACCTTCTCCTTATTCGCAAGATCAAATGTCTTGATAAGCCTTGGAACGGAGCTCGCCTGCTCGAAGCTGTAATCCTGGAGCCAATCCGGGAGGTCCTAAGTTTAAGGTATGAGCCACCGATATGCATCCATATTGTAATGAGTCTCACCAAGTTGCTCATCGGCAGCTTGACCACCTCAACCTCCTTGGTTGTCTGTGTGGATTTTTCCGGCGATGGCGTGCCCTTCGCAACATCATCTGATGCCAACACCTTGTCTTTGAGTCGATAGAAAAGCAAGACTGGGCAGTCTTGCCATTGTCGTACACCCGCTTTGTCTTTCTTTGAGCGATATGTTACATGCTTCCATGGCGGCTCGATGGGCGAAGTCTTGTCGTCGTTAAATCTTTTAAAGTCGCCATCGATCATGATATCCGCCATATAGTGCCCTTCATTTGGACCGAATGCCCGATGTACCACCGTTGACGAAAGCGTGTACGACAACTTGGCATACTGAACAGACGAGTCAGCTACCTTTCTTTAAATACAGGCCTTTCCGTTCTTACCTTTCCGCCAGTAAACTCTTGAAGATCCAGATCTTGCGACAGTTTGACACCCTTACTGGTTTTGTCCCCATCGAAACGCTCTGCCGACCGATCAAGGTAGACGGCCAGGTTTTCCGGCGGAGTCGATATTCTCGTGTGACATTGTATCGTCGTGGTCGAGCAGGGACTGAGTTGAGACATAATTAAATCAGCTCCTCGCAAACTTGAGGCTTGTCACAGGGTACCTACCAGGCAGATTGACTCTTAGGCTTGGGATGAGTTGTATACGAAGTTGCGAACTTGCTAGCGACCAACTCTTTCAGAGTCCTGGTCTCGTTGACTGGTACTCCGATATGAAGCTTATTAAGATTCATAGGTTGTGTCTTTTGGGGGTTGACGCAGTTGAGGCAGCTATATTCTACGACTGCCTTCAATTCGAAGAGCTCGGGTAGCCAACGTAGATCGCTCCATCTGTTGTGACCGTCAAGGAGGCTCAGAACACGCATCCACGGCCGAGACATAAGCATCTCTGACATACTGATCAAATCTGCTGAATAACCTCATCATAAACTCATCCGCACACTGCTGTTCCAAAGCAGGAAATCCGAAGTCTGTTGATTCAATGGAGGAGTCAGGACACTTCCGCCAGCAGAATGATTGTCCCACGAACCATTGTGAAACCCATCGACATCAGGCCCATCGGCGTTGGCGCTCGTGCCTGGGAATTGTTCCAGGAACCACTCCACTTGAAACGGCTCTTTGGCCTGGTCCCAAGCGTGAACAAAATCCAAAAGAGAATGCACGAAGGTTTTGCCTTTGTTGTCGTAAGAAAATCGATCAGCACCACAGCTATGTCTGGAGTATCTGACTTACCTCGTGTCAGACGCGGGCTCTCCGTAGACAGGAGCTTACTCCGTACTAGAGGTAAATGCAGTAAAGCTTGAAAAGTGCTATTCAAGTAGCAGACGTTGGTGCCGGGCTCGTTGATAAGTCCTGGACCTTGCTTGGCTGGTCCATTGTGCTGCAGGGGCTGTGGCTCGGTTGAAAGAGCGTCGCGAACTTGATACTTCTGCTTGTTGTTCCGGGCAACCGCCTTGCTTTTCGGCTTGGCGTTGACTTTCGGATCGGCTGCGATGTCTTTGACTTGAGATTCATCCTGCGAGTCGACAGCCGCGGGAGCCTTCTACAATTATTGAATATTGACTGTCAGCTTCTGAAGGGAAGATACTGAGAGTGACATACCTTTTTGTCTTTACCTTGATTACGAATAGGTGTTTGAAATCCATGGCGTCCTTTCTTGTGTGTGTTTACCGGCAACATAAAACCCTCAGACTGGCGAGGAGAAGGAGACTGCGGCGAGTCATCGGCGTCGGGGAGTCCTCGTGGTGTCGTTTCATCGCCTTCCTTTGAAGCTTGTCGTCCAGTGCTGCCGGACGTGACGCCTCTAAAAGCGGAAAGTGGAAGATGGGCCGATGTACCTTGCCTCCAGCCTGCCTCGGAAAAGATGTTCTTGTGCTGGTCGTTGATCGTCCACATCTCGTTTTCTGCAGCGGTTCGCTGAGCTCTCTCCACTCTTGTGAGACCCCGCGTGTTCTCTTCGTGTATAGTCCGCACGAGGTCTCCCTTCTCCGTGGTTGTCGCTCGGACGGCGGCTTTCATACGGCTTTATCAGCGTTCCGCAGGGGTTGAAAGAAGAGAAAGATACTTACCCTGATATTCATCGTAACGTCCACAGGTAGCATGCCAATGAAGTGCCCACAAATGACTACAATACTTCCCAGTATGCATGAATTTCCGACAGGGACACCTGCGGGCGCCATTCTCGTCGACCTCGACGACCGTTCGCACTATTTTTGCAGTGGATCCTTCGGACGACGTCGCATCTTGCCTGACATCCTCGTCGCTATTCGATTCAGAATGTATGTTAGTGAAGGTCCCGACGAATGGCATCGGATGTCACGTACCCCGCATCTCGTGTGATGGACCACAACTGCCTTCCCTCATCCACGACTTCCCGATTGAAGGTCACAATTTGCCACATATCTTGGCCTTGCTTCTGGACCTCAAGCAATTCTTGCGATGGGCGAGGTGCCGTAGGAGGCCACATCGCGTAATAGGGAAAGAAATCATTTATGATTATGCTGACCAGCTGATCGATGCTGAGAAGGACCTCCAGAATCAGTTCACATGACCCACTGAAGATCGAGAAACATGTAGCTTACCGCTTGTTTCTGGTTCCGCCCAGAAATACGCCCTTAAAGATGTTGAAAGAGCTTTCACTGTAGTTATTGGTGTTGGCGCCACCATCACGACTGAGTCCCGGAGGCAAACCCTCGTCGGTCCAACGCGCTACGAACACAGTCAGTCAATTGCAGGCTGAGGTATCTTCCGACTTACTTCGCCATCGATCACTGAACCAATTGCGCTCAAAGTATTCGATGATATCCCTGGACGTGCTCGCTGGGAGTTCGTGATCTCTACAAAGATCCCTTACTCCTGCAGTAAAGACATCGGCAGCCTTCTGCCACTCGAGTCCCCCAGAGCGGACTCGCTGCATGACGCGGACGAGGTCGAGCAGATGCGCCATGGCTTGACGGGGCACTGACGGATTGCTCTCGAGCGTCGGCTCTTCATCACCAAGGGGGATATGCTGCTCCTTGACCCATCTTTTGATGGCCTGCATCATGTGGAATTGGCAGAGACGTATCGGGGTGTCCGGGAAGACTACAGTAGTCCAGTCAGATACGCATCGATTTCAGATCGGATCGCCCACTTACCGGCTTCGAGTGCGTTCAGTTCCGCTTGATCTTTGTCGATCATGGCAAACAGCGGCGTCCATTCTTCATCTTCGAGGGTCAGGGCGAGTTCTCGGATGCGCTGAATCTCCTCCGTTGTCCGTTCCCCTTCAAAGACAGCTAAGAGATGACAGTCAGATAAGAAAAGGACAAGGCGCCTCTTAACAACATACCCGAGGATCCCTGCGTGACAATTTCATGGGCCCTTCGGTGGATGGCACATTTGGTCTCTAGCAGGAGCGTCTCTAAGGTGTCCGCCGTGAGAGATTGACTTAGGGAGAGGCATACTTTTTTTTTGGGAGGTCAGTAAGACAACCTCCAAGGTATACAGCTAGAAATCACTCACTGGGAAGCATCCTCGCTGCATCGTTTGAAGTGCACAGGACTGTCATCGGACATTCATTGTTGTTTAGATGACGCCAGGAACTGTCGAGACCAATTCCATTGTCGGCATAGAGGATGGCGGAGTCCAGAGCGTTCGGGCATGTCAGCCCAACCATAAATTGTTTGTCGTCTTCAAGCGGTTGATGCCTGTTGGAGCAGTAATGTGATGAGGCTCAGGCTGTTGACCAAATCGCTGATTCACTTACAGGAAGAAGGAGGAGGGATCGCGATCATACATGTATTGAATGGCCATCAAAGGATTCTGGTGCAGATACCTGCGGCGGCGACGGCCATCACAAAGGTTCTTGATTTGGGCCATTGTCGGATGGCGCCAGTCGGGCATTTCAAGGTTGCCGAAGCGGCCCTGCTTAATGGCACGCTGTAGGGCTGGTACAAGACAGGATTATCAGCTCGCCGGGCCTCTGAGTTTACCGACAGTAAACACACTACTCACCCATATAATTACTTGCAGGTGTCGATCCCAAGAGCGCTGTCCCGGCAGTCGCGAAGTCATGGCACCTTGGTGACATGTGTAGGAACTCTTTGCACAGATGTAGAGGCGTATCCTCATGTTGGCCAGATTCCCAGATATTGCAGGAACTGATGCCGCAATGATCGACGGTGATCTCAATCTACGAGGTATGTATCAGGCTCAATATACACACGAGTCGCAGTCTGCGAACTTACTGCCAACCTGCAAGGGCAGTCGTAGTGCGCTTTGGCGACGGGCGCTCGGACTTCCTCGGACACTGTATCGGACATCTTGCCCTGAGCGGATCTCTTCCTTGCCTTCCTGGTCTTCTTCGGTTGCACTTCAGCCGTAGCAGTTGCGGGCTGGGATGACAGCTGATCGCTCTCTTGAGAGGCCGCTGGCGAGGACCGACTTGAAGTAGCTGTTTTGTCCGTGGACGGATCCGTCGAGGGATGTCTGGTTCGGCACGTGAAATCAAAACGGGCTACCATAAGCCGATCGTCCTTCAAGTTTTCGTCGTAGTTGTCGGAGGTTGGATCTCGAGAAGCCGGGTCGAGCGAGGCAAGAAAGAGCTTCGCCCTCCAGTCTTTGGAATCGTCGAGGTTTCGCATTCGAAAGGCTGGATGGCAGGAGAGCTTCTTGAAACCCCAGTCCTTTCTCTAAAAAGAGCGGGGGCTGGTAAGCTTCCCTTACAAGTCAATGTGACTTCGAACGTACCTGGAAGTCGAAAAACTTTCCCAGGTCGATTGTCGGAAGATTCTCCTTCAGTTGGTGCCAACCCTCATCGAGCCAGTTGACCTGTTGAAGATTGACAACGTGAGCGTTTCCGGGGAGATCTCTGGCCCGCACTCCGTTTGAAGGGAGTTCGACCAGAGTCTGAAGACGATGTCGCAACATGAAGGCAGTCGCCTCCGATACTTCGTGCGTAACATCGACGACCGCCAATGCACCGTCATCGCCAAATGGGCCGGACATCGGATCGTCCGACGGCTGGATCAGGCCGTCCGGAGTTTGACTGGGGGTGTTGTGGGCCTGACCTTGCTCGCTTTGAAACCTCTCGATAGCTTTCATCATCTTCTCCTTCTTGTTGGGGGATCCGGGAAACGTGGTCTGCAGTAGTGCTCGGGGGACGCATACTGGACCGTGCTTGATTCGTCTCGCAGGAGTACGCATAATAGGTCGAGGTTGATGCAAAAAATAACGCTTGAGCAGATGTGCCGGACAAGAGGACGACCTCGTGGAATCATTTATAACAGTCTGCAGGATGTCAAGCGAAAATCAGCATCGTACGGACAGGAAAACACCCTCTTGGTCTTCGGGCCGGTCACAAGCTTCCATCACTTGCAGTGCTGGCAGGCTGGCAGCGGTACCATGTGATAAAACACCAGAGACGGAAAAGGAAATACGTTTGTGCCGGCTAAGGTCATAATCTCTTTGAGCTTGGGCAAAGCCGTCTTTCCATTGTTGAGAACAATGGAAGCGATGAGGCCAAATAGACTTTCGCCCTAGCCCGTGGTGCCTTTGACGGCCGCGGGCGGCGACATGAAGGGGAAGGCAAGGACAGACCTGGTTTGTGTGTCATGCCCCTTGCTATCTCTCTCTAGCTTCTCCGCATGTCTTCTTTCTCCGGTTGTAAAAAAAGCCGGAGGGGTCGTGCCCATATAACGGTGTTTCATTGGCCAAAGATGGCAGAATGTTTTTCGAGCGAAGGAAATGGATTTCATCTTTCATAGAACTACCATGTCTAGGTCATGTCAGTCTAGGTCCAAACCCGGGAAGGGGAGAAAGAAGCTACTCACTAATCTACATAACCTCCGTCTCACCGCCTGTTTCATCTCTCACTTCCTTCTCCCTGTGTGTTTTGCCTAAGTGCCGGCCGTACTCCGCAACGCCGCCCGATAGATTTGCTTAGTTGACCACCGGACGTGGGTTCTCGAGCGTCAATGTGAGAACCGTAGCTGAACGCAGCTTGCTACAGTTGCGACGTGCAGATGCTTGAGACACAACACGGCCTGCGATCGGGATCCGGGTATCAGTTTGCATCTTGATACCTGATTTGAAACATACTTCTGCATTGTCAGTATCAAAGATGATGTGGAGGTCGAAAGCGCTTCATAAGCCTGCTGATAGAGTTCCGCAAAGCGCTTCTTGCAAAGCTAATCTGAGACATGATGATCGCCCCTATCAGTTCGGACTTCGGACGCTGAGCTTGTCTCAGAATTTCAACTGTAGACACGGCAGTACTCATCAAACTATCATCACCAGGGGAAGAGAAACAGTAGCTATCTCGCAAACATGGGTGAGGTCGGGGGAGGTTTGTAGATAGGCAGATCAGTCACTTATACATGTATGACCCGTTCTAGGACCTCTTATTCGCGGTCGTTCCGACCCGATGTCTGTGCAGAAATTGATCCGGGAACGATGGACGGATCTGTCCGTCAAAGAAAATCGTGCGCCTCTCCTTCAACTCCTCGTCGGTGTCTCGACGGAAAAGGCTGCGGTCACATGTGCGGAGATCATCTCTCAGATCGATATCATGGGCGATTATTGCTCGGAAGTGATACAAGCATTCATGCAGGATGTATCGATGCACAGCAAGGACGTTGTCCCGCTGCTGGAGCGTGAAACGTGGGAAATTGTCGAACGTCACCAGAAGCTTGCCGATAGTAAGAAGGCTACGGCGACGTGTAGCCTTCGCAAGTCTTTGTCAAATCTGTTAGCAGACACCGACTGGGAGGGGGAAGACTGGGTGCAGAATTTCAACGAGGTCTTCGGGATGAGGCTGCCCAGGGGATATGTCGGCTTGTCTCAGATACGCATGTATCTAGGAGCCTGTGAAGTCATGGAGAAGGAGTGGCCGGAGTTCTGGCAATGGGCAACGAGGAAGAAGGGCGTAGGGAATTTGGTGGACTTCGTTAAGCTCGTGCGGCAGTCGAGGGGACCGAGTGAAGGGAACAGACGGTTGTCAGCCGAGGACTTCGTCGTGGCGCGCAACACAATCGACCGCTATGTTCGAGGGCTCAAGCCCAAAGACTTGTTTGAAATGTGTAGAGCTCGGAAGGAGGCCCGGCAAGCAGCTGTCGGAAATTCAGCTCAAGTTGTCGGCAAGCGCACTGGCAGGGTGAACTACGCTGAGGGTAGCGAGCAAGAAGATAGCGATGCCGACGCTTGTCAGGGGGGAAAAAAGAGGCCGCGTCGAGCTGGGAATGTGGCAGCGGACAGGACTACAGAGTCTATGGCATCGCTGGCGATACTCAGGCTGGGCCGGATGAATATCCGCAAGCGATTCCATGCACTTCCCACAAATGCGATCCCGGTGACGAATACGAATCACAACGGTCCGCGGAATTCCTGGCTGGAAGATACCGCACCTCATGTCGATGTTCGGGGATACTCTGGCATCCGGAGGGTCATCAGCCCGTGGGCGAAGGAGGCTATCACGAAAGCAGAGGAAGCTGCCAGCATGAAGCTGGACTTCAACCTGCTCCGAGACTCTGAAAAGGGCTTGGAACCAAGTACGCTTCTGATAGCGGGCTCTATCGGAGTATGTACAATGCCTTGTCCGAAAGTGGGTATGCACTCAATGATGTCTGTTTAACAAGTCAGCTAGTGTCGCCTCTCTGCTCCACCACAACCTACGGAACTCACACCAGCCGTCCGGAACGATCAAATTCGTCGACGGGCAGGCATCGTTGCA
This sequence comes from Naganishia kalamii, assembly GCA_022813745.1. Classification (NCBI taxonomy): domain Eukaryota; kingdom Fungi; phylum Basidiomycota; class Tremellomycetes; order Filobasidiales; family Filobasidiaceae; genus Naganishia; species Naganishia kalamii. The sequence goes on from JAKLLX010000098.1 coordinate 13,537, forward strand.
GGATAGTAACGTCGCGGGATGGTTGTAGGTGGTCCTGGCCAACGGAGCACATTTATTTCATACTGACTAGTGCTACACCTGATACAGTGAAAGATACGGAAGATGGAACGCTGTGGTACTGAGGGGTGGTGTCGAGGATGACGATCGTCCCGATGATATGTCGGAAGAGGGCGTGATGTCGTGGTTGAAGTTGAAAGGGGAGACAACATTCCAGTTTCAGAGTCAGTCGCGGCACGTTCCTCCTCGGGAAAGCTCTGACTCACGTATACGCTAGGTATGGTACACCTGGCCGCCTACTTAGGTGGACAGGTCATCATCAACAGGGACCGCCCGGAAATCACGCATGATAACGCCATGCGACATTGGAGAGGACCGCTGTCAAGGCCGGAAGCGATCAAGGAGAGGTTAGCATTATCGTGCCTTGAGGGCAGAACTTACCACAAGACTATGCCGTCGATTCGAAAGTGAGAAAGTGAACAGCGACGTGACATTGCGCCTTCTGACGCGAGTGCCTCACGCAGCCCGATGAACTCACAGATGTCAACCTTAAACGCATGGGCCAAGACATTCAAGTCAACGAGCAGTTGATTCCGAAGCGTCACCGAGATGTTTTCCGAGATACGATACCAAAGTTCGTAGGCCAGCTGTATCCCAAAGACAAACAAGGCACAGCAACAGCCCTTGTAGGTTACGGTACCCCCGGTCCCAACAACGACCTCAGAGAACGGCTGGAAGACGACTATCAGCATCTAGATCAATGGTTTCTCAACTCAACTGCTGGAACGTTCTCAGACTGGCATTGCGATGCCGCCGGGGGGCTATCGATTGTGCGGATGCTGACCGGGCAGAAACTCTGGATCATAGAGACGAAAGGGAAAAGTAACGATGAGCATCCAGCTCGAGCGTGTATCGACGTACTTCTTTTGAGCGCCGGTGATATCCTGTAAGTATTCCCAAAACCGGCTGTTCTATCTCACCATAATTGTGCCTTGCAGTATCATGCGCCCCGGGGTCAAACATTGCGTCTACACCGTGCAAAATTCCATGGCTACCGGATCCCATTTCTACTCCATGTCGCTACTGGAGGAAAGCCTCTACACTCGGTTCCGAGAGGCGTCCGGAGAGCAGTCGTCGACCAACGAGTGCTTGCCCATCGCACACGCCATGATGGTGTACTATGGGCTCGTGCTGACAGAGCCAGACTTTTGCCCCGAGGAGTATTCAATAGGTATGTCAGTCAAATGACACCCGAGGCAACGTACTGACCATGCATTTACTTAGACGAATATCAAGCCATGACGCTGCGAGGACTCATCGAATACGCTTTGAAACGCAGCATTTTTGCGCAATTGCAATGGCCGACGCTGCTGAAGGAGGAGGAGGCCATTGTAGGCGTCTTGAGTTGTATTAAATTGCCGGCGGCGCTACTGTTGTCCCGATTGGCGAACTGTAAGGAGATGGAGGAGTCGGAGTAGATAGATTGTACCAGAGAATCGAACATGTCAATAGCAGTGCACTTTTCCGACTCGCTTTCGCGACATGACGACATTGGACGTTTGATTTGGGGAGATGATATGACATATGTCATTATGACCGGGTCGTAGCTACAGGTCTGCAAACAAGATATCGACATGAGCCACAGCGCTCGCGAAAGGAGTGCGGAGACGAACCTGGTCTACATGAGGGCAACAGCTGGCTCAACCGACTACTGGCGTGGACTCCGGCGGTCGAGTTGGCTGTTGCCCTTGGGATCCCGACCTTGTTCTTCGATTATGTCCCCACTGCGTTTGGTATAATCTCGCCCATCTGGCAATTGGTTTACGATGTGGAAGTAGCGTCGAGGAGAAACGAAGTGACGAGCAGCGAGTCGGTGTAAAATCTGGAAGAGTATGTCAGGGACCAGGCTTCCAAAGTCACGGATATGTGGACGTACTGCAGCGACGATGTGCCTATCCCGATCTTAAGGGTATGTTTCCTGGACCAACACCAAACAACACGCATGCATGCTCTCTCTGCGTAACACCATCCATTCTTCTTTCACCCATCCATTACCGTCCGCGCCCGCACCGCTGGTGCCCAGTCCAGATTCGCAAAGTCATGAGCTTTCTGCCAGGTGGTATACAGGGAGGAGGGTCGTCTTTTGTCGTGGTTGTTGTGCATGGGGCAAGGATTCGTCCGCGCGGAAGAAAGGAGTACTACGCAGGGGAAGCGATAGATCAGCGTGTGCTCCGCGCCGATGTCGCGGCTTGCTGTGCAGATCGACACATAGACAGCGCGCAGCAGGCTCCACCCTGGCCTCTCTCTCTCTCTCAACATGATCCTTCAGCGCTACTGCGGGCTGTCGAACGCCTCCCAGTCCTTGCATCTCCACCCAATCCCTTGTTCACCGTCACACCCCATCATATCAGGCACGCGTTGCTTCTGACAATACCACCCCAGTTCCTCAATTCCACAGGACGACTCACGTTGATACGAACTAACCCGTCATCCCACCGATCACCACGCTCGCCGTTCTCGCCCTCTGAGTTCCTCACCCGCGCCTCTCCCTCCCTGTCCTCCTTAGTCCCTCTCCTCCTCCCTTCCTCTCCCGTCTACACCATCCAGACCTGGAGGGACGCTCCAACGCAGACGACAGGAGTCAGCGGACGATATGAGTGCTGGACGGATTGGGGAACGATTGAGGTCGGCGTGGGTGAGAGTACTTCTATGCAAAGCGATGTGGAATCAGCAAGGAAGGGGTGCATGCGTTGCAGCATCACGATGCCTCAATTCATGATCACTCACGAGGCATTGCTAAGACGTCGCACGGAGGCTCCAGGGTAGATTGTCGCGCAACGAGATCGATGGTGATGAATGGCGTGATTGTTTGTTCCCCAAAAAGGTATTCCTCTGCAGTTCCTCTCCTACGAATGAGCGACAGCACTGCGACAGCTGTTCGCAACGGTCGTGTACGTAATCGTCGAGCGTTACCCACTCTAACCTTCCAAAAAAACACCCCAAAGGTAGAAGCAAAACTCGCTCTTTCCTTCGGGGGATTCAGCAGGTTTCGAACCTGCGACCTCTACGCACATGCAACGCAAGCATCACTGCAGCGTAGAACTCTACCACTGAGCTATGAAGCCTTTTATGATCATAATCTATTTCATACAACATAGAAAGTGATACTGCGTACATTGTGCTATTACAGATGCGATTCCGCCTATACAAATACTGATCAAGATCAACCTAGGTTCCTCTGCACCTGGCCGGACACCCCCCGTGGCAACCCGGAAGGGTCGCAGAGTCGGTCTACGCATGGCAATGTTTGCGCGGACTTCGATGCTTGTTGTCATGATGCGAACAGGGCTGCAAGGACGATGTCGCAGAGAAGAAGAGACAAACGGATTCATATCAGGAGAGTGGGGAAGCAAGGTCTGTCTCGACTTTGGGAGAGACGTGTCAGTTGGGCACGGTAAGCGGAAGCGTCCTGCTTACTTTCTTGAACCTTGTGTCTCATGGTCATATCTCAGTCCCAGGCATCTTCGCTCTGTTGGATGACATGCGTAGCGACGTGACGTGAAGGGTGCGCACATGCGGTCGTAGCTGCGTGGAGTACGAGTTTAATGAACATGTGGAAAGCGAACGCGGTAGGGGCTTCGGAATTGGTGTCTGATACAGGCGTTGTGAGGGGGAGCTTGGCCGGGAAGGAGCGCGCACTCACTCGCTAATCGCATATGCGCCCATCCGAGCTGCACCAACTAGACAATTGCTGTCAAGTGCATGTGGCGACCTCCTTCATTGCTGGGGATAAACCTGATTGGCTGTCTTCGGGGATGGTGTCAGCGTGAGTTGCCGTAGGCGACGACCCGCTCACGTTCAGAATCGCAGTTGATTCGAGCACTGGGGGCAATCAAGGGGAACCCTTGGAGTTGACTGTCCCCCGTACAGAGTCAGGCGGCCAGGGTCGTATTGAACACAGGCGGGGCCGCATCATCACCCTGCGTAATGCGCTCCTGATGGCAGAAGTGGGGACCCGGCGACTTGAGGATAGAGATTAGCAGGGATTGGGAAGCACATCCAACGACCGTCTCACCTGCCGAATGTAAGTGCTGTTTGCCCCCATATTCGGTGCTGCAGGAACTGGAACTCCTACAAGCCTGGTGCAGAGTAAGCCGGATGACCATCAAGTCGCCGCGACACTCACCCTTCAACATGACATGATCGTTCGCGATAACGTTGATGTCGTCTTGTACCTCCAAGCAAGGATGTCTAGCCTGTTTCACGATTAAGTCTCCCGTACCTGCGCGGACGTTAGCCGAGTGAGCGTCATGGTACAAATCACGTACCCTTTTCGTTTACTTTCGGCTTGACATAAGCGATGGGTGCGTTGTTGGAAACATGTTCAAAGCTGTGCACGTCGTGTAGGAGGCTGGTGATGTCAGTATGGACACCGTCTTCACGAGGCTGCACTCACCTGCAATGCCGACCACTTCCTTGATGAGTCCCCTCTGCGTCCTCTCGTACAGCTGAGTCAACTCCGTGTGCTCCTCGCTCAAGGCTTTCAGCTTTCGCGTCGTGAAGATGGTACCAGACTTTTGCGTCGCGAGGTCGATGTATCCCTTGCCTGTGATTGTTGTCACTTCCTGCGTGGCCGTCAGCTCCATCGACATCGAAAGCCGATCGACTTACAGCTTTAGTGACGCGCAAAGAGTATCCATAAACGTGATGTTTCTCGAGATGCAGCTTTTTCTTCTTGTCGATACCTGTAGCGTTTGCAAAGGCATCGTGTTCCTCGTCCAAGCCGTCCATCACGCCCATCCGCTTGCTCTTGATGTCCCCGAGTGCTGGATCAAACGCCGCCTGGAGCACGAAGTGGTGGTGCGCCAGTCCGTCCAGGTCTATCGTTTCTTCGACCATGTTGCTGTATTGCTCGAGATTTTGGTTGTGTTCCTGCGGTGGGATTAGTCTTTGCTTCAATAGATTGATCTTCTGCACTCGCTCGGAGTGGCGCGATGTATGTGCGCTCGAGAAGATCAAGCTGTTCCGATTTGGCCGGTTGCGCATTTTCTAGCAACCCAATCATTTGCGGCAACTTGGAGAAGAAGTGAATTGCGTTCGCGACCGAGCTGACAGCACGTACCTTTGAAACAGCCTGAGAGGAACGCACGACATCCTCCAGCGACGCGATCCCTCTGTTGAAGCTTTTGGTGAGCCGATTGAAAACTGGCATCGGTTTCAGGCAGTCGGACTAGCGATAGCAGTTAGCGAGTGGGCAACGACACACCAGGAAAACATACTTGTAGGCATCTCCTCGTGGTGTGATCCTCGACGAAAGCTCGACCATATCCTGGCGTTTCTCTGTATAGCCATCAGCTACTGCCGCACTGAACGCCACGTCGAGACTCACTGATCTCGTGCAAACTGACCAACGGCTGCGTCAGCCACATCGCCAACCACCTATGCCCCTGCGCCGTCCGACAGTGATTTAAGAGCCCATGCAAGCTCATAATCTTCTTCCCGCCCAACTCCATCGGATTCGGCATCAGATTCAGCGCCTTAACGGCCGACGCGTCCAGCTTCATGTATTGCGAGAGGTCGTGGTGGCGCAGTCGCCATTGGCCGTAGTGCGGGATAGCGTTGGCGGGATCGAGATAGCTGATGATGGCGGCGAGGGAGGACATGGCGGCTTTTAACTCGAATGCGGCTGGAGGCAGGGTTAGAGGTTTTTTTTTGCGGGGGACGAGGGGGACTTACGCATCGCGAGCGGGTTCGAAGAGCTGTGTAGGAGTTTCTTCATGTCTTGTTCGACTCCACGGGCGATGAACATGTCTAACCATCACGAGTCAGCGGACATCCCATACGCTTGATGCGACTTACCTCTTTGCACCTCGGTAATCACCACGTTACACTGCTCAATTACACCGATCAACTTGATCAGATCATGCCCATCCCTGCCCTTCTCCTTGAGCACCTTCGGAGTACTCTGCGCTGTCTCGCCTGCGATTCCGATCGGGGGCAACCGGTCCCCTTGGGGGCGAACTCGCGGCCGAGCTTGGTCTGCTGTCATTGAGCGACGAGGCATTCTTTAGTTCCAAGGGCGATGTCGTGGCTCTGCAGAGGCATGTCAGGCACAGTAAAAGGTGGAGGACAGGGGACGGACCTCGAACTTGCTGAGCATTTCGTCGTCTAGTAACTGGGAGACGCCCAACTTGCGCGAACTCGCTTCGGCCAAGGCGACGACGATCATCCGGTCGCTCCGCCAGGCGAGCGTGAGTTTGGCGGGCACGAGGAGCAGGTAAGAGAGATTGTCGATGTTGCCGAACAATAGGTTGTGGAGTTGCTGCAGTTTCCCCGGTCAGGTCTGCGGCGTAGTCAGTACCACTTCTCGGAGGAAACGGCAATGTACGCACTTCCTCTCCGAATTGCCATTTAATCCGTTTGCTCACGCCACCCGTGCTCCCCCAGATCTCGATCCTCATCTGCCGACTCGTCAACGCATTCATCAAGAGCACCTGCGCCAACGCAGTTCTAGGGGTGAGACTCGGCAGACCATTGGCTGTCATGCCATTCGCATCCGTCGCTGAAGGAGATTGAACACAGGCGCCGAGGTGTTGCTGAGAGGTCGGCGGTCTTGTTGATTCGAGAAGTTGTCTTGGTCATGCGCGGTAGAGTAGTCCTGAGGTGGGGCGAGGCATTAGAGGCGGTCGGGAGCCATGAGAAGGACTTACTTCTCAATCGAACAGTCTTGCGCATTTGCGCAATCCACTGTGCATGGGGACGGTCCAGTTTCTGTATGGGGCGGCATGGCAAACTTAATGTTGAGGCCTATCGGAGCAACAGAGACTTACAGCAACGGCCACCGCAGGCGAAGAGAACCCCGTGGAAATGTCGTGCTTTGTTGTGGGCTGGAGCCGGGACTCGAAGGGGTCAATCAGTTGAGCTGTCAGTTGTTGATCATTGGAGAGGGAGATGAGACAAAAGTTCGCCGAGCGATCGAAAGGCGCAAGGTGACGTCCTGGTGACTAGCCGGCTGACTAAGCATATCGGCAAATATACGCGGATGACGTGTCTGAAAGTGCGAATTGCTGAGTGCAAAGACGGTACGAAGGCCTTAACAGCTAATGGAAAGGCATGATGCTGCGCTGGAAGTGGGAGAGCCTACACAGGTGATGACGGGAAGCTCGAAAAATAGATATGTCAGAAGGATCTCGGAAACGAGGTGAATAAAGAAGATGTACATGCTTGGGAGCGGGAGAGGTTCGACCAAGTCAGTTGGTAAAGTGATGCCTACGGGGGGCTGTCGTGTCAGGACGGGGAGAAAAGGTGACCAACGCATGCGAGACTCCAATGTAAGGCTTCTGGGAACGAAGATTCGACTTTGAAGCCCATGATAGCCAGCAGCTTGGAAAATGATGCTCAACGTGTAGGGAAAAATTGCACCAAATGGAACAACGTATTGTATGCCTGCAAGAGCGCGGAGAATCCGGAGACTGAACAGGAGTGCAGACAGCGCACTATGGGGTACCAATGTGCGGAAGGCGATGTCAGCCGGTGCGGTCAAACCGACTACAGAGCAGAATAAGATTCCGGGCCAAACGACGCGAGATGATGATCCAAAAGACGCAAAAGGCAAGACAATCGACGTTGGATTTAGAGACAATAAACAGCACGTGCACTTGAACCTGCGACCAGAGTCGGGTCTAAGATCTTAGAGTTTGGGCTTTGGGCGGAGTGGCGGAATAGAGTTGGTTGTAATGAGTTGGTAGAAAGGTAAGGGCGACGCAGTGATGTGTCGTTCCCTTACAGAAGACATCGCTTTGCCACGGGTTCTTGCCATTGTACGGATCCTCGAGATCATAGGTCATAGACAAGTGGGGCGTAACATCCGATAGGAGCTTTGGAGGTTGATTGGTGAGGGCGGAAGACAGGTCAAGGAGGCGGGGTGACTGTGTGGTGTCGGGGAGCGGTGCATTGTCCTCGTTATTGGCAGGGGGGGGCGTCCGTGGTCTAAGCCGGAGTCGATGATCAGCTATGCGGAAGCTCCAGACCATCGAGTTAGACTTACTTGTGCCAGCAATCTCTTTGAGCGCCTGTCCGCCTTCTGCCTTTTGCGCAGTTCGTCCCGGTACCATCTTTCCACCAGTTTGCAGGCGGTCCCTCCATAGCTCGCAACCATCAATGCGCACAGTTCCTTCCATCGCATCCACTTGACCTCCGATTTGTACTCCGATCGACTCCGATCAAGCTCTGATTTAGTCTCCTTCAAGTCTGCTTTGACTTCCACGAGCTCCCCTTGCGTATCTTCCAGCTGCCCTCGAGTTCCCTCGAGTGGCTTTTCGAGTTGCTGGACCTGGTACTGTGCCGCGCGAAGCTTGAGTTGAGCTTTGTGGAGACGGAGACCGCGTGTGACGTAACGGCGCCACAAGTCGTCGTATTCCTCTGCTTGCCGATCTGTATTCGTCACCCATCCCAAGATCTGTTTCCTCAAGTCTTCGACTTCCGTTGTGAGCTCGTTTACTTCTTCTTCTAGGTCGTGGATACGCAGGTCAAGCTCTTCTGGACTGGCGGTTCGAGGTCGCAGCGGCACGACGGGGCAGCCTTCCAGGTGGTCGTGTTCGAGCGCATACTGATCATCTACAGGAAACAGGCAAGTTATATCGGACATTCTTTAGCAGGGCCTCAGCCTGTGAAGGCTTACACAACTCACCTATCTCTTCCCCATCATCGTTCAAAGTGACAAAGCGAGATGATACAGATTCAACGCGATACCAAGCGAGCTCCGCCATATGGTTGCCGATGGGACCCAATGACATGTGAACGGTAAGGCGTTTGATAGACATATGCAAGCTGTTGGCAGGGTCGTCGAAGATATCGAGTGAGTTGACATTGGCGGCAGATATGTTGCTCGGACCGTTTGGTGGCGTCGTAACAGCTTGCGCGAACGGAAACATCGGCACCAGCAGCAGCAGCCCCGCGAGCTCGCTCTCTTTGCTCCGCATGTCGGTATCGAGTGTTGGTCATGGCTGTTGACGTCACAGCGTTGTCAAGAAACGGATATCTGTCCAGCGGCAGAGCGGGTGCGCAAAAGACGCCAATGGAGATGGCGATTCAATTGTTGGCGGGAGCGCGCATCACTCACCGCCTGGGTCGCGCTTGCTTCCGCATAGGAGGTGTTATGGTGTCAGTCGTCGTTCGTTCCATTCTGCAGCCGAGGGCTCGGATCGGCGCTCTGATTGACGGCTGACGCAGCCGAAGTAGCGAAGATCTGCAGAGGTCGCTTATCGGGAAATGGCGCGGCGATCCGGTCCACTGAATGGTGCAAGGCAAGGATCGGACATGGGGTGGCAAGGAACAATCAAGCGAGTATGGCGGAGATAGTATAGGACGAGATGGAGGTGTCGCTGCGGAGACGATCCTCAAAACCAGGTGCGTCGTCGATGCGACGAGTTGCAGAAGATCGTCCAATCCTGTCATATGACATTCCTCTTCTTCTGTGATCTACCTTCAGCAGCGAGCTCATCTCCCGTTATCGCGCGAGCAAGTCCCTGGTATCGTGACTGCGACTGAGGGAACGGAAACGGCTCTTCTCTTGATGCTGTTTTGACTGCTCTCTCGAAAGAAAGCTTGACACCGTGCTACAACGAAAGGGGTAATTTAATTCCAATTCACAACTGGATACTGCTTGCTTCGATGCCCACCTGAGTCTTCCGACAATGTTCGATCCCCTATATCTGTTCTCCACCTCTACATCCCTCTCCCAATCTGCCATGATTGGTGGCCATTGGAGATCGCTTCCGTTGTACATCTCTATCCGTCTCGTCGTTCTGCAGCATTGATTCGGCAAGTCTGCATTTGACCAGTGAACGACCTGGTCGGATTCGCGCAGGTTCGCTTGTCGGGGGAATTGCACATATGTGGCGGCGGGCAACAGTCGTCGTGTCCACAACGTTCATCCCGCTTCGAGCGTTTCCATATCGGTGGTCTCCTTCCCCGATTGCCGAATCGATTGTCCCACTTTTCACATATCCGCCAGCCAAGACAATGCCCCTGCCAGACGGAGAACACAGTACATATCCAGCACATCCACCCTCGCCTCCTCTTCTTTCCCAACCGCCATGCCGTCCTTGACATCCGCCAGGGACGTGACGCTCGGACTCATCCCCGACGTCCGGGATCCTGCCCGCTGAAGCCCAAGCGCTTCCTGCAAACGCTTGTGTCCCTTAGGGACCCGGTCGCCTTGAGAACTGGAGTCGGAACGATCTTGTCAACGATGCTGGTCTGGACGATGGTTTGTCCGAGTGGCAGGGTCCATAGGGATGACTTGGGTACGTGTTAAGCAAGCTGTAATGACGAGGGTGTCGTTGCTTTTGGTTTTAACAGCTGAACGATAGCCGAGGTGTATACGACGAGTGTTGACGTATCGGCAATGACAAGCGGCTTGATGTTCAAACAGCGATGCCCTACACTTTCCTTCATCATTCGGCAACGAGACACCTCTAGTCCAACGCCCTTAACCCAACCCCATTCTCCCATCCCGCCAGCAACATACGTCCCCAGCCTCTCTCTCCCGTTCTACGCACGACAAAGAACCACAGCCGCATGCACCCCCTCTTCTGTACACACAGAACATCCTCGAGTCCAGCGCCCGAGACAGGTAGCGCAAGAGAAGGCTTCCACTCGTTTTCGGTTGTGCAAACCGGACCCGCAGTATCGGGTGTATGCGACGAGGGGACTGGTTGAGTTTCGGGAAGTGTCTTGCGCGATAGGAGGAGCGTGGCGGACAAGGCGCCGCCTGTGATGATAGGAGGAGGACGGATGCGGTGCGGTATATCGGTGCGGCGTGTGTTGGAGGTAACTTGCGCACGGAGCACACGATGAGAAGGGCGAAAGTACGCTAATACGAGGATGGGAAATGATGAGCCAGACGAAAGGACTGCGGAGGGAACATTCCTTCCCTCCAAGTCAGCTCTATTCGAGATCTCTCAACGTATTGCTCACCGCTCGCCGTCATCGCCGTCATGCATGCCAATCCCATTCTACTCCTTTGTATCGGACCTGACCACTCTCACACCTGCACTCCGCTTTATCCCCTTAATGCCATCATCGCCAACTCAACCTTTCATTCCCTTTCACGTCCCCTTCCCAAGGCGTGTCCCCTCCCGCAGGAACGACGTGATACGTATACCGCAATCACTCATCCGCCAGATCCTCGTCTCTGCCACATACTCCTCGTTCCGAATTGGCGCGATTGGAAGAGGTCTTCATGTTCCAAGGGAACCACCCTCTGTGGATATATCGATACGGTCATCGCCTTCGCCGAGGTAGAGACGTGAAGATTGCAAGGTCGGAGAGCGGTCAATGTTGGTTGTTGCTGGGAAAGGAGAAGACATAGCGAGGAGCCATGCCGACGACGGAAGAGGTGGTGACTGTTTATATGACGCGCGGTCACATTTGCTGGGACTTGTGCCGATGGCCATCCGAGCAGATGTCCCGACGATTGACCCCTGCGACGAGGGAGTCGGGTGCGGCGACGACCACATAATCGAGAGCAGGCGATCTGATCAAAACAGGCTTTGACCGTTGATTCCAACTTGACGTTCACACGTTTCACTCGCAGATGGCCTACCGAGAGGCAAGATGCGCCCAATGGGTTGTCCCGTCGTGACATCGAAGTAGAGAGAAGGCTGATGGTGATGGACTGGGCAACGGGTAACTTGTCGTCGAAAGCACGAACAGCGCGCCGATTTGACGAAACAGTACTGATATCGCCAGGGTGGCCGTTTCTACCAAGGTCGAGGGGAGACGATAGATCGATTGACGGGAAGCGCGGGATCAGACATTTGGACCTGTCACGGGACCCGGCGAGCAAAGTGGTCCTGTTCCTGTCGCATTGTCGTTGAGCTCATGGTGATCGAAATCGGGTGTTCGGTTCCCATATCTATCGCGCCACCCGCTCTTCCTTCTCATACTCCGCTTTAACGTCAGATTGTATTGGTGCACCGCTCCGGCGGGTGGTGGTCGTTCGGAGGAGGAACGTCCGGTTCGTGTCGGTATTTATGCCGATGGCATGGTGAGTGATATGCCGATGGCATGGTGAGTGATGGTGGTGGAGACCAGAAGCGTTTGGTGCGTGTCATGCTGAACGAGAATGTCACACAAATCAGCCAACTGCAACGACATTGCGCAGTGAGCTTACTTACCCATACTGATCATAGCTATAGAAGACGATTATGATATGTGCGATGATTCGTGCCGGCCATGTAGCATCTTGTTGTCTAGCTTGGGAGTTCGATGACGCATAGGCGGTCCGACTTCTTCTCTGCGAGATAGGACAAGCGCTATGTCAGCAACAACATGCGCCACGGAGGGCATACACTAACCTTGGCAGGCATCGTGGCGTGTCTTCAATCAAGGTTGCCTGACGCCGACGGATGAGTTTTACTGCTGCACCTGGATGTCGATGGGGTTCTGTGACGAAGGACCGAGTCAGTCTCGCGGTAATGTCTATCCACTTTGAGCTACCCATTCTCTTTCGAAGTCAACATCTTTACAAAACCCCACCGCAGTATCCAAGTCGTTGTGCTTCAGGGTTGAGGTATATCATCCCGCATATGGCGCTGTTTCCGCAGTTTCGGCTTTGCGATGTTGGTACGCATGCGTTGTGGCTCGCGATCGGAATTCTTGATCCGGCGGCAGGTGAATCTGGCGAGGTGGTGGGGCCCAGACGGCTGCGAAGGGAAAGGTCGTGGTCAGATTGACGAATTACTAAAAAATCGGTAACAAGGTAGACCTACTACTAGTTAAGGAGTCAAGTCAAGATCCTCCCACGTCTTTCAAGTCGTGCTCGATCTTGATGACTGCAACACCCAAGAGCCATGATCAGACTACGCAACGGGCTGAGCGATGAAGTCACTCACTCATCTCCCACTACTTGAAAACCTAGTCCCTGCCCCGCTACCATCCACCAGATGTGTTGCCAAAAAGCTCCAAGACCGCCGACTTCAATTTGTTGCGGCGAAAACGATTGTCTAGCGAGATTCAATGTTCCCTCATGCTGGCCTGTTGCGTAGCTGTCAGCATACAATCTCGCCGTCAGAACAGCACGAACGACTCACGGGTGCTGAAGCTGCTGTTGTCCTGCTGTCGGGCTTGCAGAGCCTGAGGGCAGTTCTGAAGGCTGATCGTGTGGCGGTGTTGTTGGAATCCTCGAGCCGGTCATGATAGGTGATCATGATATCATGATCGTCTGTTGAAGTCTGTCGAGCACAGCTTCAACCCCAGATTTCGGACCCGCAAGACTGTGATCGAGAAGAGGAGAAATATCGATGTTGAGCTCACCATCGATATTTTCTGAAGTCGAAAGCGCTGCAGGGATTGTGCTGGAGAGCGGAAGCAGTCGGAGTATCAGTTAGTCCGACCGGTCCGACAAATGATGCCGATTCCTGAGCGGGATGGTCGAGTTGACCATTGTTCTCGACATCAACGATATCGCTGTCCACCCCATCATCACGGCGCAAACACTTTGCCTTTCCTCATCACAGTAGCCGCTCCTGCGCTGCGAGTTAGCACATTACCAGCGGATCGACCATCATGCCGTTCAAGAGACTCTACGCCGCCCTTCATCGTCGTCTCTCGGGAACCCTTCCCGCACCAACCTCGCTTCCAGTCCAAGTCGCGACGCAATTCGCACCTTACCTCTCAGTCATCGCTATCCTCTTGACTACGCCTTTCGTATCACCCCCGCCGCCCAAGAGGACGGACATCATCAAGCCCGCCGACGAAAGGCTATTGATAATCGGCGCGAGTTCTGGTTGCGGAGAGGATCTCGCGAAGAAATATTCGGCACGAGGTGCAAATGTGTATGTCTGATGGTCTCTTGCTTGTACCGTACACTGATCCGTATTGTTAGCTGCATTGTCGCTCGAGGGAAGGAGAATCTGGACCGCGTAGCCGAGGAATGTCGAGCGCTTCAGCCGGTTGGTTCCGGCAAAGGAAATAAATTGCTGTCCATCACTGGGGACATCTCGAATCCGGACGATATGGTTGCTGTCAGGGACTTGATTGTCAAGGGTATGTCGTATCACCCGCGGTCGAATCGCATTGCGCACGCTAAAACTGTTCTTCACGATGTCAGAATGGAAAGGTCTCGATACGTTGCACATCATGTCCGGGTATCCCTCGACACAAACACTCCTTGAAGCAGCACATGTCAATCAAGTTCCCATCGCAAAGGAAGTCGATGAAACCACTACGAATGGACGACATCATGTGTTCAAAGCTGTCGCCTCCGAGAAGGAAGCGGTGCCTCATGCGGAATTGACCTTACCCGGAACGGAAGGGCTTCATGCGTTGGTAGAGCAGACGAGGAGATTGTCGGAAGTGAACGTCGTCGGAATCGCCGTCAGCATTGCTACATTCGTAAGTCTTTCCCACGCTTCTCTGAACAAATATTGAGTCTTTCGCGCGCAACAGCTTCCCCTCCTATCATCAACATCACCCTCCCCACTCATCCACAACCTATCCTCCGTCGCCGCCCTCATACCAGCACCTACACTCGCCTTGTACGCCGCGACGAAAGCCGGGGGCTTGGCGTGTTTCCGAAGTGCAGCGGTGGAGAACGGCGGAGGGCGGAGCGGAGTCAGGTTCTTGGGTGAGTTCTCTGACTCGTCGTCTCCGCTGTCGCTGATAGGATGATGCGCGAGAAGCTATTTGTCCTGGGACGATCGATACGGAGTTCAACAGCAAGAGCGATAGCGCCGTAAAGGGCGACCTACCGGCAAAACGGTTTGGAAAGGCTTTGTTGTCCGTCGACGAAGGTGAGTCTATCTCCTGAGATTTCTACGTTCCGCAAGAGTACTCATGCAATCCTGCTATACGTATAGTCACCGACGCCATCATCCATCACTCTTCATACACCTCGGAACCCCGTCCTCTCCGCATGCGCCTCTTCAGCAAGTTCCTCAGCGGATCACTTACCTTCCAAGTCCCGCTGATAGAGCTTCCGCCGAATGATACTGTCTTCCTGCCCGCCAATCCGTATCGGTTTGGGTACTGGGCGCTGGATACGCCATTCAGGGTGATTACGGAGCGGATGGCGAGGAAGACATATGGACTGGAGTAAGGCTTTTTTTTGTATCAGGAAATGAGTGTGAAGGGAATTACGAGGATGAAGGCTCGAAATTGCGAGACCACGTTTGGCTTATTTCTGCATATCCGCTATCTTCATGAAGCCTATCAATGCAAGTCGGCAGGCCGGCGCGCGTTTCCTGATTATAATCGATTGAGGAGGTTTTATTCGGTGGCAAACGCCTAACGCCGAGTAATGTCATGTCCCGCCTCTCTCAGAAAGCGTTCAATACCTAGAGGCTAGAGCTCGTTCTCCGCGAGCGCCGCTTTGCACGACTTTTTACGCCTTGTCGACTTTGAGCCATCGGACGAATCAGCCATCAATCAGCTAGTTCGTCGAAAAGGCTCCTGGATACGCCCCGCCCTCTGGTTGGCGGATCACCCTTCAGGTTCGCATACAACGATCTGAAGACGGCTCTATCGACAACATGACACAGGCGGACTCTAAGAGGACGACGAGTTACTTTCGGGCAGCACGTGAACCCGCCGTGACTAAGTCGCACACGGGCCAAGATCGTCTGTTTTCATCGCGAATGGTGTTCAGTCAGGCTGACGAGTTTGTCTTTGATGGTAATCCCGATGGTGTGACTCCTGCACAATCAGCTGATGGCTCAAACCTGGAGACATGTATAAATATGACCACCAACGAGATGCAGCGTTGCAGCGATTAAATCCCTCTTCAATTCACTTTCGAGGTCCCCATCAAACGCTCTCCTCAAGAAAGCCGCAATGTGGCGTTGGGACCCAAACTTTGTCCGCCAGTCACTGTTGATGGTACAGGATGAGGCGCGCTATATCACCCCTTCCGTGGAGCCGTTCTCATCCGACGTGGACGACGACTACTCGGACGATTACATGGCGGAATCGACATATCACTCTTTGCCTTCGTCTCCTAATTTAAGCGCAGCAATAGATGTAAGCACGTTTGTCTAACAACGGAATAACGTTGGCTCATTCACCTGATCAGGCGTTGACGTTGTGCGATCCACACCTGCCCAACCTTCCAAGTGACGTCCTCGGGGTAGTCGCGCGCCAACTCCGTCTCGCAGGGCTCCTCAATACACTCGCAAATCTGAATGTGGCATCGAAAGCCATCTGCTACCAGACAACGCCAGAACTGTTTCACACCGTGTCCGCGCAATGGGGCGAAGATCTCGCTCCAACGGTCGACCTGGACGAGTTGGATGATGCGATTGCAATGCGATATTGCAGCACGTATCAGCACATTAGGCGAGTCTGATAGCCACTCTCGATAATAACGCGAAGCCAAAGCTGATAGAGGCAAGGTCATATAGATTCTTGGTGGCGCCAGTAATATCGACCATCTGGACGTCATCAGAACGGAGGCGACTACAACGTAAATTCGACAACACGCATGGGGTCTTACGTCCAACGACTCTATACCGATTCGTCAACTGGATGGAAGACAGGACAGGCAGGTCGTATCACAACGGTCCTCTGTATACAGGAAGGCGTGGCGGGCCATACATCCCAGAGACGTTCTATCTACTCGAGTCGGGCCCACGGATCCTGCGCCTCGGCGACCGCTATCTCCCACTGAGCGCAGAGTCTCTCGACTTTTTGCGAAACAATTCCGAACTCTGGCACACGCAAGCTCCCTATCGTTATGGAGACGGCGGTCCCTTTATAACGCTACAAGGAGGGTCGGACCTACACATGCTGGCGCCGTCGCGCTGTTGGGACCAAGATTACATCCAGAGTGCAATGGTATGCTTTCCAGACATGCTATGGATACCCCGACCGTATAGCCTGCTGGCGATCCGCAGCGTGACGGTCTGCAAATTATCCGACGACTCGAGATACGACTACGACTACCTCCATCTTCTCACGCTGGATGCACTTCGCCTCGGCGCCCATCACTGTGTCCGTCCGCACGAGTTTCCCTTGGGAGGCTGCGTCAAGCCCGTCGTGATCCTGGGGGACCTGTTCCTTGACGAACTTCAAGTGATCTTGAGAGCGGCAAGTGCTTCCTATCCCTTGATGCCCCCCTGTTAAACTTCTTGCCTTTTTCTAGGTCGGCCAAGCGTTTTACTGTCGCCAATCACTGACGGATGTGTGGCTGGTGATGAGGCTGAGAGACGATGTCCATTCTTTCGACGGCATCGACGACTGGCTCAAGTCCCTCACGGAACTCTACCACCACGTCTGGCGATGGCGATGGTACCTGCCCCCGCCTTCCCTCAGTATCATCATCCGCCAAGGTGAAGCGGACAAGGGCTCCCGATTGGTGACGGAACTCGATCTGCCTTCTATTCACGGTCTACCAAGTAATCCTTTACTGAAGGAGGCAAGGGAACGTACTCAGGCGTGGAGACGGAAATTCGGATACCCATACGACTTCTAGGGTGGTCGCAATGGCCAGCAGCGGCGGCGGCGGCGGTGGCGGAGGAGAAACGAGTGGTCGAGCCGTCGCGAGTGGTGTGTGCGCGGTTCTCGGGACGTTGTATCAACAATCAATGCGGGGAATAAGCTGTTTACGTTAGGCGGATGGTATTAGGCGAGGGATCGCTGTAGGACAGGAGTCCAGCAAGTCGAAGGAGGACCAACGGATACCATATGTTATGCTACACGCGCGACACGCGTCAAAAGCGACAACTTGTTCTCCTCACGCTAGAGTGGATTGCGTCTCGACGTTCTAAACACAAGCCTTCCTTGCCCCTAGATATCGACGCCTTGCGAACCGACAGCCTTTGGCCAGTATTATCCCACGTCACGCTGGGCTGGCGGTCAGGCCGCGATCCCGTTGCGTGTTTGCAGCGCGGGACGTGCTTGTCGTTGTGCATCCCCAGGCGAGGCCCTGATCGATCGACGGATGAGGATCTTGTTGTTGGCGCTTTACGCGGGGCCGTCGAGTGCAAGGGGGGCGTCCTGCGGCGCAGACCATGGATGGTGCCACACGTCGCAAGTCGAAGAGCGGGATATCGGGTCGTGGGTATTGCGGGTCTACTCGCTGGTCGACTTCGAAGCACATAGGGCTTTCCAGCACGACCGGGCCCATCCGCGCACTTGCTGAACGTGTACCGGGTTGTCCTATCAAATGCTAGGTGCAAGGACATGCGTCGCACCTGCCGACCGTCGTTTGCGAGGGGTGGAAAAAGCACGGCTCGTCCTTTGCCGCACATCGCATCGGACGTATCGTCCGTACTGGTCGTCGCAGATGTATCGACGTGATCGTGGACAGGTCGTTGTGTTCCGCTCCGAGTGGATTCTCGTACGGCATTGCGCGTCCGTAGACCAACGGCTTCCGGGCCATCCATTCGCGTGTCCTGGAAACGACGACCGGCGAGGCCCTCGGGCGAGTCGTTTGCGCATGGCGATAAGTTGGACGACGGGCAACCCGCGAAGCCGGGCGGCGGCGGACCGGTCTGCGTAGGTCGATCGTGCGTCTTCCCTCAAATCGAGCGGACGAGGTGAACCGACGGATCAAGTCTACGATAGATCATAGATTCAGTACGGCGCATTGTTGAAAGAGCCTGGGCGGACGTACCCTGCACAGCCTGTCTACGACAACGCTATCCCCTCCGTCTCCGCGGCGGGAACATGCGCCGATTCACCACCGCCACGGGAACATCGTACGGCCCTTCATCCTCCTCATCCGCGACGGCCGTCGGCGGGATCTCAGATCTCGCATCTACCACATCTCGTCAGTCTTTTTGCATCTTGGTGGACGGAAGGAGGACATACCGACGAGCAACGACAGGGAGTCTAGGGACGGCGTGGAATACGCCATGAGCGCGAGGTATGACCCATATGTGAACAGCACCAGGAGCATCAACCAACTCGGCACGACCGTCGCCCACGCTCTACCACATATCAGCAACCAATCTCGCCCACGACGAGGGGACTCACTGGTCGGGCAGCCATTCGAGAGGTCCGGTCAGGAATCGTGCGGGGAGAAGGGCCCAGGTGAGGTAGAGGACGAACGCGGTGTATGAAGTGCATAGGGCGAGGAAGCCGTTTGTGGCGCGCGATGAGGGGAGTTGGGCGGCCATGCCCTGCGAAGCGGAAAGAGGTGCAAGCAAGATGAGAAGGTGATGATCAAGGAAGATCAAGGTGAAACACTAGCGTCGATCGCTTGACCCTTTATACATGAAACACTACTGAACCCTTCCTTCTCCAAATCTCCTCCTTACTCTTCTCCCACCATGCACTCCCACCACTCCCACTCTGGCCAATTCTGCCGCCACGCAGCCCCGGGAACGACCCTCGAGCAATCCGTCCTGACCGCCATCGAACGCGGCCTGACCATCGTCGGCCTGAGCGAACATGTCCCTCGCTACCGCCCGCAGGACCTATACCCCGAGGAATCGGATCTCTCCCCTGAGGATCTGGAGCGGATATTCGACGCGTACCTGCGAGAGGCACATCGGTTGAAGAAGACGTACAAGGGGCGGATTGATCTCCTCGTCGGCGGGGAGACGGATTATATCACCTCCCTCGACCTGGAGCGACTCGAGGCCCTGCTGGAGAAAGAGGAAGGGATCGAGTACCTCGTCGGGAGCGTGCACCACGTCGACCAACATCCGATCGACTTTAGCGAACCCTTGTGGCGGGAATGTGTGGCCAGCTTCGAACCCAACTCAACATCTTCCGACGTCAACGCAACACCCTCGGATGCAGCACTAACGGCCTACTTCACCGCCTACCTGGACGCCCAACACACCCTCATCACCCGCCTCGCCCCACCCATCATCGGACACTTTGACCTCTGCCGCCTATACATCCCCTCCGCCCGGCTAGACGACGCCCGCCGCTTCCCGGGCGTATGGGACCGCGTCGTGCGGAACATCCACCAAGTTGTCGCCTACGGCGGCCTATTCGAAGTGAACGCCGCCGCCTTTCGTAAAGGCTGGGAAACGGCCTACCCCGGGTCCGAAATCCTCCGCGTACGTCCTTCTGTCTCTCCACACCTCCCCTAATCGACTAATTTCTCTGCGCAGTGCATCATCGCCTCTGGAGGCCGCCTCTGCCTCTCCGACGACTCCCACGGCCCGCTCGGGATCACGCAGAATTACCTCCGGATGCGGGACTACCTCGTCGCGGAGGGCGTCCGGGAGATCTGGTACCTCGCCTCTGTACCACAGGAAGGTAGCGCATCCGCGGATGGTGGAAGAGCGGAGGAAGGGATCACCAACCCCGGTGGATTGCCCTGGAGTTGGCTTGATCCCGTGCGGAGGAGGGTCGTTGCACGGCGGTATGAGGGTGATTGGGCGCAGGACGGGTTCTGGGAATCGTTGAATGCGCGGGAGACACAGGAGGCGGTAGGAAAGTGAGAGGTCCGTTTGGTTTGAAGCAGGGCAGACGAGGGATAGTATTGTATAGATGATAGCATGATCAAGGATCTATTCCTGGGAAGTGGAGAGCAACTCGAGCATCTATGGGGGCCGACTGCTCGTCGCTAACGTCAGAATGAGGCAGGGTTCTCGTATCGAGGATGGTCAGGCTTAGGCAACAAGGCATGAAATCTGCGTATATACCTGGATGCTACGGCCTCTTGGGTGGAAAACGCATGGTATACTATAGAAACACCGACGGTACGTCAAGCACAATCACATACTGACTACGAACTACATCGAGGCACGGCCTCCTCCTTCCTGACTTAGAACAATCCCAACGTGGCCACGACGGAAACCACGGCGGCAGCACCGACCGTCCATCCGCCCAAGGCGACCGCCTGCTCCCGCGCCCCGCTCGCCAACACGGCCGACGAGTTGGCCGTCAACACGCCCGCGAGCTGGGTGATCGCGGTCGTAAAGTTGCCCCCGCACGTGTTGCCGAGGGATTCCCAGAGCGCCTGCTGGGCGCCCAAAATCGGCGAGGCGCCCAACCCGGTTCCGTACGGGTTGTTGGCTTCCCATGCGACGTACGAGGCCATGACGTTCTTGGTGCACGTGGTGCACAGGATCGAGGCGGACATGTTGGGCTGGAGGAAGAGGTAGGAGAGCGAGGTCGTGCGGTAGGTCGTCGTGTTCGGGGTCATGATCGTCGTCGAGGCGACGTCGTCTTCACCACGAGGGGCGACGATGCGCTTGGCGATGGCGTTGGCGACGTTGACTTGGGTGTAGGTGACCAAGTTGGCCGCGGCGGCAGCGACGTCGGCAAACATTTCCTGCGCGGTCGTTCCAGACAGCGCGGCGAACGACTTGAACATGCTCGCGGCCGTCGCGTTGGTCGCATTGGCATTGGCTACCTGGTCGGCAATAGTCGTACCATTGGTCGATGCGGACGTGGTCGCGTTGGTCGAACCCGCTTCCTCGGCCACGCCGGACGAGCCAATCTCCAGCACGCAGTACCGCGAGGACGCGCCGTTCTTGGTACAGATCGCGTTCCGGAACGGAGTGACGACGTACAAAAAGTCGTACATGTCCCTTACGACGGCGTTGCCGTTCTCATTGGCCTGCAGTTCCGACTTGCACGCCGTGTAGAAGCGCGAGAGGTACGAACGAACCAGGCTCGCGTCGCACGACTTGGCGGCCGAGCTCGAACACAAGTTGGCCAGGGTCCGGGTAATGTCCGACGTCGCGTACGCCGAGGCATTGTTTTGCCCCGCCGAGGGGTTGAAGAGGGCCGTGATGTTGGCCAGGGGCTGGACACAGTTGGCGAATTTAGCGTCGACGTTCAGGCTGTGCAGGTAGGTTGTGCACGAGTCAGAGAGGCCGGCGGGGATCATGGCCGTCGAGATGTTGCTGGCGGCGGTGGCGGAAGCTGCAGCGGAAGAGGTGAGCGAGGCCGCGGCGGACTGCAGGTCAAGTTAGTAGAGGGCCAAGCCTGAAGGGTATGAAAGGGACTCACCGAACTGGAATCACTGACATCTTGGGCACGCACTCCAGCGATGGAGGCGACGGCGAGAACCACGGTTTGCTTGAATCCAAACATGATGACGATGTTGGTGCTGTTACTAGAGTCGGTACGTTGTTGACCGTTTATGAAAAGTGTATTATGAACCGCAAAGGGATGCGGCGGAACGAGTGGCGGGTGGTGAACAAAGGAAGGTGGGTGGTAGACGGTGCTTGCTTGATTGCTTTTGATGCGATGATCTACTTGGAGACAAGGCGATGAATGAGGATCCCCGAATGAATAGGAGACGAACTACGACTGACCCAACCTGGTGTGCGTGGCTGGCTGGGTTTGCTATTGTTCAAGCTTTTTCTACCTTTTGCGCGAGAGTCGGTGAGACTTGGTGCAATGGACGAGTCGGCCCTTTGTTTACGATGTGATATTCTTTCGTGGAGTTGCCGCTTTTGGGTGGGAGGAAAGGTGGTGGATAGCGACTTGCAACGTCCAGCTACTCGAGCGACCTCCGGCCTAGTTATACGCCCTTGCCCCCTCTCCTCCTGACGAGAAAGAGACAGCAAACTCGCTCGTCTGATTCAGACAACCAACTCGAAAAACCTAACCCAAACAAGCCTTCCGCGGCACAATCCCCAAGCGGATCCGGTCCCGAATCCGGGGGGTCTTCCACGGCACCCCCGAAAGGGAGTTTTCATGTTCGAGGCACATGAAAAGATGATGAGTAACCTCGAGGTCTTCCGGGGGTCGTCACCCTCGTTCTTGGGCCAGGTGACTGACTGCCTTGCTCAACACGTCTTGAAGCAGAAGCGAAACACCGACTTGACAAGGGATCCCTCCAAACACAAGGTAGAATATGCGCATTCGCCGGTCCAGACCATCGCAGAGCTCGCCTCTATTGTACACAGCGATCCGCGAGTTCTATACACTCTATGCCAGGCACATCCCAATGCAACACCCCTCCAGCCAATCTCTATGCCTTGCCCGCACTAACGTCCAACAACCGCCCATCCACCAATGGGCTCACGATCGCCAGCTCTGCATCCAGACTACGGACTTCTTCCCGGTTCCTGTCATTGACCACGAACGCAGCGTGTGACGTCGTGTCCGCTTCCTTGGTCGCCGGGTCGACTCGCGCTGCTCGCAGGCTCGCACCGTCCTACCAGATAGCGGGAGTTAGTGACAGATCAGGCGTGATAGAAATGAAGACTCACAAAGCAATCCGCATCGCTCATATGATCATGCCGCGCGACATGCAACGCATCCCGAATCTCACTATCCGAATGATTCACCACGTGCCGCCTGGTTGTCCCGCCCGGGGACAACAACATACTCGCCCCCGGACTCGTTGGGGACTCGCTCAACCCGCTCGCCGAGGTCTGACTCGCCGACAGCGCCTGCCAATGATGGTCCGCCTCGGACGCGAACTGCCGCTTGGCGCGGGAGATGACCTTGTCCGTCCGCGCGGACAGGTGTTTCCGGTGTTCGTGCTGCATCTGCTTGTGTCGGAAGATGTAGGCCGAGCCGAGGAGGAAGCTTCGGACGATGCTGGACATGATTTGGCCATTGTCGTCGTCGACGATGAACTTGCGGTTTTTCAGGGCTTCGAAGCCGTCGTAGCTGTGGATGCATGTCAGCGAAGATTTCTGACAGACGCGAAGCAACTTACCCTTCTGCCATGTAGTTACGGGTGATCTACACGAGCACTGTCAGCATGGACCAACAGACCGGAAGATGCACTCACCAGCCTATACATCTTCGACGTATCATCCCTCTTAATCTCCTCTCCCAGAATCGCAGTCCTCTGCCTCACCTCCACCCGCGTCCCATCCTCCTGCTCGAAAAACCGCACGAGATCTTCCGGGTTCTCGTACTCGTCTTCCGGGTCGTCACCGTTCGGGGCGACGTTGACGACGGAATGCACGCTTATGACTCGGTTGCCGGGGGGTTTGGTGTGATCCCATTTGACGCGGAGACCTGCGATGACGGGGAAGCGGCTGCGCTGCCGTTGTTAGCGGCATCTCGAAGGGGGAATCGTTTGGCTTACCCTTCCTGCGCCGGCCACTTGCTCAAGGCACTCTCAAGCACATCGTAAATGCCTTTACCATCGATCTGAGGAAGATCATGTTTAGTGGAGCGCTCAAAGCGTCGTCCTTGTACGCATACCTCGAGACAAACGACCGGATCATCGAACGGCATAATCTCCAGGATATCACCGAGCGTGATCTTCCCCGGCGGATACATCGAGTCGCCCCTCAACGTCCCTCCGCAAATAATCACCGCATCCGCGCGTCCATCAAAGTCCCGCGCGACGTGATCCTCCTCATCCATCTTGCTCGTCTCCTCCAGCATCTCCGCATACGCATGCAGCAGGATATCCGCGACCCAGTTCCCGATGGCCATCTCTTCCGTGCGGACTTTTTCGCTGCGGACGTCAAAGGGGGTGAGGGTGTAGCATACCGGGTTGGCGAGGGTCGAGTTGACGGTGGAGAGGAGGGATTCGGTGAGTTTTTCGATGTCGGTGGAGGTCGGGGTTGCCGGGGTGATTTCGTGGTGTTTGCCTATCGGCAACAGTCAGTCTTTATGCTTTTGCTAATTGAGACTCGCCCTACCGGTCAATTTGGTGATGACCCGCCTACGAATACTGCCAGCAGGCTGCTCCTCCAACTGCAGCATCGCTTCAGACAAGTCTCTAAAGTCGGTCCCGCTCTTGATCAGACTGGGATGGATGAACTTCAGCATCAAACACGTCAAGCCGATACATGACTGCTCACTGCACGCCGTGGTCCTTTTCTGCGCCACGCGCACCTTCTTCCCGCGTGAAGCCTTCCCAATCCGCGGCCCCTCGGCCGATCTGTAGATTCCACAGTCAGAGGAGAAGTGGAGAAAGTATTCGGGAAAGCGTACGTAGTACATCTATCGCAGATCATGTAAGCTGCGAGGTCGACAGATTGTCCGAGTCCACTCACATGATCATGCCCTCCGATCAAAAGATCCACCCCATGCTTCTGCGCGACATCTGCACCTGCGACCGCTCCGAGCTCATTCGCCAGATCGATATCCTAGAACCGCTTTTCAGCGCCACGCTCCCGCATCAAGATTCGGGAGGAACTGACATTCGGTAGCCTGCAGTGCGTCAGTGCGATGATCAAGTCGACCTTGTGCGGACCGTTGGGATCACGGAGTTCTTTGGAGAGTTCGATGGCGGTGTCTACCATGGAACGATGCTGGAATGTATGTGGCCACGACGCTACACATATCCACGGAAGCTATCAGCAAGCGGTAGTCGACGCAGGCAGGGAAATCACTCACGAATCGTCGCAATCCAATCCTTCTCCACAAGCCCAACGACAGCGACCCTGACCCCCATCTTTTCAAACACCACAAACCGCTGGACGGCGTCCGGCTGGCGGCCCGTGTCCGTGTCGACGATGTTGGAGAGTAGCCAGGGAAAGTTGCATGATTTGATGAGGGTGCTTAGGTGTGCGTAGCCAAAGTCTTCATAGGAGGCGTTAGCTGGGAAGTGATGCGGGGAGAGGGGACTTGCCAAAGTCGTGGTTTCTGAATGATGGGAGGGGTCGTTAGCTTATCGTCTAGTACGAAAGGGGAGGATCATCGCTCACCCGCAACATGCGACGTCGAGCTTCAATGCATTCATGATCGGCACCTGATGCGCCGATAACGGTAAGTGCTCGTCTCCATAGTCTTTATCTCGGGAAGATCCCCACCATATGCGATCTAAGAAGACATAATTCAGTCAGGGATTCGTAGAGACATGCTGCGAACGACTTACCCTCTAGTCACGGAGCTCTCCACTGACGGATTGAACACTATCAAATAGCAATCAGCACAGAGCCCCCCAACCAGATCCCAATAGGAGACATACCATCACCCGCAAACAGAACCAACCCCTCCTTCTCCTCCTTTCCCTCTCCAGTCCCATTGACTGCAGCTTGCTTCGTCCGCCAACCATCCCTCAGATCCAACAACGTCCTCCCAAACTGCCCCACCGAGATATACTCCTCCTTTGGCTTGCCCGTCTGCTCCGGCTCGTCTCCCTCTGTATTTCGCGTTGCATGGCCTGCGGGCGCGGTGTATTTCTGGCGTACGCGGTAGACGTCGTTGAATGCGAGGATGGGGAGGGTGGTGGTTGATGGTGACATGGTTGAAAGGGGATGAGGTAGCGGTATAGTCAGCAACGTGGATGTTTGAAGAGGGATATGATGTGGATCAATGTTGAGTGATCGATCTCGAAGTCGGATGCGGATGACGACAGCTCGATCTAGATCCTCTAGTCTATCCTCTTTGCTGAATCGAATCATTCGGCTACATACCAACTACCGTTCTTTCAACTCAGCCAGACCATAGTGCAAACATGCCTGAATTACCCGGTAAGTATGTATCCTCGGTGTGAGAACAAAAACTCATCTTCCGCCTTGCAGAGGTCGAACGTGCACGCAGGCTCATCGAGGAAACATGCAAAGGCTACAAGATCGCACGCGTCGATACGTACGAGGACAAGATCGTCTATACCGGGGGCATCACGCACGAAGACTATGTGAGTACACCCAGAGCTCCGGCAGTGAGTCCCAGACTTACCCTCGTTGGAACAGGCGAAAGAGCTTGAAGGGAGGACGATCACTGGATGCTCGAGAAAGGGCAAGATGTGAGTGTTTCTGGCCTATAAAGGAAATGCAAAGGCCTGATTTGACGTTCACAGGTTTTGGATGGAGCTTTCCGGAGACGGTCCCCTACCCGTCATGCATTTCGGGATGAACGGCATGTTGATGGTACGTCCGTCCGTTTAAACATCAGAAGAGTTTGGCTAATCATTTCACGGCGATAGCTGAAAGGTCGCGAACCAGATTGGTACATGCGCAAACCCAAAAGACGGCAAGAAGACAAGCGGGTGTGGCCTCCTGCCAAGGTTTGTCTTTCCATTCCGCCGAGGAAGCAATACTCATGCGCTGCGCGGCAGTATGTCAAGTTTCTGTTAAAGCTCGAACCGCAAGATTCGTCCGTCTCGAGCGAGCCACAAGAACTCGCCTTTCTAGACTGTACGCACGAGTAAATCTATAATCGCACACAGAGTCCCTGACACTTTCTTTCCTGAAATACAGCACGGAGACTCGGCAAACTCCGCCTCGTCCCACAACCAGTCCTCGACCACCCGCCCCTATCCGCACTCGGATTCGACCCGTACCTCTCCCCTCCCACCCTGGAAGAATTCACGACCCTCCTCCGCGCCCGGCCCCGCTCCACGATAAAGGGCCTCATCATGGACCAAAGCTTTTCCGCCGGCGTCGGGAACTGGGTCGCCGATGAGATCCTGCACCTGGCAAGGGTGCATCCGGCCGCGCCGGCGGGGTTGTTGACGGATGCGCAGGTTGAGGCGGTGTGGCGGAGTATGAAGGAGGTGGTGAATGTTGCGGTGGAGGCGAATGCGGATCATAGCAAGTTTCCGAAACGTATGTTGCGTCTATCAGTCTGTTTGGGGATGCCGCTGATGCGGGACGTTCTGCAGATTGGCTGTTCAGCTGGCGGTGGAGCAAGGGCAAAAAGGATAAGAATAGAAAGATTAAAGATGATGCAGGGGGAATGCGACTGGTCAGTACCGTCTTTGGGCGTCTTTCGGTTAGGTGTTGACAGATTTATGAACAGCCGGATGGGACACCGGCGACGTTAAAGTTCATCACGGTCGGCGGACGAACATCCGCCTACATCGAAGAGTTGCAAGTATTGCCGGAGGGAGTCATTTACAAAGAACCAGTTAAGAGGGGAAAGGTACGCAGGCGAATCTCGAAACGCGCTGGCAAGTGGACCAACGCTCTATCATGACCCTAGGCGAAGAAGGGAGACGATGCGGATCTGTCCTCAGAAGAACTCAACGACGTACCCCTGGACGAAACCGTAGTGGACGAAAGCTCGAACAAACCCGTCAAACGCAAGCGAGTGACCAAGAAGAAGCAGGCAGCCGCAGTCAAGCAGGAGAGCGATGGCGAAGAGGGATCGTCAAGTGATTTGAGTGAAGTAGATGGAGCCAATACGAATACAGAGGTGAAGCCCGTAAGTTTTCCCAGGGTTTCGTAAGGCCCAACGAGGCAGAGCGCTGACCTCGGTCCATCTCGTCCATCGCAGGATGCGGCCGTGATCAGCAACGGTAGCGATACGAAACAGCCAATAGCTGCGACTGGAAGCAAGAGGGTAAGTCTCGACAGCTCGACCCTCCTACAACGCTGATTGATACGCAAAGTCATTTTCATCCCTGTCCTGCGCTCAACCTTGCACAACATATCCGTTTCTCTCTACACCTCAATATACGATGCCTTTCTCGACCACGGCTTTGCAATTCAGAAGCGTATACGTGTCAAGCAGGACACCGATACGGATACCAAGTCCGAGGAGAAACCCGTGGCTTCCGCTAAGAGGAAGCGAAAGGCTCCAGCTAAGCGTGGGCGCAACGGGGATGCAAAGGATGCTGGGGCTTCTGCGAAGCGGAAGAGGACGGTGAAGAAAGAGGAGGGTTCTTCGGATTTGAGCAGTTTGTCGGATGGGGAATGATGGATACCGCATATTCCCATACATGCTACATCGCAACCGAAACAGTACATACAACCCATGGTTCAGATCGATGACGGACTGCCGCCACGGTCATGACCTTTTTCAATACTACACCCAATTTACTTCGACTGACATACCTTCTCACTGCTGGCTCTCCAGCATATCCACATATGACACGAACATCTCCGGCACTCTGGCCCAGTTGTAGGATCCCCAGTAATGTTCAAGACTATCTTGTTGGCAGGCGACCAGAGCCTGACTATACGCTACGGCGCCAATTACTCCAAAGGATTCCACAAAACTCGGTCGAAGATTGCTGAGCGCAGGACTCGCGGAAAATCCGTCCTTGGTCCTGACGACTTGTCGATGTATGCTGCAGTCGCTCGGCATCAGGTCTTGAAAGAGAGACAAGGCATGTCTGGCGAGCTCGCGGTCGATCGGTCGCGCTTGACATGCGCGTGCAAGCATGGCCAGCCCGTCCTTGCTGACTTTTCTGGTGAGAAGGGTGTGCCTCAACAAGTCCCCGATAGTGGCGAAATCGAGATTTCGAGCGAGGTCGACGGCATCGATTAGGCTGTGGATGGTTATTTCTGATGCCTCTTCTTCATTACCGGTCATTTTGTCGAGGATCATGATGGTAGCAGCCGAGTTCCCTGGCAGAGCGATGTAGCCCGCTTTCGTCTCGAGACTGGACATGTTTCGAAACAAACGACTGAAGGGGACCAGGCGAACGAACATCGCTCAGCTGGACCTATCCGTTGTGATTTCGATTCACTAACCTGTATGCCCGCAGGTAAAAACCCTCGATGCAGAACGCAACTCGATCCGAGCTGACCAAAACTGCGCCTCCGGTCGTCCTGGGATAGTTTGGGTGAAATGGGACATTATCGAGGCTCAGGCATCTGGGATCCCTCTCTGAAAGAGGGAGGGTCGAAGATGTAAATGATCAGCCGCTTCACATGATTCGAGTTCTCCGGAGCGCTTGACGTACCTACTTTGCTGTCGGTGTATGGCGTGTCCGTATCAGCAGCCATGTTATAAATGGACCAGAGTGTCTGGGAGGCTGTATCGATTCCGTTCAGCAATGATGTTGCGGATGGGTCGGTGTCAATGGGCCTCCGAGATCCGTCGAATAGGATGTGAAAAGCAAGTTTAGCTTGAACGACGCGGCGAACTGAGTTGTCGTTCTCGCCTTCCAAGGTCTAAGGATGCCAACGTACCAATCCTTCTTCAAGAATAAAAAGACGGCTCGAAGACTTCTCGTCGATCTCTACAACTTGGTCGTTGTCCCAGAGCCAGATGCAACAATGACGTCCACGGGCAAAGGATGACACGGCACGACTGAGTCAGTTACGGCGAAGTCTGGTGAATCCTGCAAGGTTTCATCGAGCGTGAATAGCTACGCCGGAAGAGGAGCGAGACTAGGAACGAATGAAGTACAGAGTAATTCATGTCTTCCGAGGAGGGTGTAGGGGGATTCGACCTCTGCTTGACGGGTGACAACGACGTGGGTGTTTCTCAACCTTCAGCCAGAGGTCATAGATCAATAATAACCTTATATAGAGTTCGAATAGCTATTTCCTCGGGAAGTAGAAGCCAAACATTTTCACCTAACTCCGGATCCACCTAGAGCGTTTGATGCGGCACCACTTGCCTCTGCTTCAGCATCGCCTCGGCAGTAGTTTCACATGATCGGCAAAAGCGCGAGGGACTGATGTCCAGTCCCACTCGTGTGGCACCGCAAACTTGTCTCGTCGACATTGATCAAGCGCTTGACTGTACGCTAAGGCACCTATGACACCGAGTGATTCGAGATATACCGGACGGAGATTGTCTAGCCTCGGACTTGCGTGTCCCCTCTTCCCGTGAAGCGAGTAGTCAAGGACACTTCGATGAACATTAACGTCGAAGAGCATCTCGTCATCGAAGCGGTAAAGCGCGGCTTGTGCGAGACGACAGTCGATGGGGTTCGTTTGACAAGCGAAAGCGAAAACGGCAGGAGCATCCGTCTGGTTATCGGGTTGGTCGAGGATGCCGTAGAGTTTCCCTGTCAACAAAGAAATGGCACTGTTGATTTGGAATCGACGAGCGAAGGCAATACCAGCGATGATATCGGGTATCGCGTCTTGGCCAATGTCGTCTCGGTCGGTCAACTTGTCCAGCACCAAGCGAATCTGCGTTGCGGTCTTGGGCAAACCGATCGGGCCTCCTTTTTGTGGGCAAGGCGAACATCTCGCGGAAGATAGGGCTGACAGTAGTTCCAGGCAACGAGGAGGCACTGACTCGTCAGTATGTCGATCCCGTCCTCAGATTGGCTAGCCGCTCACCTAGACGCTTTCAGGCAGAAGTCATCGACTCCGAACGCGACCTTGTCCGAGGACACCAAGATCACTGACCCATCCTCTTTTGGATACTTCGCATGAAACTTGACGCCTTCGACGTTCAATGTATCGAACGCTTCTTCTTTGACAAATCGCATTGAAGACGGGAGAAGGGCAGAGTCAGCAAACAGAATAACCGCACGCAGAGGAGCTCACGTACCAAGTTTTGATTCAGTGAACGATTCCGACATGTCAGTCGTAGCGGGAGCAGACAGTCGCAGGAAGGAGTGGAGTGCTAGACGCGAATAGATGTAGCGAAAGGTCTGTCGAGTGAGCATACAGTCGATATCCAACTTAGTCCCCCTTCCTCTCCGTAGTATATATGGCTATCCCGTCGTCAATGCCAGATGAGCTGCCAGAATTACCCTATCGCCTATGTCCCTTGAAATCGGTTGCGACCCCTATTCGAGGGGCCGATAACTTCTCCGAGGGTTTCTCGAAACAAGCCTCCACCCCAATCCGCCCTCGATAGGGGCGTCTACCGGAAGATTCGGCGACGTTGAGCAAATGCAAAGCGATGCCTGAAGCGTTACTGCAGATGATGTCCGAGATCAAGAATGGACCCTTTGCCTGCAAGCTGTAGTGGGCAGACAACGGCCCACTATTCACGATTTGCTATTGAAGACTCATGAGCAAAACCATCCCCCTTGTTACAACTCACCCTCTCCAAGCCTGTTACGAGACCTTGCGCTAGCCCATACAAGCGGAGTACCACCACGATCGTAGTTCGACGACTCAACACCGTCGTTTGAAGGCTTTGCCCTTTCCCCGCCGGATTGCACTCTCCCTCTTCCAGTCCTCTCGCTCCCTGACCCATCCGCGGAAGCCCAATCCTTTCACCTCGAATCAAATCAGATCAGCTGGCCTGCGAGATACCACCCGACGGCGGTAACCCCAAACATTGCGAGCGCAGAAGAAACACTATGCGATCCAAGACGTCAAACACGCGCAGTAGAATGGAACCGATCAAACATACCTGTTTGCGCCGACTCTGCCGGCTCCTGATGTGGCCGCGATCACGTTCAGCCCCGTGAAGGAAGGCAAGTTGGCCTTGTACCCCATCGGAACGAGCGTGAGCACCCTACATCACACACACCCAAAAGCTAAATAAGTGCCTTAGGGGAGGGAGAGTGAGGCGTGGGACTGACCAGGTCGTGCCGACGGGTTGGGTACAGTTCCATCTGAACGGCATGTCGGTCACGTTTGCCGCGACGAGGTGTTCGAACCGCCGGTCCTATTCGAAGCGTCGGGGCCAATCAGGGAATCGACGCAAAGGGGAAGAAAGATGTGCCCACGAGAAGAAAAGTGTCGTTCGCGTCCCGTTGTTGGCTGTTCACCGCCGCAAAGGGTGCGAGGTCAGCCATTGACGGCGGGCGGTAGAATGCGCTGATTGCTTACCCTAGGTATACATCAACATACGATACTTCCCCGACAGGACCCCAAGTGATATTATACACCTTATTCTGAACTACCCCGCCCTACAGCACAGCAAACCCTCAGTCTCAAAGAGTGCGCAAGACGACGGGAAGCGCACCTTGGGGATATCTTGAGGCGATCCGACGTAGAAGGCAGTGACGAGCGGGGAGAGGAGGAGGATGTGGCAGATGGCTGTGACGAGTAGGGATGCGGAGGAGCGGTGCATGATGGCTTGACTGGATTCTCGTTGATGGGGAAGCAGGGCTGCCCGGTCTCTGTTACGAAGGTTGGTGATAGGTTCGCAGCGCTAGATCAAGCAGATCTGCTTTCTCTAATGTATTGACATGGCAGCATCATCTGGAGGAGGGATTATCCGAGATCCGAGGACTTGGAATCGGACTTGCATTGTTCGCATAATTGCCCTTTCTGGCGACAATCAAGCGGGCGGACGAGGCCGAGGTTACTTGTTTACTTTGTTATAAGCTGTTTACTTTGTGCTCTGATGTGCCCAAAGTGTTTGACACATGAGGGAGATGATTGACGGGGACGCGTTCCCGTCGCGTCAGCTGAGCAGGAGAATACTTCAAGACATCATCCTTCCTCTTCCCTTCCTTCCCTTCTCCCAAGCAAGCCAATCATGAACCCACCACCCCGCGGACCAATCATGGGCGTATTCCCCTCGGACAACCACTCAACAACCGGAATGAGCAAGATCATCGCACGCCGCCAGACACCGCCGAAAGCGATGCGCAGGATCCTCGGCGGGATCACGCATCAGTCGACCACGCCGGAACGAACAGCGACGAAGCGGGTCTTGTTCCCGTTAAAGGAGAAGAAGCAAGTGCGGGAACCATCGTCGAGTCCGAACGGCGGGTTCTTTTCCCACCCAGCGTGGAAGAGCGCGCCGACGACGGTCAACGTTCGACGGAAGCTGCATGTGTCGCCCGTAAAGGCGTTGGCGGTTGGAGGATCCAAGAAACGTAAGACGGAGGAAGGAATGATGAAGGGGAAGAAGACGGCCAAGGATCACGCAAGAACAAAGGCGCCGAGGCTCGCGTCGTCGGATGATGAGCGGGACAAGGTCGCGAGTAGTACCGCCGGCCACCCGTCGTCCGATCTCGGTCTCCTGGACGACGTCCACGACGCCGACGAGGAACGGAAACGACACTTCCAGCAAGTCGTTGCCGCGCTCCCGCCGAGCTCCCCGCCCGTCTTCATGCACGACCTGGACGAAGCATCCCACGCCTTCTCCTCCCCTTCCAACAACCTAGCCCACCTCCCGCCCTCGTCCCCGCCCCTCGCACCCGCCGCCATCTCGCGAAAACGAAAAGCCCCGACCTCGCCCGCGCCGCGACAGCAGAAATCCAGAGTCTCCGCGCGAACCCTGGAGGGACGGGACGACCTGCCCGTCGTCCGTGTCACGTACGACGGGACGTACGTCCTCGTCCTCGGCCGATCACGACGCGCGGTGCCCGAGGAAGGGACAGTGATGGATGTGGAACCCGTGGAAACCGTTGTTTCCGGGAAATCCGCACAGCTCGTCTCATCCGGGAGAGAGGCGAAGCTGGCTGCGTTACCGCGTACGGCGTCCCATGCATCGCGAGCGCACGTCCTGATCGACGTCGTCCCGTCCTCCGACACCAAGCGCGAACGGATCGTATTCTCCGTCCTCGGGCAAAATGGATGCAAGATCCGTCCGCTGGACGCCGACGCCCCGGCAACGCGCTACCCGGCCGGCGGTGTTGTCGAATTTGTGAGGGAGGAGGGGGCAAGGTTCGAAGTGGACATGTACAGCTGTCGTGCGATCATCGAATGGCTCGCTCCGACCTCGGAAAACTCGACGAGGCAAGTGACACCAGCGCTGCTCTCACCGTCGGCATCGCCTTGCCGCGACGTAGACGACGCGCTCGCGGAACTGCTCCAGACACCGGTGATCAGCAAGAAAGCCACGCCTACCATCGACATGCCCGCACCGACGTTTACCGTTCCCGCCGGGCTTGCGCAGGACGATTCGCCGGCACGCTCGATCCACAGCCAGATGTCGTACGAGAGCGAGCCGGAGCACGAGCACGCGGAGCCTGTGATCGCGCCGGATCTGTCGCGAGAGGTGAAGCAGGAGTGGCTCGATGCCGCCCAATCCTCAACAACCGAGGCGCAACCCGTCCGACGCTCGCCGTCGACCGTATCCGAGCTTTCGTCGGCGCGAACGCCGACGGTCCCCGTGGATATCGATATGAAAGCCCTTGTGGCGACGTCGCTCGTCTTTTCCGGAAGTTCAGCGATCAGCGCGCCGGACCTCGTCAAGGCGATCCTGGATGTAAGTCCCTCTCCTGTGTTGCGTTACCGTCGCTGACCCTCTTCCTGCAGTCCCAGCCGAGTATGAAGAGCCACGGAAGAGAG
Source organism: Naganishia kalamii (assembly GCA_022813745.1). Taxonomy (NCBI): domain Eukaryota; kingdom Fungi; phylum Basidiomycota; class Tremellomycetes; order Filobasidiales; family Filobasidiaceae; genus Naganishia; species Naganishia kalamii. Next base: position 48,210 of record JAKLLX010000098.1, read on the forward strand.
GCGGTCTGGTCCGTCTGGGTGGAAAATACGTTACATTCGCATCCGATGTTCGGCCGTGTCGACCGCAAGGGCAAGGTACGCCTGCTCTCCTCCCTCTCACAATCCCAACTAACACTATCCACAGGACGCATCGGGTAAACCCCTCCTCCCGCTATTCCACTATGTCCCGGCGGAAGACTACGACCGTACGCGTGCGGCCGAGCTGGGCGGGCTGATGAGGCCGTTGAGGGGGACGCAGCGTGGTGGCGGAAAGGCGATCGATTGGAGGCCTGTCGGTGGGCGAAGGCGGTAGAGTCTGGAGATTGATGGGTTCTGTGTGTAGCTGTAGATCTATATAATTGTGTTGTGGATTGATGTGATGTGGCGATGAGAATGGTTTTGTCTATACAACTGGAATGCGCGCCTATGGAACAAAAAGCTTGGATTACATCAACGTCTGTTGCGCGCCGCGTAGCATCAGGTACTGCTGGTCCTGCCCAGGGCCCTATCGAACGAATCCTGTCAGACTTGTCCCAATATAGGGGCGATTGCGAACTCACCAACTGCCGAATGACATTATACACCTCGAGATCATGGTACCGCAACTTGGTCTTGGGATCCGTATAGCGCGCCGGCAGGCCGGTGATATCGCAATACTTTTTCGTCGGGCGGAGCGATGGATGCGCATCGGGTGTGAACCCTGAAGAAGGGGTCAGCCTGTTCCAGGGAGCGAGGTCGGGAAAGAACGCTCACAAGTGATGATCTCCCGTTTGCGGACATTCCCCTCCTCATCCCTGACCAACAGCGGATCCTCCTCATCCCCATTCTCACTAGCCTTGACATCTTCATCCTCCTCCCTCGCCGCCGCCTCGGCCGCCTCACGCGCGAGTTCCTCCTTCACAGCCTTTGACAAGAACCGCGCATTCTTCCCGCGCGACGGCTGCTTCGTCTTCCCTGCTCCTCCGACAGGAGTGCCACGGCGGCTATTCTTCTCACTCGGGACTACCGAGGTGGACGATATCCGTGCGCCGCCGGCGCGTTCACGTTCGGCCACGAGGAGTTGCTTGAGCGTTCGTCTGGCGGGTTTCGTAGTCGCGCGGCGGTGGATCCAGTCGGGGGACTTGAAGGGGAGAGGGATGTTGACAAAGTTGAGTTGATCTGCTGATGACTGGAGATTTGGGAGGAGATGAGTGAAAGGCAGGCGTGAACGAAGGGGGAACATACGCCTGGCTGTGGTGTGCTTTCGTACTCGGACACACCGGCAACGGATGATGCTCGTGGTTCGTCCGTAAAGGTGGTGGATTCCTTGCGGACCTTTTTCGGTGCTGGCCTGTGAAAACTGGTGAGTCGGATCAAACAAAAGAGTAGTGATGCTTACATGGTGACTCTGCTGACAATGAAGGGAGATATGGTTGCTGGCTGTCAAAGGACAAGTTGATGATGAAGTCGACCTATGCGGATTCAAATTATTGAGAAACAACCACCTTGCAATCGACCGACATCTTTGACGTTGCTATACCTATATTGACAATGCTCTCGTCCTCGGCAAAACTGACTCTATACAGCAAACACCAATGGTAGGTCCCAACACCATGCAGCAGACTTGAACTGACTTTCTTTCAGTCGGTCACGTTACACACAAATCTAGGCGACCTCAAGGCAAGTGACCATAGTACACTATACTCTGTCTTCCCGCTGACATCGGTATCATTCAGATCGAGGTCTTTTGCGAGTCAACGCCAAAGGCAGCCAAGGTACGTTCTCACACTGCTCAAAAGTTACAGGGTGGCTGATGCAAGGGAGTACAGAACTTCTTGGCACTATGCGCAGCCGGAGTATACGACAACAACATCTTCCACCGGTACGCGCCCATCTCGCCTGCCATACCACAGAGACTGACTATTCCTCTGGTCGTGAACAGTAATATCAAGACATTCATGATCCAAACGGGGGACCCAACAGGCACGGGCAAAGGCGGACAATCAATCTACGGCGCACCGTTCGAGGACGAGATACGTCCCACGTTGAAGGTACGCCCAACTCGCCTTCCCCTTGTTGTCCTTGCGAGGTGCTCATCGCTCGTAGTTCAATGCACGGGGGATCGTAGCGTGTGCCAACGCAGGGCCGAATACCAACAAGTCACAGGTGCGCGCCCCTTTCCTGTTGAAAGAAGGGCTCCGCTGATGGTCTTTGCGGGGGCAGTTCTTCATCACGTACGGCAAGCAGCCCTCTCTCGATGGCAAATACACCATCTTCGGCAAGTAAGTCATCTCTACAGTCCACAGGCTCGTTGTGATGCAAAAGTTGATCTTGTGTGCGGCCATAGGGTGATAGACGGCGCGGATTCGACACTGGACGCGATGGAGAAGGTACCGGTGAATCCGAAACACCGGCCGCTGCAGGAGATCAAGCTGTTGAGTGTGAGTTTTGCGCAGCTTCATGTTGAAATGCAAGTGCTGAACGGTTGTGGAAGGTGACAATACACGCGAATCCGATCGCGGACGCTCAGGAGTAATCAAAAGTTGTATACCATTGGCGAGGTGGATAGGAGTCTTCATGGAGAATGCAAGACATGTATAGAGGATCATGGCGATAATATACAAATGCGTGGGTAAAGAAACTAATCAACATAAAAAGTCCATAAGGGTCGTCACAACGATCAAGTCGCCCGATCGATCAACTCGTTGATATACTGCGTCCGAGGGGCAAGATCCGCCTCGGGGAACTTGCCAAACACCGCGTCCCGCACCTTGCGACGCGTGAGGTTTTCATCCTGCCAGTTACTGCGGACATACCAATCGACGACCTTGAACAGTTCGTCGTCGCTCGGCTCGGCGGAGAAAGACGTCGGCGGTTCCTCCGGGATCGGTTGGTTGGCGAGAGGTTGTTGTGCGAGCGGTGACGGGTGGTTTTGTGGATTCGCAAATGGGTTGACGGAGGGCGCGACGCTCGGCATCGGGGATCCGGCGGCGAAGGGGTTGTACGGCGACATCATCGGGCTCGCCGCGAAGGGATTCACGCCGAGCATGTTGCCCGTGTGCATCGGTCCCATGGGCTGGTCATACATTGATGGAGGAGCTGTCCCCATGAATGGATTCCCAACCGGAACACCCGGGTTGAAGCCGCCGTATACGCTGCCGTAAGGAGTCGTCGCAGCCGGATTTGCTCTACGCTGCTGTTCTGGCGCAAATGACGAGCGCAATGACGTTCCCGACGCGACAGGTCGAACCTGGGTCGAACCCTTCATGGATTCCGGCCGCAGGGGATTCGAGTCTTGCCAGTACTGACTATCGTAGGTCTGCTCGCCACCAGGAGGCGGTCGTCGACTGAGCCGACTTCGTCCGGCGTGTGAAAAGGCGCTCTCGACGGCGCTTCCTGCCACGCTGCCACGGTCGTTATGATCTTGTTCCGCTTGATCGACAGCTGATCCGACTTCCCATGTCTTTCTCTCGTAGTCTGTTAGGGGTCAGATCGGTAACCCATATATCAGGTTGTCGAAGCCACTCACCCTGGAAGCGCTCGAGTGGAATCATCGAGTCCTCAAAGTAGTCATCAGCTTCGACAAGCATTTTCTTGTCCTTGCCGTCTCCCTCGATAGTACGTGTTTGACCCCATGAGTATGAGTCCATTCGCCTGTAGGAACGGAAAAAAATCAGCTTCCGAGTCGAGAATCGAAAAATAATCAGACATACCAGAACGAATAAACGGGAAGCGCAAAGTTGAAGATGGGATAACTGCACATCGAAAGGAGCCATCAGCACCCGAACATGAAGCAAACGTTGAAGAATTACTCACGCCAAGATGTAGACAACCATCCAACCGATCAACATGAACTCTCGCTTGAGAATGAAGATGAGAGCCTGCAGACCGTAGACTGCGGCAATCATCGCCAGGGAAATGATCGGTACAGCAGCCTTGCCGGTAGAGACGGTGATGATCAAGTACGTCAAGTACACGCAAGTTGCCGGCAGGATCAACGTGCCCAAGAGGTCGAGGAACACGATGAATCGCATGGAGAAGCAACACCAACCACACATGTCGTCGATTCGAAGCAGTTCTACGAGGTTGTGAATGGTGGAGTTGATCCATCGTCGTCGCTGCGATAACAAAACGGTCCAGCTGGAAGGCGCAATTGTATGGGCGATGGCGTCGGGCGTGAACTTCATCTTGAAAGTCGGGAAGTGCTTCATCATCAGAGTGGTGAGATAACGATCTTCACCAAGAGAGAACAAGTTCTTTTTGTGCAGCGTGTTGATGTCGATTTCGGAATATTCGTCAATGACCCGGGTGGAGATGATGACAGGTCTGCCCTTGTCAGCTGTCCGGATTCGGTAAACACTGAAACAACCGGGGAGACAGGTGACGGATCCGAAGAGACTCTCAAACGCCTTGGTTAGGTGATGCGAGATGTAGTATTCGTATACCTGGAAGAACAAGGGTCAACTACTGCCGATCTATACCTTGGCAGGGTACTTGCCTGAATCATTGTGGTGAAGGACTCCTTCGGGTTCTCAAGCTTGGTCTCGCCGCAGATGCCAATGATGCTAGAATCATCCGCACAGCTGGCGATCATACGGTTGAGAGATTCGGGAGTTACAGTCTAAGGGGAAGAATAAGGTCTCAGCCAAACGCACCAGTTGATAGACTCTGCTACTCACGGTATCGGCATCAACCTGGAAGATGTACTCGTAAAACGCAGGATCGATGCCGATGACGTTTCGCATCTGATGATAGATTTCCAATTCCAGCGGACTCATCGGCGCGTCAAAGTGTACTCGATTGAGGTAGTGCAAGAGCAGACACTGCGAGTCTCGTTTACCACGATTTCCGGGCTTGGAAGTCTCCGAAGGCTTTCCGACCTTGACAATAACCATGTAGCTGCGGAATAGACGGATCAGCGCTTGTACATATCAAGAGCCGTCTACACTTACGGCACAACGTGTCCTTCGAATTCGTAAAGTCCAGAATACACTTTTCCGTAGTTCAATTGCGCTCCGCCCTCGCCGACAGACTTGAACATGAGCGGTTCCGGATCGAGGTTGGGATCGACACCGAGAATGTCCAGCACGATTCGAGGCGTCGGTCGATCGTTGCCACTTCCAACAATGTTGCCGTCACAGATGATGAAGATCAATTTCCGCTTGTCGTCGTATTTTAGACCGGCCAGCGAATCGATAGTTTTGCGCATCGAGTCTTCGCCTTCAGAGTAACACGGGACTTGACACAGGACGAATTTGTCCTGCAATTCTGGCGAGCGCTTCGAGCCCAATTGTAGCGCCGCAATGACTATGAAGCGGTAAGATTAGTGTCTGGACCAATGAAGACGGAGGTGAAACTCACACTTTGCGAGTACAGTCGACATGATGATAACCGCAAAAGCCAAAAGGAGATAATCCGGGAACAGACACTTGGCATCGTCCCTAAAGTCGACTCGTCCACGATAGAAGACATTATTGAGACATTTTAGTTGAGCAGCCTTGTCTCTTTCCGAAAGTCTATTCAGCACCTCGTTGATGTCGTCCGTCAAGTCTGAACCGGGTTGGCCCTTGATGAGGTCAGTGAGATCTTCATTTAGGTAGTTGTAATTTGGCAAGCCGTCCCCACTGGAGGACTTGTAGTAGTCGGCCGTGTAGAGATAGTCGCTAATGTCGTAGACGCTTCCTTTGTACATCGCCCAGTACCTACATATCGGTTTTGTCAGCCAAGACCGTCACTGACGACATATGCACCTACCTAGAGGAGTCTTCTGCCTGCTGTGCTATGTCACTCTTCTTGTAGACCAGCCACCCTTTGCGGTAGTCTGTCAAGAAGGGCTGCAAGCGTCCGTAATACCAATCGTCGCTCGACAGCTTGGTATCATTGTCCGACTGCGCCGCGCCCGAATAGTGAATGGCGTAATTCACGATGGGCGTGAAGTTGGCGTATTGCATCGTCAAGCTGGTCGAGGTGACGAGCTCGGGACAGGCTTTCGTCATCGGCGGCGGGAAATAGTTTGTAAGATCCATGCCTGCGAATTGCAGCATGACGGCCGAGGTGGTATCGTAGCCATCGATGTCGCTGTGTTGGCCTTTGTAAAATTTGGTAAACTGGGAGCGAGGCGTTAGCGCAAATCGCGACCCTGTCAAGATCCACTCACATCGTATACCTGTCCCTGGATCGCAGCATAATAGTCGTTTGTACCAGTATGTGTGCCCAGATCCGACTCGGTCCACGCCTTGTCCTTGTCGGGACAGATCAAACGCCCAAACACGATAATGTAGAAGAGGATGACCCCGCAGAGGCCAAAGATCATCATGCAGATCGCCAGCTTTTCTCGCCAAGCGATTCGCACATCGGCACGCTTCATCCTGCCCACGGTCTTGAGCATGAATGTGGGGATCCAGAATGTCAGGGCCCATGTGATCCGGAGCCACCATACACGGGCACGCGTCGGCGGCGCCAGGTCGACGGCGAGGATCCGTTTCTTTTCATTGACGATCATGCCGTCGTCGTTATCCTTGCCGTGTTCGTACGGCTTTTCGTCTTCGTATACTCCTCCTCCTCCGCCAGCTGGGAGAACCGGCATGGTGTGGATATCCCGGTCCGTTGCCCGGTCGTACTCCGAATGCCAGATGGACGATGCCGCACGAGAATCCTGCATTCCCTTGCTGATCAAGAGATCCTCCGCACTGTCGGCGTACCCGCCGTACGTTTGCGCTTCTTGCCCGGCCGAGGTTCCGTACGGTGCATTCCGTTCCTTGATGTCTGGGCTATCGGAGAACGGGGATGCTTCTTGCTCATCGTCATCGTCGACTTGCTCGTAAGACCGGATCACGTCCTCGGTCTGTTTCCAGGCGTCAAACGAGAGCCAGATGCACTGATTGCCAATCGCGAAATGCGAACCCTCGATCCATCCAAAGTCCTGCGCGAACTGTCGTATGGCCTGGACGACATCCTCCTCGCCGGTAAACGCGAGCTGATGCCTCTGCGCAAACTCGAACAGCGGCATATCCGTGACATAATCCACCTGCTGTCGTGCCACACGATCCGGCAACAACATTGACCGAATCTGCATCTTTACGCGCCGCTTGTCGATTGAGTTGGGGTGCCCCGACTCATTCGGTCGAAGACAGATGACGTTCCACATCTTGTAGCTGTCGAGCGATTCGAGCAGGTCGGAAAGCGTCGCATTCATCTGCGTCGTTACAGGATGCGACAGTCCCGGATCCAACGTGGGCTCGGCGCGGTCCTGCTGCGCTGAGGGTTGTCGAAGCGGCATGATCGATACTTGCGCCTGGACGATCGTGTGTTCGTCCAGAGGGTGCCCTTGCGCAGCGATTGACGGACCGGAAACGAGTTTGGCGATGAACGAGTCGTTGGACGACCGCAAGAGGTTGATCAACTGCGCGTCAATAACGTCCGTGTTGCGCTCCATAAAGTGCGTAACATCGTACACACACGTCCCGGCATAATGGTTGATCGCGAACGTGTGCTTCCTCTCCCCCTGCACGATCGACCCGCGCTGTCCCGCTCCGCTCGCAGTCGGATTGGCGACAAACGACGAATGCGGCCCGAATTGCCGGCCCATCTCGTCCACGAGCATCTGGTCCTGCGGGCTGACTTGATCCGCATGGTGGTCCGTCCGCTGAGAGTACTCCGACGCCCGATCCAGGAGGTCGAGCAGTCCCGCCGGACGACTCGCGAGCGCTCTTGCGCGCGGCTCGAGCGGTCCTCCGCGGAGCAGTTCCATGCACGCCGTATTGTCCATCGTCATAATGCCTGGAATTTGAACGCCGTCTTGCACGCACCGCGCACGATCCGGATCCGCAGCGTCATCGAATACCCGTCGCGTGATGTACGAATGCACCATCTCGTTGGCGAAATTGATCGCAAACTCATCGACGTTGTTCGTCCCGGTCGTATTCACCAACGGCTGGGCATGACTCGCCCGCGCATCCGTCGCGGAGACCTGCTTGTTCTGATACCCCGGCAGATCAAACAGCACGATCCGGGTATCCCGCTCGACACCCTCCTCGCCCGCTTCATACTCTGCCGGGGCAAGCTTCCGATTCGCCGTCTCCACCACAAAGGCGAACAAGATCGCATACAGATCGCGCATCAACGCGTCCGTCTGTGTCCGCGCCGCCCGGGCGTCCAAGAACGAGGACACCAATTCCCGTCGGATCCACCTCGTTTCGTTCGTCAACGCGCGCTCCAGCGCTTCCGGGTCCAGCCCCAATCGCGCGGCGACTTGGTCCAGTACATGCCGGGAATGATGATGCACCTGCGCCGAATCATACGTCACCGTCCCCGCACTCGGGGGATCCGTAAACTCGATATTCCCCAGCAGCAAGATGGTCACGAGCGTGGAAAAGATCGCGTGCAAGTGCTTTGCCTTGAACCCGAGGTTGGCCATGGCGACCCTTAACTCGTCAAACTGGGCGGCATCATCGGAAAACGGCCCCCCCGGGAGTCGATAGCACCCGGATCGTGCGAGCGTCGCGTATGCCGTCGGGTCTTCGAGGTCGAGCGCATCCCGTTCGTCCGGGCTCGCGCCGGCGAGGAGCTGGTAAAACACGTGGAACGAGCGTTCGTCGCGTTCGAGCCGGACGGCGCGGGTCTTGTTCAGGCCAAAGGTGAGGACTTTGGCGCCCGTCAGGCGGCCGTTGCTCCGGACCGCGTCGGAAGAAGAGGCAAAGTGCAGCTCGAGGTACCGGCCGTGCTGTGATGCCGAGGCGTTCGAGGTGGTTTTACATGATCCAAAGGATTCGAGGAGGGTGAGCAGGGATGTGACTTGGTTCGCGAGGCGCGTGTCTTTTGTCGACGAGGAAAACGTCGGCGCGTGCGTCGAGGCGGAGAGACGGAGGAGTTGCTGGATGACCAGTTTCGAGGAGTAGGATTTCCCGGAATTCGTGACGCCGCTACAAAGGGCGTCAACATCGAGCCTCCTCGAAACCTCTCGGACTCACGTAAAAAGCACGGCCTGATCCTCCCGCCGGCGCTGCATCAACAGCCACACTTTCCCCGCCAAATCATACAAATGCGGCTGCTCACTCCCGACCAAATGCGCCATCCGCGTCCCCTGCTCCTCCCGCTCCTTGCCCTTCTTCCTCCCCGTCGCGGAAACATACGCCGGATCCACATACTTGTCCACGTAGTCCTTTGCATTCAGGTCCGACAGATTTCCGAGACTTTTCAACGGGTTGACGACGACCAACGTGCGTCCCCCTGCCCCCGAGGAGGGCGGACCATCGAGGTACGTATATGGGAGGTCTGCGCGCGTCCGGGACGAGAGGACGGCGAGGATGTCGTCTTCTGTCGGGTAGATGGTGGATGTGCCCGTGTGCTGGATCAGCGATGTCAGGTGCGTCGTTTGGCTCGACTTGAATTCCGCTGGGGAGTCTGTCCGCCGTTGTGTGGACATGGTGGCGGTGATTCAGGCCTAACCGATGCTGTCAACAGATGCCAAAGGTGTACAGGTGGCAATCCGATGAATGTTGGTTGAACCACAGCCCGCCCTTGATCGAGTGTTTCACAAGTGAAAGGTGAAAGCAACGCGTCGTCGCGCGGAAAGAGGTTAGAGTTGGTGAAGGGGAGTTGGTGGTGGATTCTTGGTAAGAGTATCCTTGGCGCCTTCAAGAGAGCTCAAGGGAAGACGAAGACCAGGATCGACAGAGTTCAGTATCACGCTTCCCCGATCGAGGCAAGACGAAGACTCAGAGAATTGCCTCCAGCCAAGGATGACCGGATGGCGGTGTGTGCACTGTAGATGTTGAATGATCTTCCCTGGGCTGTGTCAAACGTAATCAACGCGCTAACAGAGACATTGATTACCGGACGATCAGAGTATAAGGCGACACCTTTGGTAACACCTGTTGTTGCCTTATTCCTTTCCCTATCCGACACCATGTTCGGCCCCTCCCTCGCCGCACTCTCCCTCCTGGCCACGACCGCCTGCGCCCTGCCCCAAATCACGCGCACAGGCAAGTACCTGTACGACCCCTCGGGTGCCAGGTTCTACCTCAAGGGCGTCGCCTACCAACCCCAAGGCGAGCTCTCCGCCTCCTCGGCCGCCAACGCGGAGAATGGCAACTTTCCCGAACCATCAAGCTACGTCGATCCCCTCTCGTCCGGCGCCAACTGCACGCGCGACCTACCGTATCTCCAGCAACTGGGCGTCAACGCCCTGCGTGTATACAGCGTGAACCCCGCGTTGAACCACGATGATTGTATGCGTACGTTCAACGACAATGGGATCTACGTCTTGCTCGACGTCAGCTTGCCGTTGAACGGAAGCATCGATCGCGCCTCGCCGACGTGGTCGACCAACCTCCTCGATGCGTATATCACCACGATCGACAAGTTCCTCCCGTACGAGAACGTGCTGGCGTTCAACATCGGCAACGAAGTTATCAACCTCCCCAGCAACACGGACGCCGCACGTAAGCCCCTTCCTTTACCTATCAAACTTCCACCCAACTTTGTTTCCCGCAGCATTCGTCAAAGCCGCCGCACGCGACACGAAAGCCTACCTCCGCGCCCGGAACAGCCGCGCCCTCGTCGGGTACAGCTCCGTCGACGGCGCACGCGACTTCCGTGACCCGCTCGCGCACTACCTGACGTGCGGGAACGATACCGTCTCGCTCGACATCTACGGCCTCAGTGCGTACCGTCCGTCTTTCTTGGGAGATGTGTGGCTGATCCTTGGGGGTAGATAATTACGAGTGGTGCGGCGCGTCGACGTACCAGGCCAGTGGATGGGAAACGATCGTTAACGATTTTGAAAACTTGAACGTCGCCGCGTACATGTCGGAATACGGGTCCGTCCCCTCCCTTTTACCCCTCAGATCGCAAACTGACGTCGCGCGGTAGATGTATCACAAACCCACCACGACTATGGCAAGAAGTCGGCTCGCTCTACTCCCAGCCGACGACGGACGTCTTTAGCGGCGGGATCGCGTTCAGTTACTTCCCGACGAGCGATGGGTACGGGATGGTAACCTTTTCTGGCACAGACGGACAGCAGTGCGTTTCCCTTCTTCCCCTCCGTCATCTCGCACTGAAATCATCTGGGCAGGGTCGAGACGAGCGACGACTTTACCCGGCTCGCCAGTCAACTGAAGAACATCACCTCCCCGCCCAACACCCCGACGCAGAGCAGCGCCCAAGTGACGGAAGGCACCTGTCCGACAGCGGAGAACGCCACGTTCCAAGCGTCGGAAGTGCTGCCCCCGACGCCGAACGATGCTGTTTGTTCCTGCTTGTACGAGAAGAGTTTCTCGTGTGTTGTTACCCCTGAAACGGCGAACAAGCCCGACATTGTCGGCGCTCTCACCGAGTACGTCCCCCCTCCCTCTTTCCTCCTCCCAGAAACGGCTGCTGATCCCCTCCTAGCTACGCATGCTCCCTCCTCGGCGCATCCAACGCCTCTGCCTCGTGCGACCCGATCGCCTCCAACGGCTCCACGGGAACCTACGGGCCCCTCTCATACTGCTCACCCTCCGTCAAGCTATCATACATCTTCTCCGCATACTTTGAGGCCAACAACCGGCGCGCCGACGCGTGTGATTTCAGCGGAAACGCGACGGCCGTGCGGACGCGTGAGTGACCCCCTCTTTTCCCTGGTTCGTGTGGGACGCGGCTGATACAGGTCATGTAGCGCCGAACACGGCACAAGATGCGTCAGACGCCGCCAACGCGTGCCTGGCACAGGATCCGGCGGGAGGAGTATTCACACCGACGGGCACGGCGCCGGTTTCCACAGCCTCATCTACGGGGACTGCTAGTCGGACAGGCGCTGCGACGGGTGGTGCGTCGGCTGCTGCATCGAGTGGTGCGGTGAGCGCTGGTGTTCCGGTGTACCGTGGGTCCGGGTGGCTGGTGGGAAGTGGCTTGGTGACGGTCGGGCTGTTGCTCGGCGGGACGACGCTGCTGTAGAGACGGTCATCACGTTTGGTTTATCCTGATTATAGTTATAGTATCTCTTATACCCATGGACGATCTGTATAAGGAGCGCTTCTCAGGAGTTGTAGACGTACATATGTCGAGGCAAGGTATTCATGGAAATGAGGGATTCTACAATGCAAGACGTTATCTCGACTTTGAGCTGTCAGATCTCGCCAATGGAAGCTGCTGGCGCGTGAATTCAGGAGATCTGGAAGCGTTTGGCGAAGGCCTACATGTCGAATAAGCAGCCTGACAAGCGGAGGCACTGCAGACTGGATGAATATGAGACGATTCACCTCTGCAGCTTGTCGGTATGAAATTCAAGAATTGAAGGACGCGGAAGCAAAGGACACTGAGAACACGACCATGCCTCGAATGATTGTTGAGGAGTACTCCCTCTCACCTTTCTTTACCACTGCTTAACCCCTTTACACTACAGCTCCACGCTCACACCAAGCACCATGCCCGAACCCAAACCATCAACTGCAGCGCCACGCCTCAAACTTGTCATCCGCCGACTCCCGCCCACCATCCCCGAAGCCATCTTCTGGCAGAGCGTTTCGCCCTGGATCGACGATGGGAAGAGTACATGGAGAAAGTGGTACCCCGGGAAAAAGGCGGATGAGTACGTCTTCATCTCACGTAGAGTTGGAAAAATGGCTGATCACCGCTCGTTCGTAGCACATCCAGTTCCGTCCGACAGCAAAGAGTGTTTTCCCGCGCATACGTCATGATGGCGGACTTCGAAAAGCTGCAGGCGTTCGCGGGTGCCTTTGATGGGCACGTCTTTCGTGGGAAAGATGGTGAGCCTCGCCCATGACCGGAGCTGTCCAGTTACTGAGTAGGTGTACGAGCAGGATCCGAGTATCAGGCCGTGGTCGAGTACGCGCCGTCGCAGAAGATTCCGAGTCAGAAGAGCAGGCCGAGGGTGGATGCACGACAGGGACAGATCGATAAAGGTATGTCTGCCCTTCTCCCAGAACGCTCCTGGCTCATCGCTCGCAGACCCAGACTACCTGTCGTTCCTCGAGAGCCTGGCGGCGCCTGTTCCAAAGCCAGAAGTAACCACTGGTGAGTCTATCCCCTTCCCCCCTCATACTCCGCACTAATCACTTGATTGCAAAGCTGTATCTGAACCATACGACAACCGCAAATCCACACCCCTCCTCGAATTCCTCAAGGAACAACGTACCGGTAAGCGCTCCAACAACGGCGCCCCTTCAACGAGCAAAGACACCGGACGGAACGGGAAAAAAGAAAAACCGCAAACCGACAAGAAACCCGTCGCGGGGAAGAACGGAGGCAAGCCCGTGCAAGGAAAGGTGACGACCGGCGGACCATCTTCCGTTCCTCCGACAAGCGTCCCAGGGCAGATCAAGATCGCCAAACGACCCGTCACGGAGGAATCGCGTTCGCAGCAGCAGGGGAAGAAGGTGCCCCACCCGGACGTAGGGAAGCGCGGGGAGGTGCCGATACAGGTCAAGCCTACCGCTGGGGGACAGGGACAACCTGGGGGAGGACAACCTGGGAAGGGGAAACGAGGCGGGGATGCAAAGGCGGGGAACCAGAAACCGAATGCGAAACCCGACGGGAACAAAACACCTGTTGTTAAAGGCAAGGACACGCCGAAGCCGACACAGCAGACGGATGGAGACGCACCAGCGCAGCGACAGAGACCGCCCCGCGCGCCAGCCATCGCGGGCGCGAGGAACCTCTTGAGTGCGGCATTGAAATCGTCCACGCGGGATGCACAACGACCAAAAGCCGTGGAAGGGGATGTCTCCAAAGCAGGACGTCCGGTACAGGGGAAGGCCGCAGCTGGACCGCCGGGAAATGCAGCTAGTGGGGACGCGGCGAGTGGTGCACAGGAGAAGGCGAAGCGACCGCCGAGAAACCGGAATCGGAAGCCTGCTGCTGGTGCGAATGGTGGAGGAGAACAGCCAAAGACGGGGGACCAAGCTGGTGCTGCTTCTGCGAGGATCGATGCATAGAGCTTTTTCTCGCGCATTAGTAGCAGTACATTGTCTAAATATCGGGAATTCGTGTAGTCGATACAACTGTTATACAGCTTCAAAGCGTAACTCGTTTCGCACCCCTCGATCAATCACCACGTAACTTTTGTACACGTTTCAGTACGGAATCCTTCTCCGGATCTGCACAAGGGGAGATTATAAGATTCCTTGGCGATTGGTACGGACAACGATGACGTACCGTACGGAAAGTCTTTACTCGGGATCTCGAGCAGCGCCGGGAAGGCAGCTTGGTATCGGTCGACGGTGCCGCGGATCTTGTCTGCGACCTATTACCCACAAGCGATCATATCAGATAGAGCTGTCAGAGCCGGGGGAACAGGAAGGCTTACGTGCTGGTTGATCAGTAAGATCGCGATATCAGGCCGTTCCGTAAATTCCTGGAAGGCAGCATCGATCACCGTCGTTGGTGTCTCTATTCCCTTCATCAGCCTCTATGATTTCCATCAGTGGTAAAGCGCTACTGACTGGCGTCAACTGTCAAGAAGTTCTTCTTGGATTGCTGGTTGACGTGTCCGATCCCGGCGAGGAGGAGGCCCGTGATGGAGTCCTTTGCAAACGCAGGTCAGCTGCGCGATAAAGATGGCGGGACAGGGGGCTCACCTCGTCGCCGATGACGGCGATTAGTGTGCGGTCCTTTGCGGATTGAGCAGAGGACATTGTGGCTGTAGAAGACTTGGATGGGAAAGGGAGGGAGAGGAATAGCTAGAGGTGGTTGCTAGCTTGAAGGATATCGTCATGAGTCATGCAGCGACGGACATGAGGCGGATCTCCGTCGATCGTTCCTGAGTCTCGTCTCGTCTGGTCGTTCATCATAGTTGTCTATCGTGGTCTTCTACTTATTCCTTTGCTGCAACAACACCTGCATATCGAACCAAGATGGACGTCCTCGTAGATGCCCTACCATACGTAGACAAGGAGATCGAGCAGCTTCCAGGTAAGCCCGTCGTTTCCCGGAAGAGATATACGCGTTTCTAACAGCATAAGCAGGCCTCAAGGATGCCGTGGCAAAGGAGATCCAGAGGGAGATGAAGACAACGCCTCAGGTGACACTCGACGACTCACGGCTCCCACCAAAAGCGGAAATCTTCTCGGTAAGTATCCGCATCATTCAATGAACGTAATTCTGACTAACCCGCCCTCAGCAATCCAAACCCCTCGCAGACCTCCTCCAAGGCTACCCTTCTTCCACACTCGCCGCCCAAAAAGCCATCGACCCGTCCAAATGGCAAGTCCCGACCCTCCAGCCCTCGACGGGCGTCCCCGAAACCGAATGGACCGAAGCCGAGCGCAAGACCCGCACCGCGCTCGCGCACATGGACCTGCGCAACGTCAATGCCCAGCTGCAAGCGACGTACGGTCCCAACGCATGGCTGATACGGAATTACCAGCTGGACGGGGAAGCGAGGGAGATTGAGGCCGAGGTCGAAGAGTGGCGAGAGAGGGTGACCGAGGTGAATCGCTCGCGAAGGGTGTTTCAAGAGGCGACGGGGAAGCATCTGCAGGCGCTCGAGACGCGGTGGCAGGATCTGGTGACGGGGACGGTGCAGTTGGAGATGGCGAATGTGGCGTTGCAGGGTGAGGTGGATGCGTTGGCGCAGAGAGCCGAGGCGCTGGAGAAGGAGTTGGAGGAAAGGGTGTAGCGAGCGGACGGGTTTGTGTTGTATAGTAGTTGCATTTCGGATGGCATGTCAGTCTCGTGCATCACCATGAAATAACGAGTTCCCATCGTACAACCTCGGCTCTAGATAAAGTACACTTGTCCCGCATCCGACCGCTGCTGCGGCTGTCCCAGACTCGACAACTTTTGACACGCCTCAATCGGCTCGGACTGTATCTGCCGGATCGCTTCATAGTCGGCGCCGATCCCAAAGAATCCACGGTGAGAGTCGATTCGGTCTCGTTTGCGCTGTTTGCCTTGTTCACACTGAGGCGATGTCAGCATCGTCGACGGGACGACACGAGGCCGAGCTCACCTGGGTCTGCAACGTGCGCACGTAATACTGCTCCACGCCGTTCTCAAACTGCCGCAACTTGGGACTCTGCCTCCCCGCCTTTGGCTTATCCCGCAAACTCTCCGGAATCGACTCGTAAATCGGATGTCGTTCCCACTCGGCCTTGTCTACGTAGTAAGGAATGCCCAAACCGCTCGTCACACGCTCCGACGTGTACGGCGGGGAAGGCGAATAGCGGAAATCCGGGTCGGGCGCGGGTCCAAAGCCGAATAGCGAGGGGAGGTATGAGAGCGCGGCGAATGCGAACAGGAGAAGGAGCGGAAGAAGCTGTACCCACGACGGTGGTGGGGTTTGTGCTTGCGCCGGTTGAGCTCGCGCGCGGGCGCGAACACCCGGTCCGCCGAAGGTCTGGAAACCGCCTCGACCAAAGCTCGTGGTGTAAACTGAAGCGACATCAGTTGCGAGTTTCTTGTGCTGCGCCGCTCAGACTTACCTGGCCCTCCACCGAATGCTCCCCCTCCGAATCCTCCTAGAAACCACATGAGCATCAACCTCTTTCCCGGAAATCAACAGCGGCTCGAACCCACCTCCTCCTCCAAAGAACATGTTGAACAGATCCTCCGGCGTGATATCCTGCTCCGTTGCAAACCCAGGACGCATGCCACCACCTCCGAAACCTCTCGACATGCCTGCCCCTCCACCGCCACCACCGCCAAATCTTGATTCTGGGTCGTGTGTCGGATTTGAGTCGTATGCTGCGCGCATGTTGTCGTCGGAGAGGACTTGGAATGCTTTCGAGACCACTGCAACAGAAGTATATCAGAACAGCACCATGTACAATGTTATTGAGGCTCACTTTTGAATGCTTCGTCGGCTCCAGGTGCGCCGCTGAGAAAGGTTTGGGTCAGCGATATTGAAGTTCAAGTCGTCATGCGCCTCACTTTTTGTCTGGATGTAATGCCAACGCAAGCTGTTGAGCCGTATCGTCAGTAGCTAAACGAACGCCGGGATGAGGGACAGCTTACTTTACGGTACGCTTTACGGATATCGTTATCGGTGCAAGTTTTTTGCACTATCGTTCGCAGGAATCAGCAACCATATCTTTCCTTCCACCCTAGCTACTCACAGTCGAGAATAGCATAATACTCTGTCACCTTGCACGCCCTCACTCTCTTAACGACCGCATGTTGCTCCGGCGTAAACTCCCTCTTCTTCGCCGTCGAACCACTCGACGACCCCGCTGCCGCTCCATTACTCGCCGAATGATGCCCAGGTCTCTGATGCGTCCCCGCTGCACTCGGATGAGCTTCAGCGCCCGTCGCTCTGGCCTGGGAAGAACTTGATCCTGCCTCGCCAGAAGCCTCTCTCCGTGAGATTTCAGCTAACAGGGCGTCTGCTGCTGGCGTGGGGAACATGGATTTCGATTTCGTGGCTAGGCGTCGTGCGACTTCGTATTTCCCATCTTCGAGGCGTTGTCGGGCGACGTTGAGCGCCTTTTCGGCGTCTTCTTGACGATCGCTGGACATGGTGCCGGAGAACCGTAAGGTATTGAGTGTACAGTCGGGCTGAAAGGATGCGGCGTCCAGAAGTTCCCTTGGAGTCTCGATAACAGACTAGGCGTTGAATGGATAAGCTATCTGAAGGCAGGCAAGTGCTGATTTTGGGCGTGACACCATATGCATACTACCCGACTAACAGAAGCAAAGAAGCAAGAGCGGAAATGCGATCATCCAGATCTCGGCCGCCGGACACGTGGACCTTTTTGCCACCGTTTTCCTGCCGCCATGTCATCTCTTGCCTCACTTTCCTCGAACTGTCAGCACTGGCGCATATCAAGAGACGACCTCGTATATGGTCCAGAAGCTCAATACAACTTGTTACACCGGCCTCCCACCTGATCATCGATCTAGAGGAAATGGCGTGACCCCGAAGCCGGAATCTGTATCCTATCCCTCAAAACCCTCCTCGCATCCCCCAACCCATCCAACAACCCCGTGAGCGTCGTGGCGCCCTTGAACACATGCTTCGGTTCAAGTCCATGCAGACCGATACAGATGGAACCAGTATAGGAAGACGCATAGATTGAGGATTCCTTGATTTCCTGCGTGTGCGTCGGTTCCGCTCGATGCAACGGCGGAGACGCTGTCGGGATAAAAGTATCCGTCGACGATTGTGAGATCTTTGATGCATTGGGAAGGATAAGAGGTGAATCGACCTCCATCGCCGAGGGGCAATTCATCCCCGCTTTCCTGTTTGTGTATTCCTGTACGGGCGTGCTATTACCCTGCGACATCCTGCGCAGTCGATTGGAAAGCCTTCGCGGTGGCAGCAGAGGCGGTCGATTCTTTCCATTTGGCCTTTGGCCAAGGTAGCTGTCGACGAAGGTCAACTCCGGCGTGCGATGGGGAAGGAGCGGACGTACTAGAGACTTTCGCCGCGATCGTCGTAGAGCGTCTCGACCCTCGCTTTCAGGCTCGGTAATAAGATGACGGATTGTCCTGGCGCAGTGGAGCATTGAATCGGGCCGACGAAGGTGTCGGGACTGCACAGACAGCGTCAACGGGGTCTCTCAATGTTTCACGGCGTTGGGAGAACGTACATTGACAAGAAGACGTTCCCTACCGACATCGGCGTCAGCGAGAACACTTGTCGCCGACTTTATGAACTCACCATCCCTGCTTGTCACTTGCAACGCCACTTGTCGACGCAGCTGCAGCTCGGGCTATCGACCGTGAAGTCAGCTCCAACACACAACGACCGCTGCACACCACATACCACCTCAACCCGAACATTCCCTTTCCTCGTCAATACCTCAACCCTCGCACAAGTATCCTCACCCGGCACACCGAGTCCGCCAGAAATCCCCGAGGCATCACTCTCCACCCGCGCGTTCAACAGCCCTTTCCTCTCCTTCGTACCCTGCGCCATATACTGCTCCGTAACGGTATCCCCTGTCTTGATGCCCTGCACCGGGAAAGACCCCTCATCCACGATAGCGAGACGGATATCAATGTTCCCCTTGTCGGTTTCGAACACCGCCGTCGGAAGCTGTCTCCGCTGCCCGTCGGCTGTGGTCTCCGCGATGCGTTTTCGTTTCTTCCAGATTGACGAACTTGTTTCCCCGGCGAGATCCACCGACGAATCCGTCCGCACGGAATGACCCTGGTCACTCGTCGACAAGCTATTCCGCGACCCCGTCGCCGACAACATACTCCGCGTCGAATAACTGCCCAGGGACGGACGACTCTGCGACGCCGCAACGGAACCCAGTCGAGGAAGGGCAGGATCGAGCGTCCATTCACCTGCGATACCGGATAGATCGGTCATAAGGTGCACGGCGCTCTCGCGCATCTTTCCTTTTCCTTTAGTGCTCGCCGCGGACCCCTTCTCGATCCGTATGAGCCCGTTGACAGCGGGTTTGCGAAGTTGGCCGAGTCGTTCCCTTTCTGGAGCATTCAAGGTCCCTCTCCGCGGCGGGGGGAGCTGCGTCCCCGTGGAGTACGGTTCCTGTTGTAGTGCGATGGGAACACCTTGTTCCCTTGCAAGCACCTTGCTGCGTAGCTTTGGCGGCGGGTCCGCCAGCCGCGCATAGGATGCGATCCGAGCGTCGAGGGTGGCCTCGTCGGGGATGTGTTTCTTGACGTCCGGTTCCCATTCTGGTATGAGTTCCGGCTGTACGGAAAGCGTTAGTTTGCCGTGGAGGATGAGGGGATGGGCTTACTTTTGGTGGTCCCGGTCGTGCGGGGAGCGGACGGACGGTTTGTCGACCTGACGTGCCGTGGCTCGACGATGAGGAACCAGCTTCAGCGTCCATGGGAACAGGAGGCGGTTCTCGTCTCGGTGGAAGCGGGAATTCGGACATTGCGTTGGTCGATATGGCCGGCGACGGCGTTGGCGGGTCCACCGACATCGCAACATCTTCAACCATGGCCGTCTCCTCGACAGGAGGCGCGGGTATCGGACGTGTCGGTATGGCGGGAAGTATTTTGATCGCTTCTGTTCCCTGCTTTATCCCCTGGGAATCGTTGCGATCTGTCGAACGCCTCGAACGGGTCGTGGTACCGCCAGTGCTCTGGGACGGGTTTGTGTTGAAGCGCGGTCGAAGGGGTTGCGGGTACCGCGGTGGTGGTGAGAGCGGGGTATGCGTGATTGTGGCCATTGTGTAGATTGTAGGCTAGGATAGATGGCCTCGAGGAGCCGAGAGGACCTCTGCCGATGATATATTCATTATCAGCTTTATCAGCTCCATAGCTAGAGAACACTGAACCTCCTCTTCATTGCGTCATGCGGATGCAACAACGCACGAGGCCGCTCTTCCCGTCCTCCCGTTACGAGATTACAGTGTTGCAGGACCCGATAGCAAGGGGGAAGAGGCGATACTGTGATAGGGCAAGCTATAGGGCGGAGGGAGGAGCTGAATTCAGAGCTCTGATGAGAGGTGAAGTATTGAAATGCACGGCGCAACAGGGTAACGAGACCTTCGCATAGAGGGAGGAATTCCCCTAGGAAAGACTTTGTACTTGTCCTGCATGCTCCCGTCGATCCAACATCATAGGAAGACGCTGCCAAAGTCTGTTCCATCTCCCTTCGGCTCCGCCGACCCAGGTCGGCAGAAAGAACGACCTCACGGTCCGACGAACCTAGCCCTTCTCGTCAGCTGTCCCCCGTCATAATGCTCACAACCTTCTCTTCAAACCGCTATACCCTCGCCCATCGGTCCGACCACCCTCCCACTCAGCATTCGAGCATTACCCCGTTCGCTCTGCACCCCTTGCAGCGAAGATGCTCTACCTCGGGCGATATAATCCGGAGCACCCCGCTGCCCCCGCACCTCGCGACGCTTGAAAACCTCGCGCGCAGAGCCAAAAGGCGCGTTTTGTTTTTTTCTCGATCGAAGGGAGACAGATTCCCCACGCTGCTTTCGCCCGAGCAAAGGTTTCGTTTTCGTCCTGTTTGTTGAAACCTCGCGAAGAAGGGGTAAAGGTGCAGTGAGCAATCAGAGACACGAGCGAGTTCGTTGAATATCTTGGTTGCTTCGTTCCTTCGTTCCTTGATTCTATACCCGACGACAGCGTCAGCAGACGACCAGTAGGATTCAAGATATACCCCCGACGCAACATGACCGACTATAAAGACCCTTCCCTTCCACTCGACGGGACATCTGCCTTTCTCTCCCGCACCGATACACAACCACCCACCATGAACGACGCGAAACACCTCACACCCACCTTGTCCCCCGACAGCGAGTCTCTCCATGACGCCAAGAAGAATGTGTTTATGGCCAACACGCTCGCCCAGGATGCACAAGAGGCCACGACCAAGGAGCAGAACATGACCCTCAAGGAGGGACTGAGGATGTATCCCAAGGCGATCATGTGGAGTGTCATCATCTCGACGTGTATCGCCATGGAGGGGTACGATCTGTGTCTCTTGGGCAATTTCTGTGAGTGACGTCGCCCTTCTCGCGTAACATGTTGAGCTGATCGTTTCGACGGCAGACGCTTTCCCGCAATTCAACAGACGTTTCGGCGTGTTGGGTCCCAACGGGACGTATCAAGTACCAGCACGATGGCAATCCGGTCTCAGTAACGTGCGTCCTCCCCATTCCGTCATCCCGCCGAAAACTTACCTTTCCCCCTTCCAGGCCGCAAACTGCGGTGAGATCCTCGGTCTCGCATTGAACGGTATCATCACCGAACGACTGGGCTACAAAAAGGTCGTGCTCGGGTGTCTCGTCTTGCTCGCCGCATTGGTGTCCGTCTCCGTTACGGCGACAAAGGTGGAACACCTGTTGGCGTACTACCTGATTGCCGGTATTCCATGGGGTATCTTCCAGACTCGTACGTCCCGTCACGTCAGTAACGCTTTTCCTCGCTAACGTCTCCCTTCCTCGTAGTGACCATCACCTACGCCTCGGAAGTCATGCCCGTCGCCCTCCGTCAGTACCTCACCACCTACGTCAACTTTTGCTGGGGCCTCGGCCAAGTCATCGGCGTCGGCGTCGTCAAATCCCAGCTCGGCCGAACCGATGACATGGCCTGGCAACTCCCGTACTACCTGCAACTGATGTGGCCGCCCATCTTGGGCGGGTTGATCCTGTTCGCGCCGGAAAGCCCGTGGTGGCTTGTGAGGCATGGGCGGTATGAGGAGGCGAAGAAGAGTTTGCATCGGTTGACGGATACCAAGCGGGAGACGGATTTCGATGCGGATCAGTCGATTGCGATGATGAAGCACACGATCGAGATGGAGGCGCAGGTGAGTGGAGGGTCGGGATATGTCAGGAATCGCGCTGATGTAGGATGGTAGATTACCGAGGGTGCGAGCTACCTCGATTGTTTCCGTGGGTCCAACTTGCGACGAACGGAAATCACCTGCATGGTCTGGGCTATTCAAAACTTGTCCGGTAACTCGTTCACGGGATACTCTACGTAAGTTTCGCATCACGCGCATTGATGATTACATCCTAATCTCGCGTCTGCAGATACTTCTTCCAACAAGCCGGTCTTTCCACCGAAAGCAGTTTCTCCTTTGCCTTGGGACAATATGGTATCAACATGGTCGGCGTCTTTGGCGCTTGGTTCCTGATGAGCCGCGGCATTGGACGAAGGTGCGTCTTCTTCCTTTTCCAGCCATTCCGCCACTGACGCCCCAATTCGTAGGACACTCTACTTCTACGGTCTCTGTGGTCTCTTTATCATGCTCCTCGCCATCGGTTTCCTTGGCCTCGCTCCTGCAAGCGCTGCCAACACCACCGCATACGCCACCGGCGGTCTCATGTTGGGCTGGGCGGTCATCTACCAGTGTACGGTCGGTACCGTCGCCTACTCGCTCGTCGGTGAAATTCCGTCGCGAAGGCTGTTGATCAAGAGTGTCGCTTTGGGTCGAAACGCATAGTAGGTACTGCGCGATTGTGTGCCGATAGCGTACTGATTCATGCCTCGCAGCAACGTTGTCGGTATCGCGTGTAGCGTATTGACTCCTTATATGGTCAACCCCACCGCATGGAACTGGTCGAAAAAGACCGCCTTCTTCTGGGCGTGAGTTCCGTCACCTTTCGCAAGCGATCAATCTCTGACCTTTTGCAATCAGCGGCGCCTGCTTCATCTGCATCATCTACACCTACTTCCGTATCCCCGAACCGCGAGGCCGCTCGTTCGCCGAGCTCGACTACCTGTTCGAGAACCGCATCTCGGCCCGCAAATTCGCCTCGACCGAGGTGGACGTGTTCCACAGCGAGCTCAGCGACAAGGCCGTGGCGCGAGCGATGGAAGAAAGTAAGGATCTCCCTGTGCACTTGGAGGGTAAAGCGTAGTTTGGAATATTCATGCTTCAGTACTTCAGGAATATGATAGTGTCAATCTCATTGTACTTGTACGGCGGCAATCTTGTAGGGCGGCAGGGACGATTGTATCACACAACTATCGAGCATATAATATCGGATCATTTCGGTCATTCGAGCGACCGGGACGACATATTCGTATCTCCACCACCATCCCACGTAGTACAACCATAGGACACCGAAAGCCTTCCTTCTAGTTCCTGCACTCGCTGGCATCCTCATTTCCGCGCTCCTTTTCCTGGCTGTTGGGCCCTCTATCGTAGCTATTCCGCACGCTCTTCCACTATCTCTGGAGAGTTCTCTAGCGATGATGCTGGAAGCGGACGCCGAAACGGAGGCGTGAGCGAACGATCCGACGGATGTTCCGAGGGGGGAAACATGATCGTCGAACCAGTAGACCAGGTCGAGGCGGCATCGCCGTTGTCGTGATGAAGCGGCCAAGATCTGGGATGTTGGGGGATCGCCATCGTTGCCATGAAGGTCTCCGTTACGACGTTCCAGTCGTAACCCGTATGCTTGACGAAGGTTTGATCCGCCGCGTTCGACAAGAGTACAGATCCGGCTTTCAACGCTTGCGAATAGGCGTAGAAGACACGTAGGCCGAGCGCTTCGACGAAGTCTAGGCGAAGATTGGTTGCGTGGGGGATGAAGTAATGTTGCTTCCCGAGCTCGTTCCGAGGATTGTATTCGCTGCGTTCGAAGTACTCGTTCATCCAAATCGGCATCTCGTTTCGGAAGGCTTTGAGTGCCGCGACCGCCATGCGACTGTCGATGGGAGACGACTCACACGCGCGAAATAAAACAGCAGGAGGGTTTTGTTCGGCGTAATTGATGATCAACTGCGCGACATATTCGGAAACGCCAACCAGCAAGTATTTATCGACGATCTCCTTGAGCCGTAACAACGCCCAGATCGCGTGCCAGCCGTCGAGAATGACCGTCCGAGGAGCTGTCATTGCGAGTTCCTTCAGTGTCTCCCAACGGGGAACCTTGCCCCAGATCCGATCCATGAAGAACATGAGCTGCAGAGACGTCGCTTCGAGGGGAACGGGACCGCCTCTGGTTCCGGCCTCCAGCATCGAACAGAAGAATTCACTATGCACCATGCAAGAACGAGATCGTCAATGACTCGTGTCTCGGATAAGGGCGGATCACTCACCTAGCAGCTTTGAGATAGTAGTCCTTCACACGCAATCCGACTCGATCAGATCCCACCAGGACAACGTCGGCACTTGGGTCATCGTAACCGTCGAGGAAATGGGGAGGAGTATGGTCGTCCAAGGGGCTTTGTGACAGTTCAAGCGGCGCGGTTCCATGAACATCCCGGACAGGAGAATTGGCGGTCGATCCCGGTACTGGTGTGGTATGGCGCGATGACATGGTGGACACGAGTCTCGAGGAGGTTCTGATTTGTGGATCTGGTAAGGATGATCAGCCAGGGTCAGGACGATGCGCGATATATGGAGGAACAACGAAACTCACCGGAAAGGACTTCAAAGGAGAAGTATGAATTTCGATTGCTTTATTTTGCGGTCGAGCTTGTGAGCTGAGATCGAGGAGCACGAACGATGTTGAAGCTTTACGATGTAGCTTGAGTCGTAGATAGGTGCGAGCTATGCTGATCTTGTTGAGTAGCAAGTCGATGAAGCAAAGAAAGTCACGAGCGACATCAGCGACTCAAGCGAGTATACTCGCCTCGGAACGGGTTCTTGCGCGCGATCGAGCGATAGGAGGTGCAATAATTTGGGGATTTCTTCCCAGGATGGTACACCACGGATCGCCACCCAGCTCTGAGAACAGTTGGGTAGGCTGGTGATGGTACGCCTCTTTGCAGGTACGCTGATTTCACCGGGTTACTTGTACTATGCCTTACACTGAGCCATGCGACTAACTTTCACTCGCGTTTCATCGCGTCAAGCCAGACCCATTTCGGCTGCCTTGCGTACCTAGCGAGGCATTGGATGCGGACTGTTTTCCCTTGAAAGCTACCCAATACCATTTCGCCCATGCCGCTTCTTGCAGTCTGAACGGGTTTATCTCACCTACACTTTTGTTCGCACGATAATACAAGCTTGCGTGCCAGTAACCACGCTCATATCTCCCTATTGGATATGGGATAGACGGTTAGGATCATACCGGTACCCCTCAATCGGACTTCAGCCTATACCGCAAAGAAAATGGTCGTGCCACCTCGATATTTGTCGAAAGGCGAGACCCGACTGAGGTCGATTTCCTCAAGCCTGAACGATTTCGCGATGGTTTCTCATTTCGCCTCTGCAGCTTCTTTTACCACTATGTTAGTACTGTTCGACTTTTTCCCGTGCGTCCGACAAGCATTGTAAGCTCTTTAGCAGATTGACGGTATCCCATTACGGGTCAATTGTAGACGGGTTATTTGTAGAGTACTGGGCGTGGTATCCGTGAAACACTGTGGCGGGAGCCTGTTCTCGGGGCACATGATTCGCACGGTTGCCGTGCTCTGGAAAGACGTTCGCTCGCTTGCAACCGGTGGGTGCTTTCAGCAGTCCAATTTGCTATTGGAATCATTCAGTTTCAAGTGGAATGATTGACAATCGGATCCTGATGGGTCTCTAGCTATCACTATCGTTATCACAATCCTCCGGAAGAATGTCCCGTAGCCAGCCCTCGGACATCCTATGCTTCGACTTCGGCTTCTCAACGGCCTTCGCTGCTTTCGATCGCGCAGCTTTCAGCGCTTCGGCCCTTCTCTTTTCAGCTTTCGCCTTGGCGATATTCTCCTGGTTGTTGGACACGCCTGAATCAGAGCGTAGTCGCACAGGTTGGGGAGGTTCGATGGTGCACTCGGGGTGGGTGGGGTCGTGGAACAGATCCAGGGACTGGTTGAGCATCGAGTCTTCTTCCTTGAATCCCTGTGTCGAGCGACTATCGCGACCTTGGCCACCGGTGTTAGTGCCATACCACGTCCTTGATGTCCCGGCTGCATCGCTTGCGCTACGAAATCGCGAGGTGATCACGCTTCCTAGTCCACTTTTTTTGAGCCAACCTGGCTTCGCGGATACTAGACTATCAGCGCGACTTCTAGAGTCTGAAGGCATCTCAAGAATACGCAAATGATGCTGGATAGAGGGAGGCGCTCCGTAACAGACAAACTTGGTTTCGCCACTTTATTGTCCTGGCCGGCTTACTCGTGTCGGTTGTGCAAGTGGACGTAGCAAAGGTGCAGGATAACAGGAGCCTCCCGCGGTATCGTCAGTTCCTCGAACGGCCACGGAGGAGGGTGCTAGGTTGAGAGGTCCTGTCATATATGCGTTTATACGCCGAGAATCCACTCTCGTAGGCGGAGGGAATGGAATTGTGAAGCGCTGCAGAGCGATGATTCCTTTCTATGCGTCGGAGATGTCGGAACATCGGACCTATGCAGCTGTAACGCGTAATTCAAAGTATTTATTGCAACCTGACCCTCAAACTCCTTTGTCTCCGGCTCCCTGGTTGAGCGGGACAACATGTTTCGTTCCATGCAAACTAGCTCAGAAGCTGGCAGATTAGTCGGTCGTGGGGTAAGGGCTGCACCTAGCATAATCGCTACGATCGCAGTTGGTAGCATAATGAGAAGGCGGTGCCCGAGCCTTCCCAGCCAGCGGTACCTTTGCCCACGGAAAGTGCGATGGCAGACGTTTAGGTGAAGCGAGCGACCTGTGGGAAACTATGAGTGGCAAAAAGACGGAAAACAGGGGACCGCTGTCCGTGGCTGGACTGCCCAGATTGTCAATTCAGAACGGCCGCCGAAAAGAAATTGCGGAAGCTAACCTTGACGCACGAATTAACCAAAAGTTTCGGCGCATTCGTCAAAAACGATCAGGACGACTCCGGTTCAAGTTGTTGCAGGCAGCTCGTCAGCCTTGTATAGCGGTCAGCCTTGTCCCCGGGTCATCGAAAAAATGGCTACCG
This sequence comes from Naganishia kalamii, assembly GCA_022813745.1. NCBI lineage: Eukaryota > Fungi > Basidiomycota > Tremellomycetes > Filobasidiales > Filobasidiaceae > Naganishia > Naganishia kalamii. The sequence continues at coordinate 75,368 of JAKLLX010000098.1, forward strand.
CCGTAGAAGTCTACAACCCGAATTTCGACCCGCTGGCGCCAAATGCCACGCCGTCGTCTTCCAAGCACACCTTCAAGACGCTGGAACGAGAACGACTCAACCGATACCCGTCAACGGAAGGTGCGGATCATCCCAGTTTGGATGAGTTGGTTAAGCCTCATATCCAGAGCTTCAATGCTCTGATGGAGTCGAGTGATGGAAAGGGCAAGGGATTGCTGCAGCTTGGTGTGGAGGATTTGGGTCAGAAAGTGCTGTTCGACGGCAAGGGAGACGGAGGTGTGGGCGGTAACAAGATTACCTGTACGTCACACTCAGCTCTCGTATTTAGGTCCTAATCCTAATCCCGGTGGTTGCAGACCAAATCGTTCAGGTCATGCTGAACAAGCCCATGATTCCGGACAAGGATCGATCAGCCACGGAACGAAGAGTCTTCCCTGTCGAGGTGCGTCACGCCTATACATCCCATATCCTCTTGCTGATTCGCTCCCGGGTAGGCACGAGAACGACTTACCAGTTACCGAGCCAAGCTGCAAGCCCGAATTCGATGGACAGTTTCTGGTCCGGACGGCGAGACAGCGTCGTATGAAGATGTTCGGGATTGCGGTCTACTTCCCGTCATGGTCAAGGTAAGCGTCATGCCATCCGGCCCACGAGGCTCCGGCCCTTATTATCTCCCCACAGTCAAACCGGTGCAACTTGCAAGGCATGTCCTCGGCACAACTCGTCAAGCAAAACGAAGAATCTTCCTCATGGGGTGGATACTTCATCGTCAACGGAAACGAAAAGCTCATTCGATACCTCATTCTGCCGCGACGTCATCACGCCGTCTCCCTCATTCGACCATCATTCGAGAAACGAGGACCGACATACTCCAAGTTCGGTGTGCAGATCCGATGTGTTCGAAAGGACGAAACCGCATGCACCAACACCCTGCATTACCTCTCGAGCGGTGGTGCCACTCTTCGATTCGCATGGCGGAAGAACGAATACATGATTCCGCTCGTACTCGTCTTCAAGGCCTTGACAGACGCAAGCGACAAGGAGATCTTCGAAGGTCTTGTTCAGGGTGAAAACGACAACACGTTCTTGACGGATCGAGTGGAGTTGCTCTTGCGATCGGCAAAGGTGTGGAACTTGCATTCCGGAACGGATTGTCTGCGGTACTTGGGTGAAAAGTTTAGGGTCGTCCTGAACGTGCCGGAGGACTGGCCGGATATCAGAGTGGGAGCTTTCCTCATTGAACGTGTGGTGCTGGTCCACCTCGATGGTCCCCGAGACAAGTTCCGGATGCTTCTGTGAGTAGCTTTTGACGTGCGAGGCTTATCGCTTGCTGACTCGATGACAACCAGCTTCATGCTGCGAAAGCTCTACTCTTTGGTTTCCGGAGCATCGTGTGCCGACAACCCCGACTCGCCTCAACACCAAGAGGTCTTGTTGCCCGGTTTCCTTTACAGCATGATCATCAAGGAACGATTCGACGAATGCTTGAACGGTATCAGGGCACAGGTTATGCAGGACATAAGGCGGAAAAAGGTCGGAGACTTCTTCGACAGTAAGTATACATTTGCGTCGCACTACAGGCCAAAGACTCACGCTTTGTTTCAGGCAAATACTTCTCGGCCGTCTTGCAAAAGACCAACTTTGACGTCGGACAGAAACTCGCATACTTCCTCGCCACCGGTAACCTAGTATCGCCGACTGGTCTCGATCTGCAACAAACGACGGGTTACACCATCGTCGCCGAAAAGCTCAACTACTACCGATACCTCAGTCATTTCCGATGTATCCATCGAGGTGCTTTCTTCGCAGAACTCAAGACAACAACTGTTCGAAAACTGCTGCCGGAATCGTGGGGTTTCCTGTGTCCCGTGCACACTCCCGATGGATCTCCTTGTGGTTTGCTCAATCACTTGTCGCATTCCTGCCAAATCGTTACGGATACCCTCGATGCCTCGCACGTACCCGGTCTTTTGTCCGACCTCGGTATGACACAGGTGTTCGCAACACATATCGACGGACGAAAGAGCGTTTGCGTTCAGCTCGACGGAAAGGTCATCGGTTGGGCGAGCCCGGCTGAGGCCAAGCAGTTGGCCTTGGCGCTGCGAACCTGGAAGACTGAAGGCGGTCAGAAGATCCCGATCGATTTGGAAGTCGGTTATGTTCCCGTCAGCAAGGGTGGTCAATACCCTGGTCTTTACCTCTTCTCCTCGAGATCACGAATGATGCGTCCTGTCAAGTACCTCGCGAACAGCAAGCTCGATCACTTGGGTACTTTCGAGCAGGTTTACATGGACATTGCCTGCACACCGGAGGAGATCGAAAAGGGCGTCTCGACGCACGTCGAATACTCGCCAACCAACGTCTTGTCTGTCATCGCCAATTTGACGCCTTTCTCCGATTTCAACCAGTCGCCGCGTAACATGTACCAATGCCAAATGGGTAAACAATCCATGGGTACTCCATCCACCGCCATCTCTCGTCGTACAGACAACAAGATGTACCGACTGCAATCCGGCCAAACACCGGTCGTTCGTCCCAACTTGCACAATCATTACGGGTTCGATAACTTCCCCAACGGAACCAACGCCGTCGTCGCCGTCATCTCGTACACCGGTTATGACATGGAGGACGCCATGATCTTGAACAAGTCTGCGCACGAGCGAGGGTTCGGTTACGGCACCGTATACAAGTCGGACATTTTCGATTTGCAAGGCGAGCCTGGAGCTGTCAAGTCGTTGACACAACCGAGACTACACTTTGGAATGGGTAAAGACGTCCGGGACGACCACGCATGGCGAGAGACGGTTGACGTGGACGGTTTCCCTATTGTCGGTGCCCAAGTCTCTCCCGGAGACGCCCTGTGCACCTACACGAATGACCTCACCGGCCGGACAAAGATGCACAAGTACAAGGGTGACGAAGTCGCCTACATCGATGAAGTGAGAATATTGGGTGAGTCGCTGGCAGTAGTCGAAGTCTAGAACGCAAGCTAACTCGTTCTGCAGGTGGAGATGCCGGTGACACGGAAGCGCAGAAGATCCATATCAAGCTCCGAATCCCTCGTTCGCCCGTTATCGGTGACAAGTTCTCCTCCCGACATGGCCAAAAGGGTGTTTGCTCGCAGAAATTCCCAATGATCGACATGCCCTTCAGTGAAAGTGGGATGCAACCGGATGTCATTATCAACCCTCACGCTTTCCCGTCGCGAATGACGATCGGCATGTTTGTCGAGAGTTTGGCGGGCAAGGCTGGAGCGATGCATGGTCTCGCTCAAGACGCTACACCATTTACGTGAGTTTCTCGGCAAATCGTTGAACGTTCCTTTCTGATCACTTGTCATGCAGCTTCTCCGATGCTGATAGACCAGTGGATTACTTCGGAGAGCAGGTAGGTCAAACCAAGCGGCCAGACGTACGCAACTGCTGACGGAACTCCGATCAGCTTCGTGCCGCTGGTTACAATTACTACGGCAATGAACCGATGTATTCCGGGATCACTGGAGAAGAGTTCCAGTGTGACATCTACCTCGGCGTGGTCTACTATCAACGTCTACGACACATGGTCAACGACAAGTTCCAAGTCCGAACAACAGGTCCGGTTGACCCATTGACTCGACAGCCTATCAAGGTGAGGAGGAGTAATCGATGGCAAATTCATACCGCTAACATATTATTCCTCGATGACAGGGTCGAAAGCGGGCTGGTGGTATTCGTTTCGGTGAAATGGAGCGAGACGCGCTTCTCGCCCACGGAACGTCATTCCTCTTGCAAGATCGATTGATGAACTGCTCGGATTACTCCACTGCCTGGGTCTGCCGAAGCTGTGGTTCACTGATTTCTCTCGGGTATGAGGAAATCGTGGGCGAAACCGGCGGCGACGGTACTGGAGGCGAGTACTGCAGGATATGTCGAAGCGAGGATACGCATCACAAGGGCGA